>SRLM01000066.1:504966-656919 GCA_015708895.1 Populus ilicifolia | reverse complement strand
TTTTTTTTTTTTTTTGTTTTAGTAAGATAATTTGTGTTTTGCTGGAGAAGAGTTAACACGTGCGTGCAAGCTTGATTTTAATCGGTGCATGTTGGACTTTTATTAAAAAAAAATAAAAATGATAAATTTAAACTATGAATCCTGATTCATATATGTGCATTATATACAGCATGTTACATTGTAATTGGGTGTGAAATAGATGTTGATGAATTAATGTGTATTTTATTATGAATTTTATATGAAAAATTTACAATTATTATGTGTCTCAATTGAATTTTATTATTATGAAAACTTAAAAAGAACAATTATAATATAAGTTTTCTTATTTTAAAAATATTTTTAAATTAATTTACTTTACATGAGTTAGTATATTTATTTCAAATTAATTTCTAATACATGTCTACATAATATAGTATTTATTAATAATTTAACTTCTCATTTTAAAAACTCTAGCTATATCAGCAGTTTCCAAAAATCAATAAATCAATCTTTCTCAGTTTTCATAATCCATGTCTTATGGAGTTAATTGACCCTTAAACTCGAGCTTTTATATATATATATATATATATTTGCTGTTTTAATCCTTCCTTTTCCAATTAATGTAACTTCCATAAATTTTTATTCAATACTGTGACTTTTTTTTTCTATAGGAAAAAATGGTTCGATCAACCGATCGATTCTGGAATGATGTTGAATTTATGAATAATGGTCGCATGAAGTGTAAATTCTGTGGGCATTTATTTTCCCAGTATACTTCCATTTCGAGGATCAAATGGCATTTGTCAGGAGTGGAAAGGCGTGGTGTTAAAATATGTGAGAACGTTCCTGAAGAAGTTCAAGATGCAGCCCGTGCAGCTATTGAAGGCCCTCCAGAAAAAAGAAATAAAAATGAAGCAGGATCGAGCAATAATGAGGTCACTAATGCAATTTCAGCTCCTGCAAAATAACAGAACAATGAAGTGATGCATTTAGACATGGCACAACAAGAAGAAGCCTTTTCCCCTGGAGCGCTCGAACGTTGGATGGATAGCATCACTGATCAGGAGATCGAGTCTATGTTGGGACGTAGTTCTCCTGAAGAACTTCTGCATGATGCATTGGAGACTGTACCGAGAACAGAAATGGTGCAGCATCTGGAGAGAGGTAGCTCTCATGAGAGGACATCAATTAATCAAGCTGATAAGCATCTAGAAGATTCATCCGAACCATCGGATCTATTGTGTCTTGGCCTTGGAAGATGTTATGATCAACTCTGTTCTCCACCTGTAAACAATGATGGCATGATGAATGAACCATCAATTAATCAGCCGGATGAGTCTCAAGGAGATTCATCCGAACCAACAGATGTATTGTGTCTTCAGTTAGGAAATTCAAGCTCTCAAACACATATCAATTTATGTGGTTCGGCAACTTGTCTACTCCACGGAGCTACTGGTTTGTATTAATGAAGCTCAAAAGCAATACAAACAACAAAACAAGGAGGAGGAGAAAAACTTCTCAACTCAACTCTCACCCTTAGCTCTCTCTGTGTTTCTCTCTATTTCGTGTTCTGCATCAGCTATCAATGCACCCTCTATTTATAGCTGATGTGGGAGACAATTTTCGTCCTTTGTTCAACAATGGTGGGCAACATTTTCTTTGGTTAGGCACCTACCATTGACTCTAACCATGTCAAGCATGGCTGCCACCAACCATGTTTGTGTCCACACATAACAATCTCCCACTTGGACATAAATGATTGTAGGTCTGTCTTTTAATCTTTAAGACCAACTGAAGCTTTACACAACTTCAGTTTATCAAGAGTAACTCCTTTTGTTAACATGTCAGCTGGATTCTTGCTTCCACAGATCTTTTCAAGTAACAGTTGTTCATCGTCGAGCAATTGCCGGATGAATTGATATTTGATTTGTATGTGCTTTGTTCTGGAGTGAAATGCTGGATTCTTGGCAAGGAAGATTGCACTCTGACTGTCACTATACAAAGTACCCTTTCCATTCATCTTGCCCAATTCTTGCAGGAAACTCTATAGCCATACTATCTCTTTTGCAGATTCTGAAACTGCAACATATTCAGCTTCTGTTGTTGAAAGAGCGACTATCTTTTGCAAGGTAGAACTCCAAGAAACAGCAGTGCTTCCTAGAGTGTATATATAACATGTAGTACTCTTTTTGCTATCAACATCTCCTGCTAGATCAGCATCTACAAAACCTTCAAGTTTCAAACTGCCAGCGGTGAAAGTAAGACATGTCTCCGATGAGCCTTTTAAGTTCCTCATGATCCATTTCACTGCCTCCCAATGCTGCTTTCTAGTATTTCTCATATATCGGCTTACAACTCCTACTACATGAGCAATATCTGGTCTAGTGCAGACCATAGTATACATCAAAGAGCCGATAGCTGAGGCTTATGGAATCTTATCCATGTGTTCACGTTCTAGCTCAGTTTTTGGTGACTGATCTCTACTGAGCTTGAAATAATTCCCAGAGGTGTACATACTGGCTTAGTATTATCTATACTAAACCTGTTGAGAACCTTCTTTACATACTCTGTCTGTGAAAGCTTTAATATGCCTTTGTCTTTGTCTCTGATGATTCTTTTCCTCTCCATACTTTCTCGGGCAGTCTGAACTCCAAGGGAACTGATGGTCTATGGTTGATCAAGTAAACTGTAGTATGAACTGCATCAGCTCAGAATGTTTGTGGTAACCTAGAATGCAGCCTCATGCTTCTAGCTCGTTCATTGATGGTCCTGTTCATCCGTTCAGCAATGTCATTCTATTGTGGTGTGCCTGGAACTGTCTTTTCCATTCTGATACTGTTGACAGCGCAATACTCCTTGAAACCTCCATCAATGTATTCTCCTCCATTATCAGATCGTAAGCATTTCAACTTCAAACTTGATTCAGTCTCAACCATAGCCTTCCATTTCTTAAATGTTTCAAACACATCAGATTTATTTTTCAGAAAGTAAACCCATACCTTTCTGCTGAAGTCATCAATAAAAGTCACATAGTACCGAGAACCTCCAAGAGATGCTACTGGAGCCGGTCCCCATAAATCTGTATGCACCACTTCTAGCTTTCTTGGTTTTAAGGTCCTGCCAACCTTTAAGAAACTGATCTTCTTCTGCTTTCCGAGGATACAGCTTTCACAAATGTCTAGATCAACATTTGTTAACTCTAGCAACTTTCCCTTTGACTGAAGTATCTTCATCCCCTTTTGACTCATATGGCTGAGTCTATAGTGCCATAATTGTGCCTGATTTTCTGCTTCAGTAGAGGCAATTATATCTGCTGATCTTGTAGTCATATACAAGGTGCCAGTTTTCTTTCCACGAGCCAAAACCATTGCTCCCTTCGATACCTTCCACATTCCTCCAGAAAAAAGGATTGAATGACCACTATCATCAAGTTGTCCGACCGAGATCAACTTCTTCTTTAGTTCAGGAACATGCCTTACATTTTGCAAGTTCCATATAGATCCATTCATTGTCTTGATTTGCACATCTCCAATACCCACAATATCCAATGGTTGTCCATCAGCCAGATAAACTACTCTATAATTTCCAACAATATAATTTTGCATCATTTCATGGTGTGGAGTACAATGAAATGAAGCTCCAGAATCAAGAACTCAATCATCAATAAGACTATGTACAACAAGAATCAAAGCATCTTGTACCTCGTCTGTAGTGGCATTTGCAGAATCAGCTTCAGGTTTCTTTGGTTTTGTGCAACTCCTCATGAAATGACCAGGTTTGCCACAATTCCAACATTCAACCTGCTTTCTTGGTCCAAACTTGCTTTTACTTCTGTACCTGGATTTTGATCTGCCTCTGGATAAGCCTCTGTCCTGTCTCCTTCCTCGAGTGTTAATGTTGAGGGCTGAACCTGAACCTGAACTTTCTCCCGAGTCTTTCCTTCGTACTTCTTCAGCTAAAATCAGGTCTCGAATGTCATCATATTTTAATTTGGATTTTCCGGCTGAGTTGCTTACGACTGTTCTCATACCTTCCCAGCTGCTTGGAAGTGAAGCTAGCAAAATAAGTGCTTGGATCTCATCATCAAACTCAATCTCAACGGATGACAATTGATTTGTGATGGTGTTGAAATTATTGAGATGTTGTGTAACAGAAGTGCTTTCTGTCATCTTCAGGTTGAACGGCTTCTTCATCAGGTGCACTTTGTTATTTGCTGATGGCTTCTCATACATCCCAGACAAGGCTTCCATCAATCTTGCAGTGGATTTCTCTTTTGTAACATTATGAGCAACTCTTCTTGACAAGGATAACCAGATAATGCCCAAAACTTGTCTATCAAGAATTTGCCAATCTTTTTTTGACATATTTTCTGGTTTGCTCCCCAGCAGAGGAAGATGAAGTTTCTTCCCATATAGATAATCTTCAATTTGTATTTTCCAATATTCAAAATCAGTTCCATCAAATTTTTCAATTCCCGCAGCCTTTATTTCATCAGCCATTTTAAATCTTTCTTGAATTCGAATCTGCAAAATCTGACCTTACAGATGTGTCTGGAATAGCCGAAAATGCTGGAAACGACACTAAGATCACCCAAATCAAACTTCGGATGGCTCCGATTTAATCAATCAAATTTTTGGATCACTGGACGCTACAGATGAAGCCACGTGTCAGGAGGAATAGCCGCTGCGCCACATCGAATCAAAACCCAGTATGATGATGTGGATACGCTGATGTGTCTGACACATGGATATGTGGACCCCAATAGTCTGACGTGGCTTAACCACGTGGAATTTATTACTGACGTGACAGGATGACGTGTCAGATAATGTGGCAGGATGACGTGTCACGAGACATGGGTTGCTGACTGTATGGATGGCTTATGTGGCAGGTGACGTGGCCGATGATTGTACAGTACTGCTGACGTGTCTAATGACGTGGCATGTCAATTTGCAGGAAACTGGCGAGGAAGACACGCGACGCGCGTACGGCGCGTCTGTGCGCGTGGACAGTACTGGTGGTGGCGCGTGTGGCGCGTGCGGGCATGCAGGACGTCGGTTTTTCACCGGGTTTTCACCAGTGGATTCCTCTCATCGTCCTCTTCACGATGGTATGTTCAAAAACACGTTTTGAGAACTTTGATTTTTGAGTTTGGATCAAACACCCTCTTTTTTAAGAACAAGTTCTGATACCAGTTGTTAGGAAATTCAAGCTTTCAAACACACATCAATTTACATGATTCGGCAACTTGCCTACTCCACGGAGCTACTGGTTTGTATTAATGAAGCTCAAAAGCAATACAAACAACAAAACAAGGAGGAGGAGAAAAACTTCTCAACTCTCACCCTTAGCTCTCTCTGTGTTTCTCTTTATTTCGTATTCTGCATCAGCTATCAATGCACCCTCTATTTATAGTTGATGTGGGAGACAATTTTCTTCATTTGTTCAACAATGATGAACAACATTTTCTTTGGTTAGGCACCTACCATTGACTCTAACTATGTTAAGCATGGCTGCCACTAACCATGTTTGTGTCCACACATAACATCTTCACCTTGGAAGATGTTATGATCAACTCTATTCAACAGTAAGCAATGATGTTATGATGAATGAAGTGCAGAACATGATTACAGTGAGGACAGCACCAGTGTTACAAGTGTTGGAACAAAGCAATGCAGTACATCACTGTTTGGCAGGGGATGCTGGAAGGATACTAGTGGGAGTTCAGGGCACGGAACAAGGAGCGGGGGGAGACGGAAATTGTTCACAGTTAGAAGCGGAAAATGGCATGGGAAACACCGGTGAAGGATCTATTCAGCATGTTGACAGAAGTTTCTCTCTTGGGAGACATCCAGTCGATGCGCATGAGAAGAGAGGAGAAGAAACACAAAGAATTGATCTAGTGAATCAATCAGCTGGTTTTTCAATGGAGGAGGAGGATGCGGAGGACAATAGAGGAAGGTTGGTGCAGCCTGGCGCAGGAACTAGCTCTTCTAGAGGCCTTAAATACAACACAACTGAGACTAGAGGAGATCCAATTCCACTTAGCTCTACAAAGTTAGCGGGTACAGCATATGAAGAGAAGAAGAATGTGATATGGTCTCTGCTAATGGATGGTAAATTCTCAACTATTGGCATCTGTGGAATGGGAGGAGTTGGTAAAACGACAATACTACAACATATCCATAATGAGCTTCTAGAAAAAAGAGATATTTTTCAACATGTATACTGGGTGACTGTATCTCGAGATTTCAGCATTAATAGATTGCAAAATCTTGTTGCTACATGCCTTGATTTAGATCTTTCTAGAGAGGATGATAATGTGCGTAGAGCTATCAAATTGTCAAAAGAACTAGTGAAGAAACAAAAATGGATTCTCATCTTAGATGATTTATGGAACTCTTTTGAGCTGCATGTAGTGGGAATTCCTGTCAATTTAAAAGGATGCAAGCTGATTATGACAACTCGATCAGAAGAGGTTTGCAAACGGATGGATAGCCAACACAAAATCAAATTGAAGCGACTTTGTGAGAGGGAAGCTTGGACTTTGTTCATGGAAAAACTTGGAGAAGACGCAGCACTTTCTCTAGAAGTGGAGCAAATTGCAGTAGATGTTACGAGAGGGAATGTGCTGGTTTGCCATTGGAAATTATTATAGTTGCAAGAAGCTTAAGGGGAGTTGATGACCTCCATGAGTGGAGGAATACATTGAAGAAATTGAGAGAATCAAAATTTAAGGACATGGAAAATGAGGTATTCCGGTTATTGAGGTTCAGTTATGATCAGTTAGATGATTTAGCACTACAACATTGTCTCTTATACTGTGCATTATTTCCCGAAGATTATATAATTGAAAGGGAAGTCCTCATAAATTATTTGATTGATGAGGGGATAATGAAAGGAATGACGAGCAGTCAAGCAGCATTTGACGAGGGCCACACAATGCTTAATAAACTTGAAAATGTCTGCCTATTGGAAAGGCTTGGTGGCGGTATATTTTTCAAGATGCATGATTTGGTTAGGGACATGGCCATTCAAATACAGCAAGAGAACTCTCAAATCATGGTTAAAGCAGGTGTGCAATTAAAAGAATTGCCGGATGCAGAGGAGTGGACAGAGAATCTTGTGAGAGTTTCGCTAATGTGTAATCAAATTGAAAAAATTCCCTCGAGCCATTCACCGAGGTGTCCCAATCTGTCAACTCTATTTCTTTGTGAGAATACAAGGTTGCAATTTATTTCAGATTCATTTTTCATGCAATTACACGGGCTCAAGGTACTCAATCTATCTACCACAAGTATTAAAAAATTGCCTGATTGTATCTCTGATTTGGTGAGTCTCACTGTATTATTGCTCTGTGAGTGTCAGAATTTAAGGGGTGTACCATCATTAAGAAAGCTCAGGGCACTAAAGAGGTTAGATCTCTTTAAAACTGAACTTAGAAAGATGCCTCAAGGAATGAAATGTCTATCCAACCTCTGGTATCTTAGACTCGGTTCAATTGGAAAAAAGGAGTTTCCCAGTGGGATATTACCTAAACTCTCTCACTTGCAATTGTTTGTATCTAGTGGTGTGATAAATGTTAAAGGAAAGGAACTAGGATGCTTAAGGAAGTTGGAAACTTTGAAATGCCATTTTGAAGGTCACTCTGATTTTGTGGAGTTTCTCAGATCTCTTCAAAATCAAACCAGATCACTAAGCAAATACAGAATTTTTGTAGGGCCTTTGGATGATGAAGATTATTATGGAATGTATATGGCAACTCCTAGCAGAAGGAAAGCAATTGTTTTGTGTAACTTGAGTATCAACGGAGATGGAGATTTTCAGGTCATGTTCCCAAAGGACACTCAAAAACTGGAAATTTTTAATTGTAATGATGGAACAACTTTATGCGACATTTCATCCTTGATAAAGTATGCAACTAAACTAGAGATCCTTAACATTTGGGAGTGCAATAACATGGAGAGCTTCGTTTTATCTTCTTGGTATTGCCCTGCTCCTCTTCCATTGCCATCTTCAAACAGTATATTTTCTGGTCTTGAAGAGTTCTATTGCCGTAATTGTAAGAGTATGAAGAAGCTGCTGCCTCTTGTCTTGCTGCCAAACCTCGAAAGACTGGAAAAGCTTGTAGTTCAAGAATGTGAGAAAATGGAGGAGATAATAGGAACAACAGATGAAGAAATCAGCAGCAGCAGCTCCAATCCGATCACAGAATCCATACTCCCAAAGTGTAGAATTCTGAGATTGAAATATTTACCAGAATTGAAAAGCATCTGTGGTGTAAAAGTGAATTGCGATTCTCTTGAATATATTGAAGTAGACACATGTGAGAAGCTGAAGAGGATTCCAATTTGTCTTCCGTTGCTTGAAAATGGCCAGCCATCTCCTCCCCCTTCTCTTCAAAATATCGTTGTATATCCAGAAGAATGGTGGGAGACAGTAGTGGAGTGGGAGCATCCTAACACTAAGGACGTCCTTCTACCTTTTGTACGTTCTCGAGCTGTATGACAATTCTTCTCTTAATATAAATATAACATTGAATTACAGGTAACCATCGTGTTTTAATTCCTCTCTCTCCCTCCCTCGCTTAATCTTAAAACTTGTTTCTCTCACTGATTCCTCTTTTCATTTATTATTTATTTGATGTGGAATTGGATGGCTCTTCTTCTTTTCATGGCTTTTAAATATTTGGTGATCTTTTTTATAGGCAAATGGTGAAGGAAGGCAACCCTCTTATTCAACAAGGATTGAAAAGAAGGCGTGTTGCCTCTTCCGGATTCGCTGCCATCAAATATTGAACCAGGGTTCTTCATTTTACGGTTGGGCAATCTTCTTCTGCAAAGAGCTTGGCTGTTTCTCATTCTTTTGAGATCGGGATTTATAGCCTTGACAGGATTAAGCTATTATGATTATTTTTCTTTATGATAAAGATCTTGTTATCTTTGATTTTATCTATAAATAAAATTTGAGGGATGGCAGTAACCTCCAAGTTCTTGTGCTGCTCCTGGCTCCTGGCTCCTGGCTCCTGGCTCCTGGCTCCTTGAAGTTAAGTTCTCTAAATACCCTTTGATCTTCGAAGGGTTGTGAGTGGAAGTGAGGTTTGAAAATGGAATCTTCAAATTGTCACGAACTAAATTTTCCGGAGCTTATTGAAATGTTGATTATTAAAATCTAAAATGCATGCAAATATATATATTTTTGAATTTTTTATAAAAATGTTAAAACATTCCAAGCGTGTGTGTATATATATATATATAATTTTTATATTTTTAAGAGATTTGGCTATCTACATCAAAAAAGATAAATGTTTATATTACTATTTTTTTGGTTATTTTTATTTTTATATTTTTATAAAATCATGTTTAGCCATACTCTTTTTTTTTTTAAGTAAACTGCTACGACAGGTCTAAAAATGTATTTGTCGAGCACCTTTTTAAGCCAAACGTCCTTTTATTAAAAAGATGACAAGCCAAATAGAATATTAAATGTGTGACCTGGTTTTGACCTAACTAAGGGGACCAAATCAGGTTAATCTGAAAATAAATCAAAAACAAAAAACCAATTCAGATTAAACATAAAAAATAAAAATAAAACTCAAAATTGCTTGTATAAAACAGATTAAACACAAAACAAATGAAGAATACAGAGAACATTCAAGTTTAAAACCAGCAACATGCAACCCAAACTAGACTAAATTTCAAGTAAATAGAGGTATGGTTTTATTAGCAAGCATGAATAGATCAAGAATCAAGTGTAAAAAATCATTGATTATCACTCAAAAGCTATTATTTGATCAAAGTGTAATTTGGGCAGTTAAAAGAAACTTAAAATCTAAATGCATGAATCCTTGTTATTGATGCGTATTAGATCTAGATTATTTGGTAATCAATTTGTTTGAGGGTCCTGTGAAAACAAATGGACAAAAAATACAGCAAGAGAACTCTCAAAGCATGGACAGAGAATCTTGTGAGAGTTTCACTAATGTGGAATCAAATTGAAGAAATTCCCTCGAGCCATTCACCAAGGTGTCCCAATCTGTCAACTCTATTTCTATGTGATAATAAAAGGTTGCGATTTATTTCAGGTTCATTTTTCATGCAATTACATGGGCTCAAGGTACCCAAAATCTGTCTGACGCCAGTATTCAAAAATTGCCTAATTCTATCTCTGATTTGGTGACTCTCATTGCATTGTTGCTCAATTAATGTTATGGCTTAAGGCATGTACCATCATTAAGAAAGCTCAGGTCACTAAAGAGGTTAGATCTCTTTAATACTGGACTTACAAAGATGCCTCAAGGAATGGAATGTCTATCCAACCTCTGATATCTTGCACTTGGTTCAAATGGAAAAATGGAGTTTCCCAGTGGGATATTACCTAAACTCTCTCACTTGCAAGTGTTTGTATCTCGTGCTTCGATTAAGGTTAAAGGAAAGGAACAAGGATGCTTAAGAAGTTGGAAACTTTGGAATGCCATTTTGAAGGTTACTCTGACTTTGTGGAGTTTCTCAGATCTCGGGATCAAACCAAATCACTAAGCAAATACACATCCGTGTAGGGCTTTTGGATGATGAAGCTTATTCTGTAATGTGCGCAATATCCAGCATAAGGAAAATAGTTGTTTTGAGCAAGTTGAGTATCAACGGAGATGGAGATTTTCAGGTCATGTTCCCAAATGACATCCAAGAACTGAAAATTCATAATTGTAATGATGCAACAGCTTTATGCAACATTTCATCCGTGATAATGTATGCAACTAAATTAGAGTTCCTCGACATTCGGAAGTGCAGTAACATGGAGAGCTTGGTTTTATCTTCTAGGTTCTGCTCTGCTCCACTTCCATTGCCATCTTCTAACAGTACATTTTCTGTCTTAAAAGAGTTTTATTTCTATAATTGTAAGAGCATGAGGAAGCTGCTCCCTCTTATCTTGCTGCCAAACCTCAAAAACTTGGAAAAGCTTGTAGTTGAAGAATGTGAGAGAATGGAGGAGATAATAGAAACAACAGATGAAGAAATCAGCAGCAGGTGAATTCTGAGATTGAGATTTTTACCAGAACTGAAAAGCATTTGTGGTGCAAAAGTGATTTGCAATTCTTTTGAAGAAATGAAAGTAGAAGCATGCGAGAAGCTGAAGAGGATTCCAATTTGTCTTCCGTTGCTTGAAAATGGCCAGCCATCTCCTCCCCCTTCTCTTAGAAGAATTGGGATAAATCCAAAAGAATGGTGGGAGTCAGTAGTGGAGTGGGAGCATCCTAACGCTAAGGATGTCCTTCGTCCCTTCGTTCAACTTTAGTAGAAGTCAATTCTCCTCTTAATATAAATATAATATTGAATTACAGGTAACCATCATGTTTTAATTCCTCTCTGTCTTAATCTTTCTCTGTCTGTCTGTCTTTGTTTTAATTCCTCTCTGTCTTAATCTTTCTCTTTCTGTCTTTCTTTAGTTTAATGTTAGTGAGTCAGACTTAACCACAACCATGTCATGATTTATGGGTTTATATTAGATTTGATCAACAACTAACGAAGCTAGACAAAGAGACGTGAAGCATTTAGAGAGCAGCACTTCTTGTTTTTTCATCCTCAAGGCCTTTACACTCCTCATTTTGATATCATCCCAACCTTAAAAACTTGTTTTTCTCAGCGATTTCTCTGTTTATTTATTATTTGTAGGAAAAAGACTTTGTTTACTTTATTTGATGTGAAATTGATGTCTCTTCATCTTTTTAAAGATGAGATTAATGCTTATGGCTTTTAATTATTTGGTGATCTTGTTTATATGGAAATGGTGAAGGAAGACAAGCCTCTTATTCAGCAAGGATTGAGAAGAAGGCATGTTGCCTCTTCCGGAATCGCTGCCATCAAATATTGACCCAAAGTTCGTTTGCTGTTGAGCAATGTCTTGCTGCAAAGAGCTGGATTTGGAATGGTTCCTAATCCACGGTGCTATAGAATGTGGCAACAGAACTATGTGTAAAGGAACACAAGTAAATCCAAGAAGATGATCTCCTTCCCTATTGATTCTTCTCAGATCTCTGTGTTAACTAATATGTGATCGATACGATGTGACATCAAAAAAATAATTTACAACAAAGAAAACAAAAAAAAAATAATTTTTTTTAAAACAGAAAAATAACTAGGCTTCAAAAGCGCCACAAACAACTCTTATATATGTACATACTAGTTGGATGCTCGTGCAACACTCCGGCTTCCTTTTTATTTTTATTAAAAATATTGTAAAAATTTATAATATAAAAAATAGTTTTTTAATATCAATAGTTTTTTTCAAATTTATTCATTATTTTTTTTAATAATATTAATTATAATAAAAATAATAATAATTATCACATAGATAATTATATTAAGAATTCCAATGATGATTATAACATATATAATAATATTTTTTTATATAATATTTTTTTATATGAATACTTTGAATTGTAAAAAAATATATATTTATAATACACATTATTATATTAAAAAAAGCAACGTAGGGTTTGGATGTGGTCACATCTAGACCTAACTTGGAGTTGGACGGGAATGCATTTAGGTCCAACGTGGGATTGGGTATAGTCCCATCTAGGGCTAATGTGGACATGTCCAGGCCCAACGTGGGGTTGGACATGGACACGTTCAAGGCCAACATGGAGCTGGGCAATGATGTGTTCAGACCCAACATGGGTTGAGAGGGCACACATCCAAGCCCAACATAGTGGTGGGCGCGAACACATCCAGGTCCAACATGGGGTTAGGTGTAGATGCATTGAAAGCCAATGAGTGGTTGGGCACGAATGTGTCTAGACTCAACATAAAGTTGGGTGGAGACACGTCCAAGCCTAACATGGCGATGGTTGTGATCGCATTCAAGTCCAACTTGAGGTTAGGCACGGACATTTCTAGGGCCAACATGAGGTTGGGTATAGATGCATTCAGGTCCAATGTGTTGGTGGGCATAGACATGTCCAAACCCAACCTGGAGGTGGATGTGGACGTGTCCAACCTCACATAGGATCATGCATGGACTCGTCCAAAACCAACATGTAGTTGAGTGAGAATGCGTCTAGACCCAACATGGAGTTGAGCATGGAAGCATTCATGCCCAAACTAGAGTTGGACACGGTCACGTCTAGACCTAACGTGTGATAAATAAGGTTAGAAGTGTTCACCGATCGCCAAAATAAGCTCTGAATAATAACTAGTCGAATTATTTTCCACCCTTTCTCCCTCTGGCTCACTTTGACATGACTTGTCCCTCCAACTCCCTATCCTATCACTTGGTTTCTCTTTCATTTCTATGTTTGATTGTGTTTAAACTCTCATCCTTTCGTCTCTCATGCCCTAAAACATGATTTCTCCTAGGTTTTCTAATTAAA
This sequence comes from Populus ilicifolia, assembly GCA_015708895.1. Classification (NCBI taxonomy): domain Eukaryota; kingdom Viridiplantae; phylum Streptophyta; class Magnoliopsida; order Malpighiales; family Salicaceae; genus Populus; species Populus ilicifolia. The sequence goes on along the minus strand of SRLM01000066.1, from coordinate 643,571 downwards.
ACTCAACTAAAGATGAAGAACTCTCCCCCTCTAATTTTTCAAACAGACTTGTCAGTTATAAAGAGAGGAAAAACTGAATTATTCCATTCATTCCACCTATTTATGAAATTGCCATTAATAAATCTACATGGTATTTTTATTTTTATTTTTGTCTATCTAATGCCTATCTTATGTGGTCATTCAAAATTCTCATCGCTGTGCAATTTTAACCTAAGGTAGATAGACATGTTACGAGGCTCGTGTGAAATTTTAGTTTGATTGGATATTTAGATTAAAAGTTATATTTGGTAGCATAAAATTAAATTATTTATGATTTTTTTTATTAAAAATCTGATTTTTTTTATTTTATCCTTGTATAAATTGTACAAATTATTTCACTAAATTCTCAAGATTATTTTCTTATCTCAAGTATATTTATTTATTTTTACTAATTATTTTATTTTCAAACTTGTTACTAGTTTGCGATAACTTTTCCAATTTTTATTCAGGTTTACATCAATATTTTTACATGCAATTCTTTGTTAACTTTCATTCTTTATGTCCATTATAATTCTTCCAAATTATTTCTCATTTTCGAAACATATTTATTTTATATATTTTTTATTTTATTTTTTTATCCATCAAATCAAGTTGATAGTTTTGCTGACATTATGAATTTTTTTAAAACTAATAGTCATAATCCTCGTTTCAACTTCAACAAGCGGTCATTCCCTCCATTGCATACTACATTTGCATTTATTTTCCTCATTTATCTATCTCTTTTAGTTCCGAGTTTCCATTGCTAATCAAGGTCTTACTATCTTCGATCATACTTTTACGTGGGGGTTTACAGATATGCCTCCTAGAGGTACTTCAATCGGAGAGCTAATGATTTGAGATCAGCCTTGGAGATATAACTGGCAAGGAGCATTTTGGAGATGCCCTTGTAAGCAAGTGATTCTGATTTTCTGGAGCAGGGGAAAGCGACTAATGAAGAAATAACCATAAAAAGATAGCATTAAGGTAAACTACTACATCTTTAATCAAGCTTGAAGTGGTTTAATCGTGCTAGATTGTTGATTTGGATATCACCATTGATGGGATAATCATTACAGTCATTAAAATTATTGAAATGTGATTATTCCGTCTCAAGAGACCAAGCGTCTTCAATCCCAAATACTGCAGAGTTGACCATTAGTGGCTGAAGCTCTCCTGCTTACTTTCTCTGTTATTCAGTTCTCCATTTCTATTATCACAGAAACCATTGTCTGTTACTTGCTTCTTTGCAGTCTCTCCAGCTGATGAATCCTTTTCTTTTGCCTCTTCTTCAGCTTTTGCTTTCTCTTTCTCTTTCTCTTTTGCTTCTTCTTCTGCTTTCAATCTAGCACTCTCCTTCTCCTTTTCTTTTGCTTCTTCTTCTGCTTTCAATATAGCGTCCGCTTTCGCCTTCTCGAGTGCTCCTATTAGGCTCTCCAAGCAAACCTCGGCGTCTCCAGAAATAGTCTTCGGCATCAAATGCTCTGCTACTTCAGCAGGGGTCATTTTGGTTTCCCCCAACAACTCCTGGATTCTGGCAAACAAGTGGTGTGATTCAAGCCGAAGGTAGTTCTTTGCCAAAACCTGGAATGCTTCAAAGGTACAATAGGACAATTCTATGTGCTTGTCCATCCTTCCTTTCCTAATGAGAGCTGGATCAAGTTTCTCCACAAAATTAGTTGTGAAAACAATCAGTCTTTCTCCTCTGCAAGCTGACCAAAGTCCATCAACAAAATTCAAAATCCCAGAAAGAGTGACCTGACTCTGTTTGCTATCTTCTTCCTTGGGCAGCTTCGGCTTTGGATCCTTCTCATCTCTCTCCCCCTCTTCCTCCTTCTTCTTCTTCCTTTGACCAGTTAGATCAAGAGAACAATCAATATCCTCAATCACAATAATGGACCTGGTTGTTGTCTCGATCAGTAGCTTTCTCAACTCAGTGTTATCCTTCACAGCAGTCAATTCAAGATCATATATATCGTAGTTCAAAAGATTGGCCATGGCTGCAATCATAGTTGATTTACCAGTCCCTGGTGGACCGAAAAGCAGATACCCTCGCTTCCAAGCCCTTCCAATTCTTGCATAGAAGTCTTCAGCCTTGCTGAATATGACAAGATCATCAACGATTTCCTGCTTCCTCTCTGCCTCCATTGCAAGCGTCTCAAAACTAGCCGGATGCTGAAACACCACATGCCTCCAGTATGATCCACTGTTAGTGTAAAGCTTCCGCTGACGATTCCTCACCTTTATTTCATTACCCTCTTTCAAGACATGATTCAAGTAATCCCCGAGGATGAGTTGCCGGTGTCTTTTATGGAAAGTGAGCTTGTAGTACTTCTTCTCATCCGTTACGGGATAGAAAGAAAAAGATTGCGTCTTGGAAATATGTTTCCCTGAAGCCCACTTAAGTTTGACTCCCTGGAATTCATCATCAACCTCTTCATAATCATCCATGGTAAGAACAACCGACTGGCTGCTCTTGACAACATCAGCCTTGAGCCGCTTTGCTTGCGTAGATGAACGAGAACCAAGATAATTCTCAATGGCAGAGTAAGCTTCACTACGCATGAAGCGATCGCCGGTGAATTCATTGAAGCTAATTTGAATGTAAGGGTAAACGAAAGTGAAGGCCCTTTTGGAGTATTTATCAAAATATTCTTGTACACTATACGGACAATATTGCTTGAACATGGCCCAAGCAAACATAACACTTGCAATCACAGAACCTACTTGAGTAAAAATATCTGCTGGGCTCATTTCTTTTTTCTTTTCGATTCTCCTCCTCCCTCTCCACTTGTGTGTTTTGTGCAAGAATTTTATAGCCCGGCAAGCGGAGATAGCTAATCTTACTGGCTAAGTCAGCAGTGTCACAATTGAAGCAAGCATGCTTGTCTTGCAAGATGGCGTGTATAATGGCTTTCCTGGCAAACATATATAGTCAACTTGGTATTTTCCTTGATAGTTCCTCCAAGGAAGATGGCGCCAGAGGACTTCTGGGACCATGGTTTTGTCTTTTCCGGTACAGTTTGGACGGTGGTGTACATTACCGCTCAGCCATAGATATTAAGGCTGTTAGTTTTTATATTTTAAATTAATATTTTTTTAATATTTTTAAATTTTAATATGTTAATATTAAAAATAATTTTTTTAAAAAAAAACATTACTTTAAGAAGCCATCTCTCTCATGAAATTTCTGATTCAAAACTCATGTTTTAAGTTTAAATGGAAAATACATTAATTCAGTGAAATATTTTTAATTTAAAAGATTTAATTAACTATCAAGTTATTTTTTAAAACATATATATTATTTCAATAAAAATAATTAATTTAGATTAACTTGGATTCTTTTTCAATATTTTTCAAGATGGAAATAAATTTTAATTTACTTTCCAATAGTTGTATGTATTAATTTTAGAGTAATTCTTATTATCTGATATTAACAAATATTTTAACCAAAAGATAATAAAATTATTTTTGTTACAAGAAGCACTATATTATAATTTCTAGATTAAGAGAAAGCAATATAGTTTTAACCCATGTTCTAAATTACAGTGGAAACATGTACTAACTACAATCAAATTTAATATATATATATAAGTGAAATTATTAGAATTTAATTTATTTTTTAAAATCCAAATTTTGAAGCAAATATAAAATGACTTAGATGTGTATCTTTTTACTTTGATAGCTTTATATTATTATTTTTGCCTAGCAAGTTCCTGGGGCAGGTGGAAATTTCTCAGCAGCAGTTGAATATTTATTTAATTTGGAGCAGGTGGGAATTCATTAGGAGTCACGAGGCAACCAGCTGCTAGATTCTATGAACAATAGATACACGTGGTCTTCGCCGGCGCTACGAAGCAGCCTCTGGACCATTGGATTAGTTATTTTATTTATTAAAAAAACACAACTAGGGCATTTTTTTACTTTATTATAAAGAATATTTTTAGTTAAATTTATACATTAATTAAAATTAAATTCTCTCCAGCATTCAAATAAATTGAAATTAATATAACCAACATTACATTATTATTTTTGTTATATCATATTTCGTTAATAATTCTGTTATATTTTTATAGAAGTTTTTAGTAATTCTAAAGTTTACGATACTCAAATTCATATTAATTTTTAAAAAATAAATTTTAAATTTAACCAATTAAATTACTACTCAACATTATTAATAGTTAAATTATTAGGAGCTAACTACATGTTTAGTCAATAACATAAGGCGAAAATTATAATTAAAGTTATCAAAATAATCAGTTTTGTAACCCTCAAAATAAACAATAATTTTACTTTAATAATTTCTTAATTAATTATTATTTATGGTTCTTTTTTTCAAGGATATTAATTTTAGCATCATAATGTAAACATTGGTTTTTCTTTTATCTTTACACACACAACAAAAGATAATAAAATTATTTTTATAACAAGAAGCATGGTATTATCATTTCTAGATTAAGGAAAAACCTTCTAGTTTTATCTCAAGTTGTAGGAGATGTACAAATTAGTAGAAGAGGTTTTTTTTAGTTTGATTTGATTTTTATAAAAAAAAATAATTAAACTTATTTTTTAAATAAAAAATAAAATTGATTTAAATTGATTGATTTCAGTTTAATTATTTTAGAATAAAAATTGATTTTTTTCAATTTAACTTAATTAATTTTAATTTCATTTGGTTATTCCTAATTTAACTTAATTATTTTAGGTTTAACTTAATTTTTTTAATTTAATTTCCTTCCGGATGAAGGAAGAACTTTCTAGAAACCTTCTAGTTTTATCACAAGTTCCAAAATTACAGTAGAAATATGTATAAATTAGAATCAAATCAAATTTGACTTGAAAGATTAAAAACAAATTATCATAGATATTATAATTAATAATCATGGTAGATAATTTGTCTTAAGATATTCAAATTCATTTAATTTTGAAGGAAACGTAAATGACATGATGTGTATCGTTAATTAAACTTTTTAAATGCTTTTTAATGTAATGATTTCTAAAAATTAAAAAATTATTTTAATATATTTTTTAAAAAAATTAATTTTTTTAAAAAAAAACTCTTCATTACTATACTGAACCCAAATTAAGACAAAATTTCTCAACTCTTTTCCATGAAAGAGGAACTAGCTAGGAAGATTTTCAATTGCTTGGCCTTGATTTCTTGGTCGTCTTACTTTCCCAAAAAGTTGCCATCTTTTTTATTATTTTCCCAGCTCTTGTGGAGGTTTCTCAGAACCAGCAGCTGCTAGATTCTATGAACGACAGACATGGTGTCTTCTTCTTTGCTACTTCCTCTTTCATCACGTTCACAATTATATAGATATCTACATGTATGTAACTGCGAACGTGATGAAAGAGGAAGTAGCAAGGAAGAAGACACTCCTCTCTCTCTCTCTCTCTCTATATATATATATATATATATATGCAGTCTCTGGAAGCACGACCAGAGTTTAATTTCACGATAAAGAATATTTTTAAATTACTTTACTTGTTAATTAAAATTAAGTATTTCTTAAATGATTTTAAAAGTTTTTTTTAATAATATGGTATATTGACAATAAGATTTAAATTTAAAAAATCAAAAAAAATTGAGTGTGTGTGTGTGTTCTTAACATAGACTAACCTTTTATAAAATTAGCATAACTAAAATTACATTATTATTTATCTTAAATCATAAACTCTTAATAGTTCAGCAAGGCCAATGTTGGTGTTGGTCATGAACATAATACTTGTAAAGAAATTAATTTTAAATATTAAATAATTTTCCTTGCAAAGAAACAATTTAATTCAAAATTATAATTTGATGAAATTTCATAAATAATTTTTAAATTTATTATTCTTTAACTTACTACATGTTAATTATCCATTTACTTTAATTACCCGGCTATAATTTCATCGGGACGGGGAAAAAAATCACAAATTAGATTTGATAATATTCAGCAATATATATGCTTATTAATTTTTTAATAGGTAAATGCAATAGGATTAATATTATAGTTAATGTAATTTATCAAAAAAAATTAATTAATTTTCATAATATTTGAAACAATTAAATAATTTCTTATCAATGTTAAATAATATTCTTGATTTGATAGCATTTTATTTAAGAAAAATATATAATCCACTCCCAACCATCTTTCCTCTTCAACTCTTGAAACAAGAAATAAATAAGTTATAAAATAATAAAAAGAGTTATTAAGTTATAATTAGATTTAAAAATACAAAAATTAAATTAAATATTTAATTTTCAAACAAGAAAATTGATCAACCATCAAGTTTGAATGCAAGACTTTCTATTGTAATCTTTTATCTGCTTTAAATGTATGGAGCCACGTCATTACTTGACACATAATGTTATCTTGAAGATGTCAAGATTCTCATACGGATCAAGAACCCAGCTGCCCTATGGTTTCCCACGATTTAGTAAAGTTAGTCCCCTTTTCTTTTTCCTTGCATTTATTGTGAATTATTTTTTTTTAATTTCATCATCTCTTGTGTTAGCTTAATTTATTTTAATTTGTGTGATATTATATACTCACAAAAAAATATATCTTAATATTAAATTAAATTTTAATATTATAAAATACAATTTAATTTAATCAAATAAAAATTTAAATAACAAGGATTAAAGTTAACACTCATACACATCACAACCATTTTTGCTATTCATGAGGCATAATAAACAATAATTCAGTCCCTAATATTTTTGGTTTTTCATTTTCTTCTACTAGAGTTTTTGAGGACTTCACATTTTAGTCTTAAACTTTATTTATTTTATTTTTCAATCTTTAGAATTTGAAAAGGGAGAGAGTAAGTCATCGAGCAATGAAAAATGGTATAGAAAATGTTTGGTCAGCCACATTCTATAGATTTGTTTTGAAAAGAAAGGATCAATTAAGGTTGTGTTTCTCTTGGAACATGTCATGAAATATTGAGTGGGAACCATAAATTTGTTTTTTATTGGGATGGATTTTAATTTTTAGAGTGAATAAAGGTTTTTTTTTATTATTGAAATGAGTTGAGGTTCATGAGATTTTTTATGTGTATTTTCAACTAAAATTAGGTTAAAATTATGTTTGGAAGGTCTGAAAACTAGGGTTATAACTTTTCTACCATTAAAGATGGTTAAAAGGTCAACAAAAAACAATTTATTATTTGTCCAAGCAAGTGACTATTATCTACTATATAAAAAAAAATGAGGTTGTATACTTGTTAAAATAAAGATGATAATTGGAAGAAATCTAAAAAATAATAGGAACAAGAAAAGGATGTTAAAATGCTGAAAAAAGATCAAAATTGATTGAGAAGCTTCAAAAATACAAAAGGTTGAAATTTGACGATATATTGTTGATTGATAAAAGTCCTGTTGACAAAGAAAATTTAATTTAAAAATTTTTATTCAAAATCAGATGTTTATAGACATAATTAAATTTTATCTAAAGTTTAATTGAATTTATAAAAAGTTTGATTGTCAAAAAATAAATAAATAATTTTAAGTCAATTTAGGTTTTTATTGGAAGAAATTAAAGTTTTAATATCTAATTATAATTTTAAAGAGTTGATTTGGTCAAATTAAGGGTTTAATTGTATAACTATTGATGTTTGATGGCAGATACTTAATTAAAACAATCAAAAACAAAAAACCAAACTGGAAAAGGTGCTAAAATCAAACGATCCAATTATAATTCATCCAGGGGGTTTGATTACAGAATTTGTAAAAACATACAGGGACTGAATCAGAAATATCCCTTGAATCTGAAAATGTCATTTCCTTGACAACTGTTCATCATCTTCTTCATCCGCAACGGTTTCGATAGTAAACGAAGGAGTTGTTTCAATCTAGGAGGCATGTTTCACGCCATCATAACACATGCCGGCTGTTACTTTGTTATTGCCAAAAATTTCTGCATCCTCTAGCTATAAAAGCCAGAGAAAAGATTGAGCAAATGAGAGAGAAAAAAAAAGGGAAGAGAATAGAGGAGGAGAGAATGTGAAAGGAAAGGCAAAAACAAAGGGAGGAAAAGCATAGGAAACGAAAAAAGCTACAAGATAAGGAATTAGAGAGAAGAGAATAGAAGAGAGCAAATGGGAAAAGAAAGAAAAAGAGAAAAAAGAAAGAGAGAGAGAGAGAGAGAGAGAGGACAATAAACAAAAAAATAGAGGAATATAGAGCAACTCGAAGCAGAGAATGCAGAATAGCAGAGGAGGTTAGGACCACCATCGTCTTCATCTCTCCAGCATCAGTATGTTCAATTCCTTTCTCCATCTCTGTAATTAAAAAAAAAAACATCACTTGCATTTTGGTTTATTGGTACGTGGAAGGATGAAAAATGCGAAGGTAATTTAGGCTATATTTATTTCTTAGAAAACAGTTTCTGGAAAATAACTTTTCAAACTTTTCTATGTTTATTTATCAATTGGAAAATTGATCAACGGAAAATATTTTCCGGTAAAAAAAACACTTTTCAGTCAATGGAAAATACTTTCTAGTCAACGAAAATATTTTTTAATAAAAAATATTTGGCTTGGTTTTCAGGAAAGTGTTTTCCTTTTTAACTGTGTTTGTTTCCGGAAAGTGATTTTCAAGAAAACACTTTCCAAACTTTCTTGTGTTTATTTGCTGTTAGGAAAGTTGGTAAATGAAAAACATTTTCCAGTCAAAAGAAAATTTGGCTTGATTTTCAAAAAGTATTTTTCTGAAAAATTTAGGAGGAAAACACTTTCCAGAAGTTGTGAAAAATTTAGAAATGTCATTATTTGCTGATTATATTAAATTTGATCTTCAAACTTTTGATTGCTATATATATTTTATTTTAAATATTTATTTTTTAATTTAATTTCTTAAAATTTAATTTTTATATTAACTTTTATCCTCATTTTTATAATTGTTACTTGCTTTTCTTCTATTATTTTTTTATTGAAATTTTTTTCTATTAACTTTGGTCCTAATTCTTTTGATTGTTATTTATTTTACTTGAAATACTTTATGAAATGTTAATTATTATTATTTTAATTTCTTAATCTTTTTTTTAGATTTGATCTTTATTATTTTAATTATTATTTATTTTATTTGAGATAATTTATGAAAAAAAAATTTCAATTTCATTATTATTCAACTTTTTAATTTGTAAGATTTATTCCTTATTATTTTAATAAACTTGAGAAAAATAAAATATTAATAAATTATTTTTCAGTTCATTTTTCATAACATAATCAAACACTGGAAAGTGTTTTCCAGTTCGTTTTCCATAACACTACCAGACATAAAAAAATATTTTACTTATCAGGAATTTATTTTCCCCGAAATTCACTTTTCAAAAGTAAATAACTTTCCTGCAAACAAACAAAGCCTTAATTATCTTCTCACTGTTCATGCAGGCATAAACTTTTATGCTGCATGGCCTAATTGGGTTACTGGCTTGGGCTAGTGATCATGTTGGGTTGGTTAGGTTCAACCTATCTTGGAAAAAAAATTATTTCAAAACATTTGTGATTTTCTAAAAAATTTTATTGTATTTTGATCAATATTGGTTTGTATTTTTTATAGTATAAAGATATAAATCCAGTATTAAAATAATTGGCTTTTATCAAAATATAAAACAAATATTTTGTTTTAATGCATACGGCTAAATCTCTCAAAAATAAAAGAAAAAAATCATATTATATTTTCATATAACAAAGAAAATTTCAAAATATGTATTAGCATGCATTTTGACTTTGATAGTCAGTTTATTAAAGTCACGAGAACTAGGTCAATATTTCAAAAACAATTAAAAAATATTTTATTTTCTTTTAATATCTAGAGGTTATGACCTTACACGTAAAACATATCCTAGATATTAAATTCTTTTGTTAATGTTAGAATAGTTAGGTTTTACCTAATAAGATAAAAATATATTTACCAAAGAGGACTTTTTTTAAACAATAAACAGACCAACAATTAGAAAACACGACAAGATATTAAGTTTTATCATATAATAAAACAATGTAGCTTATCATAGATAAAACGTATTTTGGGTGTTAATACATTTTCTTTAAGCAACCAGCCCTCATATCCGATCATTGAGACCAATTAGTGTTTCTAGTTACCAAAATACCAAGTGGAGACTCCCATTCTATTTTTTCACTAATAAAATATAAGAATTCCTTATCTCTTCATATTTGCCACATTAGATATATTTTTAGGGTAAATGTTTTCACCACGACACCGCATATGTGTGACAATTATATTGCACTTAAAGTATCATTAAATTTCTTAACCTAAAGCACATTCTATAATAACAAGTTTGATAATATAAAATATATTTAATTTATGATAAATATTTGGTTTTAAATGCAGGTTTGTAATATATATATATATCATAATTCAAAAGATTGATTGACATGTTTAATTATTAAAATTAACATTTATCTCAAGAGACAAATAAAAGGCTGAGTTTAGAGAAGAAATCCTATCTGAGCTAACTTTATTTAACTGGACCACCATTTGATTTTCAAGTTATAGCTAGAGCTATCGACCTTAGATTTAAGTATGATTTAGCTTGATGGAAATCTTAGATATATACCTCAAACATTCATAAAGAGCCTAAGACTGGATATAACCACTTTTACATTCAAATCTTAGAAACAAATATTGTTTGGTGTTCAGCCCATATATAGAGTTATAAAAACCTAATGCCTATTCTTTTTAGGTTGGAAAGATGAGACAAATATCTACAACTTTTATGAAAATCATATATTCAAATTATGATGTTATTAATAATGTTTTCTCTAGCCACCATATTAATAACTCTAAATTTTAGCTTATAAAAAAAATATTTTTCATATATTTAGACATCTTGATTTCCATATCAAGATCCTTGTTTTTTTATATATATAATATTCAAGTTTTATTTCATGATATATTTTTATTAATCTTTTGTTTATACTTATCATTTTATTTATTATACTTCGTTAATTTATATCATAACTTTGTTATTATCTTGTTTGTCTATGTTTTTCTTCTTAATTATATTTAGTTAAGTTTATTTTTTTCTAATGTCAAAAAGTTACATCAATGATGTAAGAATAAGTATGATACAAACTCAACATTAAATTTATTGTTTAAATTCAACAAAGTTTCCTATTAACTTGTGTTATAATTATTATCATAATCAATCTTAATGCCCTCCTTATTAAGTGGTGTCTTGATTTGTGATGAAAAATCATTGGCACAACAAATAATTGATTCTTTAATAGCTTATCGTATGGAAAATTAGCATTTGTGCTATAAAAAGATCTTAATTTGATGTTAATATAAGTTAGCACTATGAATACTTGATAACATTTACATATGTTGGTGTTACTCAAATAATGTAATTAATGATAATTAATATGATCATGTCAGTAACTTAAAATGAATTGTTAATTATAAATTATCCAATTGAAACCTTATTTGTACATGATTTTTAGTTGAGTGATAGAAAGAATTTGGACTATATTTATTTACAATACCATTAATAGATCCTTTAATCTTGACAATTATTTTATATATGTTAAATCTTTACATCAATAACATTTCTTTTAGATCTTTTTAATTTTATTTATGATTCTATATCCTTAACATCCATATAGATCAACCCTGATCTTTTAGATCTATTTATGCTTGGAATGAAGTGTAATAATAATTTTTAAAAAAGGTTTTTTCTTCTCACCGTATAAAGATTTGCTTAATACTTACCCCTAATATGATTTTGAAACAATTTGGATTATTCTAAGGCATAAGGGTCATTTCTTATTCAAAAAATATCTGTAAAAATCTTATAATTTGAATTATATTGACCCATCATGTTTAAGTACACATATACATTTTACAAAACTTGTAAAAATTATCAAAAGTTAGGATTTATTTCAAAATATCACATGGTGCATTTAATCCTATTTGTGTCATTGTAATCTTTGATTGTTGGGGTATAGATTTTATAAGATCATTTCCCCTATCTTTTTTCTTTTTTTTTGTTCATATTAATTACATTATATTATGTTTTAAAATGAATAGAGATCATTTGAAATTGAAATAATGATCACAAAACTATGGTTAATTTTTTTAAAGATAACATTTTGAGTTGATTTGGAATTTATTAAGCCATGATACATGATGTTGGAATACTTTTTTGTAATAAGTCATTTGAATTTTTAAGAAAGAAATATGAAATTACACACAAATTTATCATCTCTTATCACCCTCAAACAAGTAGGCAAGTACACTTACTAATAGAGAGATTAAACAAATTTTAGAAAAAACTGTAAATTTTAATAAGAAAGATTGGTTTTTAAGACTTAATAATACATTTTAGGCTTATCAAACTGTTTTTAAAACAACATTAGCTATGTTATCTTATAGGCTACTTTATAAAAAATCTTGTTACTTACCTATAAAACTTAAACATAAAGTTTATTGAGCTATTAAAGCTTTCAATTCAAACCTTGATAATGATAATCAATTATGTAAGTTATAAATAAATAAACTTAAGAAAAAAAATGCAAATGAGATTTAACAAAATTCATAAAACAAGAATTAAGGTGGTTTGTGAAAAGATAATATTAAGAAAAATATTTAATGTTGGTCAAAAGATTTTTCTTTATAATTTTCAAATCCATTTATTTTCTAGAAAATTAAAATTAAAATTGAAACATTTGTATCCTTACGAGACATTTGATATCAAAAATCAAAATAAAATAAAAATTGAAAGTGAATGAACATTATTTGAAAGCATACTTTGATAATTTTCATAAAGAAAAATTATTGAATAATTCTATTTATAAAAATTGATTATTTTATCTCATATTTTTTTTTGTATTTCTTTTTTAGTAATTTGGTTTTCCTAATCTCTTTCTAACCATTGTCAAATGACAAATAACAATATTCTATAACTCTTAAGTCAATTCTTTTAGTTTTTCATGATATCCAATATTTGTTTATACATTTATTATTATTTGTTTCTTCTCTTTTCTTTACATCACTTTTCCACCTCTTATATGAGAGATGGACACCACTCAAGGAATTGAAAAAGAATTTTCATGTTTTGCTTTAAAATATGGCAATAAAAATTTACCATGTTAGGTGTAAGATATTGAGTTGTTAATTCACCATGGATTTTTTAAAATATTTGTTGGATAATTAAAGCAAATGTAAAATTATCATGAGTCTTTCAATTTTTTATTTCATATATTCCTAATATAGTTAAAAGTATTTTTGTAAAGAAAATGTCATGTAAAATAATTTCAAGTTTGTCACAGATGTGTTATATAAACTTGTAAAGGACAATATCTTTTTATAAAAATGATATCTATAAATCATGAAAATAAACTACAATTTATTAAGAATGGCTTGAATAAGAAGTTTTTAAATAATTTTTTATTAACTTTTAAGACCATCTTAGTGGAAATATACATGTGTAATTCATTATTTATGATCTTATTTTTATAATGAATATGCTAGATATAGTCTCGAGAATCTGATTAAAAAAAATCTTGTTAGTTGGTTTGTTAATTTTAAAAAAATAGATAAAAAGTTTTTCTTGAAAATAAATGAGAAGCCTTTTCCCTATTTATATAAGATTTTTAAGTTATTTTTAGATATAAAACTAAGAAAAGATACGAACACACACAGGTACTTCTACTTGTATATATTCTGACACCAAAAGAAAAGGATACCTTCAGATGGAGGAACCACGAGAAAATCTGACCCCTTATCTTGTCTCAGAGACATCAAGGTCTCCTTACAGAATCAATGAATTGCCTCATGCAATAAGGCATCATCCTCTTCCCTTGCCAGATCACCCTCCTACCCAACTTGCAAATCCACCATCTAGTTCCTTTTCGAGCTACCATGTCATGTGTGATCGGTTTAGAGTTATTTCTTCGGGCTTTTCTGTCTACCATTGCAGAGAAAGTCGATTCAACCTGGATGCCAAAGTGCTCTTTCAACTGATGAAAGTAGCCAAACATCAACAGGAAAGAATTGCAGTGACTGCAAGCTGGAGCTCTCGGGTCCTGCTTGCATGGACTGCAGATTCTTCCTTCACAAATCCTGTACAGAACTGCCATAAGAAATTCCTACTGGTAAAACATCGAGTGTCACCAGATTGATCTCTATTGATTTGTGCCAGGTATTGGTCCTCTCCATGCAAGATCTGCAAAGGTGTTTGCGAAGACTCCTTCTACGTCTGCTTGGAGTGAAACTTTTGTTATTTTCATCCACAATGAATTCCACTACCACGTAATGTTGAGCATGAACACCATTTCCATTCGCCCACCCATGTCCATTCATATGTTGAGGATGACTCTCCGGCGTGTAGTAGCATGTGAGAAGGAAAGAGAATTAGAACTATTTGCTAACAGCATGCTGTGTAATAAAAATCTCGAAAAATTAATCAAACGTCGTCTAAAATCCTCTCTCTAAATGAACATTATACAAAGTTTGATCTATCAGGGAGAGACTTCACTAGAGATAATTGAATGCACGAGGATCGATTTAGCACTAGGCTTAACGAGGGATTTGAAAATCTGGTGAATTGTGGGAATTTTCATCCAAGTGATTGTGGACAGGAGCATGATGCAAACGTAGAACAGCCTGTATTTGCTGAACTAGCTGAAGAAGTTGGTGAAGATCTTCAGTTAGAGATTGAAGAAATAAGAATAAGTTAAAGAGGTCCCAACTGTTAGAAGCAATTCACAAGGGGAAATAGCCACAAGAGTTCACTACCTGTAGACCTTTGTGATGATGTTTAAAATTAACCATGGTGTGGAGTGGTGATTGGCATGTTGAAACAATTGCATTTACCGTCATCCCCTAAACTGAATTGATACAACACCAGTTTACTTGAATTACTGTTTCATTGTACGCTACAAATTCTTTCAATAACTAAGATTGCATGAGAACAGAAGTAAAAGGTCCACAACACTAGCATATACTGTTATCCCCTAAACTGAAAAATGTCACAGTTAGGAAATTCGCTGTGGAGAGTTTGATTCTTTGCTAGACGGACAGTGTTAACATATGCCATGACCATAAATGTTTAACCCAAAGAAAACATAACTTGAGCTCCAAACTTTCCTGGTCTTCAGTGACTCTGCATCATCTCATGGGACATGTAACTTCTGTTAAGGCTTACTGCATCATCTCCAGGAGCAGCAAACTGTCTATTGCAGTAAACATGTTCAAGTGGATGCAGGCTCCGCTGTCAATGCTGTTCTTGGTCGTTTCACTAGTGCTAAACTGGTCTTCTCTTCATTTTTGTCTACAACCTGACAGTTTCTGTCCTCTGGTGCCTTTTGCTTTCTGCTTATACTATGGGAGCTTTCTTCTAGTAAGGCACTCGCATTACTTGTATCAAACCTTGTTTTGACACAGTCCAGATCTGAGGCTTCTAATTTGTCATTTGCAGGTGACTGCTCTAACTTTGATTGTAGAAGGGAAGGGTCGTTTTGGGAGGGGGGAGGAGCCTTTGACTTGTCACCCTCCATCATTTTTTGTTTCTCAAACATCTCTTGAAGATGCCTCCCCTGTTCCTCAATCCTCAATTGTAAATTTCTCTGGATCTATTGGGGATAAAACATCATTATCAGAACATAACACACAACAGTAGTTACAAAAACCATGCACGCATTTGTGGATTTCCACTCCATGAAGCTAATATTAATGGTTACTTAACTAAAGGTTAGCATTACACCTAGACTGCTCCATAAAAGGTAAAAGAAATTGGCATCAAAATTGTAAAACACAAACATAGAAGCTCAAATACCAGTATCATACCTCAAGTTGTTCGTGGAGTTGCTTCTGGACTTCCATTTGCAATCGCAAAGCTTCTGAGATCCCCATACTCCTGTTTAGAACAATAAGTCAGCCTAAATTCAGCTTGATAGTCCATTGTTATAAAAAGCACTCTGGTTTACAAGTGAAGGAAAAATGATGTATTCATATTTTATCTGGTGAGATACTAATGCACTGATAGGAGAAGAATATTACTTTCCTCCAAGGATTCACAAAAACAAGTCGACTCAAAAGTTGACAGGTTAGAGAAAAAGGAGTCCAAATGGTGGTTTCTATTACTTTCTAATCTAAACCTTCATAGCTACACAAACACCATAGTTTTTAGGAAATCTCCTTAAAACCAGAACTAAGGAGAAAGTCATTTTCTCTAATGTCAGCCAGACAAAAAAATGCACATTCCCTTTCCACCCAACTTTTGAGTCAATTGATTTTGTTAATCTCTTTATTTGGACTCCTTTTTCTCTAACCTGTCAACTTTTGAGTCGATTGGTTTTTGTGAGTCCTTGAAGGAAAGTAATATTCTTCATCTTTAGGTAACTAAGGAGAAAGTTATTTTCTCTAATGTCTGCCAGACAAGAAAAATTGCACATTCCCTTTCCACCCAACTCCTTCCTCACCTCAGCTATACTGTCCCCTCCTTCAACGGTGGCATTTGTAAAACCACATGGAGATTCCGCCAGCCACCGTTGAAGGAGAAATATTAGAAACTAAAGTCAGAACTTGAAACCTAGAAGGCTAGAAAGGCCTCTAGTCATCAAATATGTTAAAAATCTACAAACATAAACCACAGTCTGCAGTCATATAGGTGAACTTCTATAACCATACTAGGCAATATATATATCTACCAGATAACTTCGATAACTACAAAGGATTTGATACCAAGAAAGGTTGATGTCACATTGAAATCATGATAGAGGATAACTTACGTCTTCAAGTCTAGAGATTTCATTTCTTCAACACGACTCAACTTTTTTTCTGAAGTTCCTGAAAATGGCACAATCATGTTTGTAAACCACATAGAGAGAAGGGGGGGGGGGGTGAGTAGGAATACATTTTTTTTCCATGCTATGCCTTTATCTAACAATAAGAAATATATGGCAACAAAGATACATACAACTACAAAAGGCTTTTGGATAAAGTATGTGCGAAGGGTTAGCAAAGTTGCATAATGTGAGAGAAGAAAAGGCAGTTGGGGGTTACCTTCAGATGACTCTGGTTTATATCTGGCTGTTCTGTACTTCTGAAATTCGAAGATGATACAAGGTAAATAAGTAAAATATAAAACTAGATTTTTTGAGGAAACAGTATAAGGCAGGGGATTTACATACCTGGAGGTGGCTTTTGACGTGATAGATAGTCAAGCCTTCGACATTCATCTGCTTTAAGACACCCTTGGGAGTAGCCCCTGTAATTCAAAAATCAAAGTGCGCATGACAAGATGCACTCTAGTTTTTTCTGATATAAGTTACAATATAACAAGGAAGACTACGCACTTTCACTACCCCCAAGCTGATTGACAGCTTCCACAAAAGCCTCATGAAGTTCTGGTGTCCAGCGCATTCGAGATTTTGTTGGTGGTGCGGCCAACAGTGGATTAGTAACAGCACATACTTCTCCACTATGAGGAGTTTGATGCTGATGACTTAGGGGTTGTTGAACTGAGTTATTAGGAGATGGCCTCGACATCTGATATATTATTTACAGTTTTAAGTAAATGAAAGTGACAGGAGAATGTGAAAAAACAAGAACAGACCAAGGAGGCATCTTTATGCTGTGTATGCTGCTAATTACTGTATAGTAACAAAAACCATAACAATAAGAGGAATAGACCTTCTGTTTGGAATCTTTCATGTTGACATCATTCAGAATTTCACTCCAATTTGGTTCCAGTTCATCATCAACAGAGATCAACTGATCTGCCCACTCTTGCCAGTCTGTTCTCTTTGCATGATCCTCTGAGGCAATGACACCAGCAGTGCTTTCCACCTGACCATTCTGGACAGGGACATTTTCAACGAAATTAAGGAAGTCCTGAAGTGGATCTATAGCCCAGGAGAGATCCTTGTTGTCACCAGAGTGATTAATAAATGCTGTGGATAGCCCTTCTGAATGAGAGTAATGGGTTGGTGGAAAATTTCCTCCGTCCCTTAGTGACTGAGAAATGAATGGAGAATTATGAGACTGCTTTCCTTGTGGTGAAACTGCTGAAACACTCATATCATTTGAAAATCTAGAAGATGATGAAACCAAGTGCCCAACACTCCCATTACCAGAACTCAATGGTGATGCTCGCTGAGATGCTGGGTTTCTAATCATTTCCCTTACAGAAGAAACCTGAAAAGAATCAATCAATTTGGCATACTTTTCCTCAGCAGTACCAGGAAGAACTAGAAAAGATGACGCCATCAGCTCAGAAACACTGAAGTTTCCCAGCTGATTTACACCTAAACATGAGTAACTAAGGCAGCAAATGAAAGTTGGCTCACACCTTATCACCGAGTGACAAATGCAGAGAATGAAACCAGTGCAGCGCCAGCAACACAAACACCAGACACAAATTTAAATGTTTCCCACCGTGGAACCAATAGAAGACACACCAGGAATGAAATTTGATCCTGGCACCTCTGACAAGAAAAAGAAAAAATCCAAAACGTTGACATTCATTCCAGTCACCAAAGCTGTTAGCCCACAGCATTTCAAAAATTATAAAGCCTACTTTCCAGGAGCTGTAAAGCGTATGCAACTAAATACATTACTAAAGAACATGACAAGATTGGGATGGAAACAGTCAGTCTCAACATCTCATCAATTTAATTCAACATGTGCTGGAAACCGCATGAAATATCATAAGGAATTAAGAAAGAAAAATTGTTCAGAAGATAATCGTCACATAAACACTTCAGAAAGAATTATCAAAGAAAGCTGGGGGAAAAAAAGCAACATAAACACAGACACGATCCTATAAATCAATCACACCACACAATCCAATTCAATCAGTTAAAATTAGCTCAAAACCAAATAACATCCATACAAACACCCTAGAAACTAAAATCTGCAGAAGTCACTAGCATAAACCATCAAAAACTCCATCGTTGGTAGAGATGATCATCAAGTTCAACACATCAAAACCACAATTTCCACAGGAAAAAAAAAAAACCAATACCAACCACCCCAAAACAACTCCCATCACTGAATTCGGCTCAAGATGAATCAAATCACATTAAAACACCATTACCAAAAATACTCGAAGTAAACCCACAACGCAGAAGGGCAATAAATGAGGTAGCAATCCATATCACAATCAACCAAAACCTCATAAAAAAACACAGTGAAATTGACAAAAAAAAAACAAAAACAAAATCTTGGCATCAATCTTTATTAGCTAAAACAAACAATATCATCAAAATTTCACGATGATCCACATAAAGTATAGAACTTCAAACCCAAAAAAAGCTCTAAATAGGCTCATAAAAACTCACCAAAAACTGAATGAAAGCAAAGATCGAAGTTTTCTACTATTGGATAAGAACTCAATATTGTGGAAGAAGAAGAATATTGAAAAAAGATGCAAACTTTTGTCTTCTAAATTTCAGGAAACTTACAAAACTCTCTCTTGTTGTCTTCTCTCTCTTGTTGTCTTTCAATCATGAGGGAAATTGTAATTTAGTTTTCTAGTGTTTGTTAGGTGATACAAATGCATGTCTTCAGGTTTTGTCTCATTACTTTTAGCCGTTGATCTTGATTGAGATGGTTTGATGGATTTTCGGGTCAGTTTGGAGGGTCATGTTTGGAGGACGCAGCAAGGAAAACTCTGCGGTGGTGCGTGGGAATTTGACGGCTGCTAAAAAAACATGGTGGGGCCTAGCTTTGTTGTTTGCTTCTTCCGGTACTTCTCTGTTTGCCTATAGCTGTCTGTTTTGGTATTTTTATAATATTTAAAAAAATTGAATTTTTAATTTTAATTTTATATTAATATGTTTTAATATTTTTATATTACATGGATATATTAATATAAAAAACAATATTTTTTATATATTTTTAAGTAAATAATACATTAAAAACAGTCTACCACGATACTAAAAATTCTTCATATCTCCTTTAGCTTTTATTACTATTTTTATTTTTAATTTTAAAGGTGATATGTATAATTTTATGTAAGATTATGTATTTTGGTAAAGATTATTTTTTATTTGAAAATATAGTTAAATATATTTTAAAAAAAAATTATTTTTAATATCAATATATTAAAATTATTAAAACATTAATTTTTATTTTTAAACCAAACATGCTCAAATTTAAAAGAGAAAAATAAAAATAAACAATGCCTGACTTCAAAAAAAAAATGTTAGGGTTGCTATGTTATTTTTTAATATATTAATATTAAAAATATGAAAAAATAAAAAGTATTGTGTAAAAACATTATGTATGTTAATAAATACACACTAATTCATGAAATCATTGGATGGAATATTTATATTAAAATAATATATTTTTATTTATTTGTTTACAAAGTAGTGGCTTGTCTAGGTTAATTAAATTAATAAAAACTTAGCAAAATCAACCAAATTTAACTAAGTTAGTGTCTTAATTAATTAAACTAGAATTTGATCCAAATTAATTAAGAAAAGTACTTTGTGATCACCTCAATCATACTTGAATTAAAATCTAAGTTGGATTTACAAATTACATGAGAATTTTTTTTTTAATTTGAAAATCATATTCATGCAGTCTAATTTTTTTAATCTACAAGTAAATTTATTGTTTCATCAATAACACGTTCTAAAAACCCAATATAAATTTCAAAAAATTATTTATTTATTTATTTATTTTATAGCTTTTAATTCAAAAATACCTTCTTTTTACGTGAGACTGCTCATTAAAATCGATCAAGGGATCAACCTGAAGCAATACCCAGGTTGGTTATGTGACAAAATGGTTGACTGAGGTTAATCAATTTTTTATTAAGAAATAATTAAAATAACATGGTTGAGAAAAAAAATAAAGTGTTTTAATTGACTATAAATCAACTCTTAATTGATTTTTTTTATAAAAAAAACATTTACTCGAGTTAGTAAATGAATTGATCAATTTTAAATTAATCTACTAAACTAAATTTAATAACAATATTAATGGAACTTTAAATAAGAGACTTTTATTTTAATTCTTAAATTAGTTTAATAAACATAAGGATGGATAACATCAAATAATATTTTGCAACAATAGAAAACGGAAGGTTGTCAGCTGAGATTATATTTCATTTTTCTTGTGAATCTGTATTGTTTAAACTTGCATATTTTTAAAGGAAAATGATGTTTGTTTAGTATGTTCTATAATAAATTGATTGATTGATTATATATGATATTATTAAATCCATGTTAATATATATTTTTAATTAATAAAAAATTAATTAATTTTTAATATTTATAAAATAATAGATCAATTAATCTAATATTTGATTTGTGAATCTAAAATAAAAATAAAATTCACGAGACAAAAATATTTTGAAAAGAAAATTATAAATTTATTATAATTATAGGATTTTAACTTTGTTCCTAAAATCTTCATAGTCAATACTCTTTTAAATACTGGATATTTATTATAATAATAAAAATTGATATATATTATGTTTTTTTTTATGAAAGAAAGTGATTGCTTTTATAAGTTCAGGGTAAGAAATATCTAGAACTAATATATAAGTATTTGCTATAAGAAATATATACTAAATTGATTCACATGAGAATTTTATATTGAAAGATCATCTATAACTATAAAAAAGTTCACGTGATAATTATGTATGTAACTTTTAATCTTGAAATTACTAAATTATTTTATATAAAGAATGTTATCTTGTAATCCTGTTATATGTTATTTTAATTAAGATAACAAATAAATAAATATTAAAAAACTATATAAAGATACTTAAGTGATTAAGATATGATTCATCATCCTAAGTAAATTATAAATTTTAAGAAAAATATTTTATCTATTCTCAAATAATATTAACTGAGAAATTTTTAGTTAAAGTGGAATAAAATTTAAAAAGAATTTGAAATTTTATACAAATAATCATTGATTCTTATATAAAGAACAAACATGATTTAACATGACAAATATACTTCATGCTTTAACATTAAATCAAAATATTATTGATAAAATGATATTAATTATATTAGTAAATTATTCATTAAAAAATAAAGTCAAATTACTAATGATTTTGTTAATATTTAAAGAATTATAACTAATTATTAGATAATACATTTCATATGTTAAATAAAAAAATTATATCATTCTCAAAATAAAAAGCTAATACATTAGGCATAGTAGTTCTTCAAAGCTCGTAGATAGAGATATAAAATATTTTTCATTAATAGTGCAATGAATTATTATTAAATATCGGATAATTGAACGGTTTATGGNTATATATAGAGAGAGAGAGAGAGAGAGAGAGAGAGCTTTGACCTTGGCAGACCTCGTTCAACATTTACCTTTTGTTTTTTTGTGGATTAGTTTATTTAATTTAGAAAATTAATAAATTGATTTTTTTAATTTTAATGTGTTAATGTTAAAATTAAAAACAATATTTTTTTATATTTGTTTAAAAACAATTTAAAAAAATATCGTATACCTAGCAAATATTTATAAAATATAAAATTAAATAGAAGCACAAACGGTTATATATATATATATTATTTTATATTTATTTTTAACAGTTAGGGTATATTAGATTTATTTTTGCATTGTGAAATTAAATCTTTCAAAAAATTATAAATAACATTATAAAAAATTATATGATGGAATATTTGAGTTCTGTAGAAAGTTAATTTCTAACACTAGTTTTTCGTTTTTGGAAAAAAAATTTCCAACATAATTTTCCAGGGAATTTCATTCAGAATTTTTTCTTTTTTAATTTATTAAAAAATATTAATTAAAAATAATTTCATTGGAAGTTAATAAAATTTCATCGGAAACATAAATACAAAAATAATATGTATTTAAAATTTATGAAATACGAGAATAAAAGTTTTTGGAGATGCAGGGGATCGAACCCTGTACCTCTCGCATGCAAAGCGAGCGCTCTACCATTTGAGCTACATCCCCCACGTACGCTTCAAGCCACAGGTATTTTTTATTTATTATCTAATTATCATAATTTCACATTTAACACCTTTTTTTTGTGTCAAAAATCGAAATTTATTTTTATTTAAATTTATTTTTTTTAGTATTGATGATTTCAAAAATAAATTAAAAAAAAATCATTTTAATATATTTCTGAATAAAAAAACACTTTAAAAAATAAACTCTACTATCCTTCCTATAAACACCAGAAGTTCAGATAAAAAAAAAAAAAAAAACGAAAGCAGCAAATTGAGAACCTCCAGCACATGATCAACAAGACTTGTTCAGTTAACATAACAACAACAACTTGCTGGCTACAGAAGACATGATATAGAGATCTGATTCGATGTAAGGCCAGAACCTTTTATCAAGATGAACTGTTAGTTTAGCAATTCGAATGATTTGGTGGAAAGTAACTGGTGCCATTGTTCAGATGTTGACAGAATTGAACGAAAAACAACTTCCAAATTGACAAAATTACTTAATATTTGCCACGTTAATTTGCAGCGTGGAGAAACAAAAATTTACATCATGATGTCTTCTAAAAAGACTGGATGCTTCTTCAGAGCGTCTTCATCAGAAAAAAGAAAAGAAACCAATTCTCTAGACAATGATTTCCAAGTACACCTAGTTTACAAAAGCATATTGGAATCACTCCAAATAACAAGTAGATTTCCATTACAAAGTATCCTACCAGAAACAATATTCGACAATAAATAGAGTTATAATGGACAGTTATTGATAGATAACTGCTAAGGATAAGAACAATGACCATTATAGTTAAAACTGCCACTGGAAGATACAAGATTGTCTTCATTTATTGGATGCCAATTTTTCCTCATTGCCAAAGTGTAAGATTGGAAGTTTGGCCTGCAAAGAGTGGTTCCCTTTACTGGAATTAGCTTGATCTTTGTCAAATTCTATCACCCCTTTCTGCTTGTCTTTGTCTTGAATACTGCCATCTTGATCATAAGAATTTGCATCAACCCTTCTGCGTCATCTGATCAAGAAGAGGAATAAAAGACCTCTGCTTATGTGAAACTCCATTCTTCAGAACAAGATGAGGCACTGAATTCGTTGTCAGTGGAGTCTGCCGCCCCTTCTGCATCTGAAAAGTCTGCCAATTCTCTGCTATCAAATCCAGACACAAGAGGATGATCTAATAACATCTCAGCAGACAATCTGAACATAGGCTTCCTTACTAGCCATCTCTCGCATCCTTGGAAACATCAGGAGGAATTTTCATCAATTCATGAGCAATGTTTCTCAGAAGTTCTTCTGTGGTGGTTCCAGGATTGAAATCCCGAACTGCTTCCCTATAAGCATTGCAAAAACTATGCATCCAAGATCCCAGATGTCAGAGGGAGCCTCCAGCACATAACGAGACTTGCTTGGTAAACATCTTGTAGGCGAATTGCATAACATCTTTTTGCTGGCCACTGAAAACATAATACAGAAATCTGATTCAATGTAAGGCCAGAACCATTCATCAAGATGAACTATAAGTTTAGCAATTCCAATGATTTAGTGGCAAATAACCTGTGTCTTTGTTAAGATGTTGACAAGATTGAACTAAAAATAACTTCCACATTAACAAAAAAATACTTGATATTTGCCACATGAATTTGCAGCATGGAGAAGTAAAAATTTACATCACCTTTTCACCTTAACGAACTTCATGTAATCCTAGATACTTCTTCAGAACAAGATTATCTTCATTTGATAACAGACCTTCTACCAAGCTGTGGTTCCCTCATCTGCAACGAAACCTTTGTCTCTCATTTCACCAATAAGTTGCACTGCCCTAGATTCATCCTTGTGCTGGAGAAATCCTCTGATAATAACATTATAAGAAAATTCATTTGGAGGGCAGCCATCCTCCTCCATCTTTCGGAAAGCTTCCAATGCTTCATCTAACAATCCTTCTTTACAAAGTCCATTTATTATTGTTGTGTATATCTGAACATCAGGCTGCAACCCTTGGACAAAGAGTTCTGAAAATAGTTTCCTTGCATGGTTAAGATTCCCAGATTTGCACATGGAATCAATCAAAATGGTATACATCACCAGATTAGGCTTCAAGTATGTACCTTGCATTGCTCGAAACAGTCTGAATGCCTTACCAAGATACCCTTGTTTGCAAAAGCCTTCGAGCAATACTGAGTAAGTACATAAATCTGGGAGGTTTCCATTAGTGTGCATATTCTTGAAAAGCTCTCGTGCTTCCCTAAGCTTGCCTGATTGGCAAAAGGCATGAATAAGAGTAGTGTAACTAACAGTGTTCGGAGTTAAGCCTTGATGAATCATTTCATTAAAAAGCTGCTTGGCCTCATCTATCCTTCTGACCATACAATATCCATTAATTAAGATGCTATAACTAAAGACATCTGGTTTGCAACCCCTGGTTATCATGACATCAAACAGCTTCCTAGCTTCAACAATTTCCATCTTCAAGGAATATCCATGCATCAATGAATTGTAAGTAATAACGTTAGGCTCCACGCCCATTTCAGTCATTGTTTTTAACACACCTTGAGCCTCTAACATATTGCCTTCTTTACAAAATATATCAATCAATAGGCTGAAGGTGACAATATCTGGCATGATATTCAAACTCATCATTTCATTTAGCATTGCTGAAGCCTCCTTCCATCTGCTGAAACTGCATAAGCCCTGGATTAAAGAGGTGTAACTGACAACTGTTGGGGAAATGCCTTTAGCCTTCATGTAAGAGAAGATATCCAAAGCCTCATTCACCAGCCTATCTTTGCAAAGACTGTCAATGAGTGTACTGTATGTCACCACATCTGGCTTGCAGCCCGCCTCTCCCATTTTCTTAATCAATCCAGCAGCCGCTGCAGTTTCCCCATTCTTACATAAGCCATTTATAATCGTAGTATAAGTGCAGACATCAGGTTGACACCCTCTTGCTACCATGTCATCAAATAATTCCAGGGCTTGGGCAAATTCACCCGCTTTACAGAGCCCATTGATTAAGGTGGTAAAGGTGATAATAGTGGGTTGGAGACCAAGTTTAATGACTTTGCCCAAGACAGAGAACCCCAGATCAACATGTTGCATGAGGCAGAAGCAATTGATAAGGATATTAAGCGTACAAGTATTAGGAGAGAGCCCAGCTAATTCTATTTGTTTGTAAAGGGAAATCACAGCATCGTAGTACTGTCTCATTCTGACAATTGCAGACAATAATTTGTTGAATTGGATGATACAAGGCAGGGGTTTCCTATGAACCATGTGATTGAAAGAAGCAAGGGCATCATCGAACTTTCTAAAAGAAGAAGTATCATCATTTTCGTGTTTATATCTACTTCTACTGCTACTGCTACTGGTAAAAGAAGAAATGGAGTTGTAATGGTTGGTGGACGAGAGTGATGAAGTGATTGGAGATAGAAGAATCATACCCATCATTTTCATTTTGCATCGCTGAAGAAAAAAGGCTTCTGAACCTCGACGTCTCGCCGCCGACATCGAACTTCCGCTGTGTTCTTCCTTCTCCTTGTTGTCTGGTTTTTTATTGACCAAAACGACATGTACACTTCGTAACAAATATGGAAGATTGAAGAAAGGGATTTGGTATTTTTACTGCCCAAAACGACAGAGACTCTCCCTCTCTCTCTCTGTGACAAGTAATGCAGAAGCTTGGGGAAGATAATTAGTGGGGATTAACGGTTGGGATCATGCCTGGGGACGTGGACGGCTGGATTTACCTGTCAAAGGAGATGCTGACACAATCAGGTCCATGATACTTTACAAAAGGTGTTTCTAAAAACATATTAATTTTTTTTTATTTCAAATTAAAAAATTTTATTTTTAAATTATTTAGATATGCTAATATAAAAAATATTTTAAAAAATAAAATAATATTATTTCACTTTATTATAATTTTAATTTATTTTTTTCAATTATTTTTAGAATTAATTCTAAGCATACACACAAAATGAATTAATTTTTAGTACATTTCATAACTTAATGGATATATTGTACAGCTTGTTTTGCTGGTTATAATTACTTTGTAAGTAATTTTTATATTAAAATATATATTAATAATATTTTTTAAAAATTATTTTTATATTAAAAAATAAAAATAATTTGAAAACACTAAAAATATATTAATTTAAAATGAATAAATAAATAAAATTTAATTTTTTTCAAAAACATTTTTAAAACACAAAGAAATTATTTTTATATTTTATCATCATATTTTTTTTTTAAATTTTGTACCATATGTTCACAATTAAAAGCTTCATAGTAATTAGCTTATATATAAATATCAGTATTAGGATAATAAGCCTATACATATTTTTGGGTAGAGTTTAGAGTTTTAAAAAAATAAATGAAATAGGCAGCTGGCATGAGCCTGTGAGAAAATATACTTTAGATTATAATAGTGAATTGATTATTTTTCTATTTTTCTCTTCACTCCATAAATGGAGTTGATTTATTTTAATAATAAATATAAATTGAACAGGGATAAAAAGGCTTATTATCCTAATGATTTATTATTTTTTAAAATTACTTTTAAAATAAAGAATAGGATAAATTATCTTGAAGGCTGGTGCCATGTCCATCACAAGTTAAACTCTCATTTTCTATCCCATGGAGATTCTTCAACATGTTTGGTGAGCACAAAAAAAATAATAAAAATAAATAAATAAATAACTAAAAAACAAATAATGACTATGCTTGAGTAGCTTTATTTTTTTTTGTTTTCTCTTCACTCTATAAAATGACAATCACACGATAAAATTACTTAATTATTTTTAAAATAAAGAATTTTTCTAAATCTTGTTTGGGGAGATTTATTATTTTTTAAAATTATACAATGATTTTATTTTATTTATTTTTTTGGTCAAGAAGCAATTTTTTATAACTTAAGTTAGGTGTTGTATTGTGAGTGAGAGAGACATCTCTAATTTGATATATGTTACCCTTTTATTTTTTATTTATTTTTGTGTTGATGCTGTAAAATTTGAAAAGAACCTTTCAATTTATTATTTATTTATATTTATTTTTTAATTATTATTTATTTTATTTAAAATAATTTATAAAATTAATTTTTTTTCTCAATTTCATTTTTTTATTTTTGTTATCTTTTATATTTGGTTTCCATTCTTTTAATTAATATTTGTTTTATATGAGATGATTCTTAAAAAAAAAAAATTGTTCTTTCATCTTTCTTAAGGTTTTTTCTCCTAATTTTATTTGTTTTTCTATAAGATTTCTTACTAATTTTGATAATGACATGGTTATCTTATGTTTTTTTATTTATTATTTATTATTAATTTTAAATGTTTTATTTTTTAATTATATTAAATTAATTAATTAAATATAAACATGAAATGCTCATATTACATGATTTTTTATTTTTTAAATATCATCATAGATCCTTTTAAAATAACATTTGAGTCTTCCCAATAAACTTTTTTTAATGATTAAACAGTGCTCGCAGTATGTCTCTAATGGGGTTTTGTTTCTTCTTCTCCTGTGCATGATACTAACAGTTTATTTTGG
Source organism: Populus ilicifolia (assembly GCA_015708895.1). Taxonomy (NCBI): domain Eukaryota; kingdom Viridiplantae; phylum Streptophyta; class Magnoliopsida; order Malpighiales; family Salicaceae; genus Populus; species Populus ilicifolia. The sequence continues at coordinate 615,094 of SRLM01000066.1, read as the reverse complement.
GTTAATTATTGGTTTTTTTGTAAACATTATTGACAATGTTGTTTTTTTTTTTTTAAATCATATTTTTAAATTAAACTGGATTATTAAACCCAGATCTTCTACCTGGCCCGCTTGTCTGGTGAGATACCAAAAGGAAAAGAATTTGTTGAGCAGAAGTGTGGGGCAATGTTCTTTAGTCTTCGCTCTATCTTCCCTAATCGCTATTAAGGTTTTGTGTCCTAACATCTAAAGGTTAGCAGGTGAGAAAGATTAGCTCGTTTTGGTTGCACCCTTCGACTCCTTGCAATGGCTTTGGAAGGATCAGTGGAGGAAGAAGTTTCAGGTGTAGGAGAGGGATGACACAGGTAGTAGCTAGGCTGCCGGTATCTAGAGCAAAATGGTTGCTTTTAACTCAGATCTAGAATCATTGAGGATCCGACTCACTGCACTTCTTCCATTCCTACTGATCTCTATATCCTTCCCAGGCCACGTCTTGCTCCCCTGTCATTTCCATCAGAGAAGAGCGATGTTGGCACCAAGGAAAAGGCTCTGCTAAATAGTCTTCTTTGGTGTCAAATATGGGACCTAATTGTTTGAACATTTCGTTAAATGTGGTGGGTTTGGATGTCTTCTCGATTTTGTTCTACCTTACTGTTTTTAGCTATATTCATCATTGACCGATAAATTGTAGGTCGAATCTTCTAAGTCTCAGGTGCTTGTCACCTGAATTTAATGGAGAAGGAGACAAACTCGCAGAAAATTCTCTGTCAAAGTGTAACACAATCAAGGTCTAAAAATAGACTTTATATGACTAATTTTCCCCCTTTCATTTCGCTGCACCCCATGAACTATAACCCAACAAAACTCCTTCAAGTGTTTCTTCATTTTCATCTATGATCATTGTGTCCCTTCTATGTTGGCGCGGGGCAAGACTAGCGAAGAGGCTACCATTCTCGCCCTCCAGCCAGCGCTAGCCCCACGACCATAGGAACAATCAGCATGACTTTTAATGCACACCCTTTTCAGCTCTTAGAAATCAATGTCATATCAGGCCAAGACCTGGCTCCTGTGTCCAAATCTATGCGTACTTATGCAGTAGCTTGGGTGCATCCAGGAAGGAAATTGTCTACCAAGGTTGACCAAAATGGCCACATCAATCCTCAATGGAACGAGAAGTTTGTGTTCCGCGTTGATGACACGTTCATAAATGCTGAGAACTCTTCTATCATGATAGAAATCTATGCTGCGGCATGGCTACGCGATGTTCAGATTGGGTCTGTAAGAGTTCTGATCAGCAACTTATTTCCTTCAAACAACAACAACAACAAAATGCGCTTTGTTGCACTTCAGGTTCGCCGCCCATCAGGAAGACCTCAGGGGATCCTTAACATGGGGGTGCAGGTGCTGGACAGTACAATGCGCAGCATGCCTTTATATACAGAACTTAGCGCGTCTGCAGTTGGCTTCAATGACCTCATTAATGCCAAAACCAACGGGAAAGACCTTGAAGAAAAGGGTGCGAAATTGCGACGCACACAGAGTGACCGAACTGACCTCACCACCACTGATGAATCTGGACTGAAAGAGGGTGGTGTCAGGTCACTTGGTGGCTCGTTGATTAACTCTTCGGTGGCTAAACCTAGTGTTAAAGACAATGGCAATGGCAATGGCAGCATGGTCAATGGATCTCTTTGCTCTGATGTGGGGCCTTCTGCGTCTGTTGTGGCAGCAGCAATTGCTAAAGGATTGATTAAAACACCAGCTAATGCTGGTCAACATGATACGGATGGTGCAGGAAGCTCGATTCTTGAGGATTGGACAGAAAACGATAGTGCCGAAGGCCTAAGAACAAAGCTTGAGAGATGGAGAACAGAACTTCCTCCAGTTTATGATAATGATCTGCGGAAGATGCAGTCGAGAAGCAGAAACAAGAAGCACAGGCGCAGGTCAGAAGGTGGGCGGTTGTTTTCATGTTTTGGCAATGCCTTCGGGTGTGAAATTTCCATTACTTGCGGTGGGCGCAATAACAAGAAAAGGTGTGGAAATCACAAAGTCTGTCATCTTAGCTCTGTGGACAGTCAATCATATTTATAAGATGACAACGAGATTTTTTGTCCCGTCTCTTTTTAGCACGAAACGAAAGTTGAAAATGACTTGAAATAAGTCATGGTGCTTGTACGTCTTTTTCTTTAATGATCCCTGGTTGCTAGTAGACATTTTGCTTCTGTATACTGTGAGAGAAAAGGTTGTTTCTTTGTAGATGATGAATGATGTACTTATTGTTTATTGGGGATTTTAGTGCATAAACCTAATGGCCAAGGATGGTGAAGGAGGATTTGCACTATAATATCAAAGGATAATAGATATCTGTTTTTCTTTTTTGCAACTCGGGCTCATTTTTCTATCATTTCTCTTGTCAATGTGCTATTTCTTCTGGGGATACAAGGAAACGTTACAAGCCCTCAATTTCCCTTCTGTTGAGTTACAATTTCACTTGTCAAAGATAATGGCAGGGGCAGCCGGGTAAGGTTTATACAATATGACTGTAAATATGCCTTCTCTTTAGGGCATGCAGGCCTCATCACTTGATGAAACAGTCCACCTGCTAAATGACAATGGTCTGCTGTCAAACCCTGAAACCAAAAAAACTCTGACATCATTATTGGTGTGGACAGGATACATGATTTTTCAAACCTGTTTTTCGACATCATTTACTGTACTCCTTTTTTGGCTAGTTTTTCTTCCCCTAAGAATCCTTGCATGCTTGAGTATAAATTCATTTACAATGATAGAATCCTGCGTTTTCAAAGAAAGAGTCAATGGCAGGGAAATAAATGCACCAATTCTAGGTAGTGCCACAAGCTGACAAAACTTTCTAACAACTTGCAAGTTAAACCAAAGAAATCGGCAAAAGCTATCTCTCAGTGATCTTGACAGATGCATCTTGAGTCCTTTGGCCCTCACCAAACCTTCGCCTTTTCTAAACCATGCAGCAAATAGCACCATTACATACTGTCGACAGTAAAAGAAAGTGTATTCTACAACTATAATAAGTTATGACACTTGCAAGAAATGTAGAGAAAAGTCAGACATATTAGGACAGATACCCTTCCAGCCTCTCCCATGGCTAATAGTGATTCAAAATCCAAGCCTCTGAATGAAGAATCAAGAATAATCGCCGAGTATAGAGAGTGTTGGCGGAACCATGCCGTCTTGACTGGTGGCCACGCTGTTGATGGTTGTGGAGAGTTCACTCCAAATGGAGATCAAGGGACTAAAGAAGCTTTCATCTGTGAAGCTTGTGGTTGCCATAGAAACTTTCATAGAAAACAGGTGATCATGAGGAATGGTACCATTCTTCTTGATACTCATCATTCACCTCCTCCTCCATATGGATTATATGGAGCTCCATATACCTCTGTCAGCGATGAAGAGTCCCTGTATAATGGAAGCAGCTCTGAGAAGAAAATGAAGGCGAGAAAAAGGCCTAAGAGAGGCACCTCAATGCGCAACAAGAAATGAGGTGAGGCCATTTTCTTCACCCACCACAATAAATTAGACTTATCTGGTCAGCTTAAAATGTCGTAATGTTACCCCACATATTGGAAGGTCATAAGTCTCTCTAATGAAGACTTCACTATAATTTCGTAAAATGATCATGCATTTGCCAAAAGAGGAGGCAGCTCCACCATAAATTACAGTAAATAATAAAGAGATGTTGAGCAGCTTGTATGGAATTCTTGTTTCGTTTGGGATCATTAGATACAAAATCCTACATACCTAGTGGTTTAACTCCATGACTTATATATCTAAAACTTTTATCGAACTGGATTTCATGTTTAATATTCTTTTTTTATGAGAATAACTTTATTTTAATAAAATAACAAAATGATATTGTTTTAATTTTATAATTAAAAAATCTCAAATAACATTATTTTAATAAATAAAAAAATGATAAGTAATGCCTGTATTATTAAAAAAGTACATGAAACGCTTCTCAAAAGTTCAATTCGATCATCTAGATGCATAATCATGCCCTCTTCAACGTAGAGTAACACGCATGAATACATTGGTGTTGAATTGCCATCAATGATTGATTAATTGTATTTTTTTTCCTCTTCTAACAAATAAAATACACAATAATTTTTTTTATTTGTTATTTGCTTGGATTGTCATTATTATTATTGATATTGTTGCTATTATTATTATTATTATTATTCATGGCCTTCCCAATAAATTAGATGTAACAGCCATCTCAAACCTAATTCATTTGAATTTGATAGGTTTATAATAATTGTCAGATTCAATTCGCTCAAATCCAATCTCAATTATCAAATTCAAGACATTTAAATTATTTTTTATACATTTAATATATTTTTTTATATTTAAAGAAAATTAATATTGATATTGATCTGCTGGGAAGTGTAGGTCAATATACTTTTATTCGTGTAGAGAGAGATCTATCCACGAGAAAGGCAGCCAACCATTACACAAGTGAGGCTGGCTGCTAGCGAGTACCATCATTGACCTGCATGTAACAATCCTAAATCAAGATTGATGCTAGTTCATCAAGCACCGACGTACTCCACAAGAGAAGAATTGGCGAAAACCTAATGGAAAAGCGTGTAGAAAATGCTACTAACTTGCTATAATTGCGTTGCTAAAACGGTGATAGATGCTTTTCATCAGACAAGCAAGTTTTTAATTACAATGACAGAGAGAAGCTAATCTTGATGCTGATATGTCAGCAGCGTGTAGTTGCTCCAACTCTACCAAGAACCTACCACAGGAATCTAAATTGCGCATTGGAAATAGACTCGGGAACATCCAGTGAAACGATGGAAGAACATACAAGAACATTTATTAACATCATTTGAAAGGATTTAGTGTTGGAAATTAGTGGAACTACTTTCTTGACTATAACTGCCTCCACAACAATTCCTAAATCAAAAAGGATCGTATGAGCTGAGATTTAAACAGGCTCATTCCCTCCAGTTTATCTACAACCATCCCAAAATCCCTGTTCCTTTGTACCCTCAAAGAACGAAAGGGGCCAAAAAGATGAGCTAGAATGTGCCTGCCAATATTATCTACCAAAACAAATGAATTTGAACTTGCAGCTGCGTCCCTTTACAATCAAAATACATTACACTAGATATATAGCGTACATGAAAAGAAAAAAAACAAGGGATGATGCCTTTACCGTGCTGCCTTACCCTCCCGGTTCAGATCTTCCCAACTTATCTCCTGGGCACATTCCCCGCAGACAGTAGTGCACCCAGCTTTTGTGCCCTGACTTCTTAGGGTTAGCAAATGAGAGAGATTAGTGCATTTCCGTTGCACCACACGACTCCTTAAAATGCTCTTGGATGGTGCTACATTGGAAGCCTCAGATGCAGGAGGGGCCATGCTTGGCACAGATATGCTGCTAAAGTCTAGGGCAGAAGATGCCCCATTTGACATTTGTGGCTTTCGCTCATATGTAGAGGCATCAAGGGAAACTCGCTGCACTTCTTCCCATTCTAATGATCTCTTGTATACTTCCCAAGCCATGTCTTGCTCCTCCTTTGTTAGTTTTTCCTCTTCATTCTCTTGCAAAAGGGTCTCATGTTCATGGTAATCAAAAATCCACCTAAAGACAAGGAAGAAGATCAGAAGCTATGCTTTTATGGAGTGAAATAAATGCATGAAAGAAAGTACCAATAGACAGCCGAAGTTATTACTGTATTAAGTGATTCAAAAACCTACTCCAACTGCTGGAAGAAAGTATAATTCAGTCTATGACATGTTAAAAAAAGAAGAAAGAAAGATGGTGGCTAAGAAATCAGTTATGATATCCTCTCAATCAGATATTCCTACGTTCCAACCTTGTTCCAAATGACAGGGTTGAATGTAAGCATCCAAAATGGACTGAAGCTAAGAAAATATTTTTCTTTTCTAGCAAAAGGAAAAAAACACTACCTCTGACGGTGCTTGTCAAGCAAGCTTTCCATTAACTTATCAGATGAGCAGCTTCCATGAGAACAAGGAATGTTCTCTTTCAAAGAATTTCCGGTTTGGTAGGTAACATCCCTGGTATCTGCATGTCTATATTCTTGGCCAATGTCATTTAGAGTGTCAGATTTCTCATCATCACCAAATTCAAATAGATGCAACATTTCTTCTCTAGACATGGTCCTATATACTTGTTGTCTATCAACCACCCTTGCAGCAAGTCCTTCCTTTGTGACCTGATTAAATCATTCTCTTCATTAAAAGTACTCAGAATACAGGCTAATTTAATGCTATAAGTAGTAATTCCATCACCTGACGCTTATAGATTTTTTCCTCCATGGTTCCATGTGCCATTAATCTGTAAGCAAACACTGGCTTAGTCTGGCCATACCTGAAAAATGATAATTTTAGGTTCAATCATGACAAAAGAGGGCATGTTTCAGTTGAATAAAAACAATAGATGGATCCCACCTCCAAGCCCGATATATGGCCTGCAGATCATATGTCGGATTCCAAGAACCATCAACAATAATCACCCGGTTAGCAGCATAGAGATTAATCCCAAGAGAACCAGCCCTAGTAGAGATCAAAGTACATTTGACCCGCTTATTCTCAGGATCATTGAACCTCTCAACCAACCTTTGCCTTTCAGAGCTCTCTGTTCTTCCATCTAGCCTGTTGGGTACAGGAAAGGAAGTAAACTATTATTCTCTTATTGCAATTATGAAGACATATGAAGTCCATATAAATAACTTCAAATCTATATCATGAAAAAGCAGAGAAACCACGAGTGAAAGCACTTCACAGCTGTATATGCGCACCTATACCAGTCTTTTCCTTTTCTCCAAAATTTTCCCTTTTTCCCATGTCGAGTTAATCTTGAAAGATAAAGCTCTATAAGATCTAAAGTGGGTATGCTCTGGCTAAAAACCAATGTCTTATCACCCACATTAGAAGACATGACTAAAATGTCAAGTAGCAATACCATTTTGCCACTATAATCAATCACTTTATAATTATTTTCATGCAGAAGATCATTCCACCAATCCTGGAAAGGAAAAAAAAAAAAACAAAGGAAAACGTTTATTCAATCAACAAGAGGGAGAGAATTCAGCAATTTCAGAAAACTTCAGTAAAGAACAGTGATTGATTGGTGTTTGTTTATTCTCACACCTTTTGAAAAAATCCATCATCACTTTTCCCTTGGACGACATCATTTTGATTCCTTGACTTCTCTGCTAGCACAGAAGGCAATAAAAAAATAGACACATCACCATACATGGAGAACTTAGGTGGATCTGGTTGTAGAAGAATGATATCCATGAATTCTAAACACAAGCATGAACTGCTAAGCAATATGGTACAATTGTGAAATAGAGTACCTCCAACAATTGTATTGTAATCTACATTTTCATCACTAGAGCAGTCATCTGCAAGAACATTCTCAACATTGTCCTCACGGCCAATGTAATCTCTACCTTTCCTCAATTGCAATATTCCAGGATGGTTCCATATCTGCAATGAACAATGAAAAGCTCATTAAAACAAGAGAACAAAAGGATAAATTAATTTAAACATGCATCATTGAAAGCTGATTCAGCCAGCCTTTTTAACATTGGCTACAATATCTTAATTGCAAATAAGACTGAGAATTGGAATGAACATAATGACAGCATTCCATCTCGCTCAGCAAGATTTGCCTTAGATATATGGAACCCACTCCATTCCTTCAACAATTGAGTGAACAGTTAAAGACAACATTAATAAAATTTAAACAAACTCCCTTATTCTCCGTAACTAGACTCTCAGAGAAACTGTAGTAACCATTTCAGATGTTTGCTTCCACTAGATATTGTAAAAAAAATGGCTAGAAGCCTCAACATATCACCTACCAAAGTCATCTAAAATTGAGACCACAGAAAATTGAAAATACAAACAAATATAAAGACAAAAGGTGCCAGATACTAGCAAAATCCAATTATAAATATGTTTTGTTGCAGGAATCATTAGATAACTTTTTTCAAGTCGAAGAACCAACTATGCATGAAATCTTTCACAAATCAAAATGAACTCACAACAACCATATATACAACATTTTACTCCCATCACAGCGAATCCTATTCACCTAAACCTTCCACAAAATCTGTGGCACAAATAATCTGTTGTACCCTGTAGTTTTCTAAATGCTCACTGTAGTTTTCTAAATGCTCACTGCAACTTCTACAGAGTGCTACCCAATTCATGAAATCACTCACATTTTTTGTTTCAGAATGAACAATCCAGAACATAGTGAATCACATACTAGATCATGCTGGTGCATGATCAGGATTGTATGATTTGATGATCCATTTTTCATAGAAAATCTTACATATGAGAAACTAACCTGAATCTTAGTCTATTTTTGTAGAAAATGTAAAAGCATGGATATATAGAGGGTTCTTTATGTGCAGTGAGTTAAGATCTTCAAGGAAATACACTTACGCCCACCAATCAGAACCAGATTCACGAGATGTTACAGGGTTAAGGAACGTAATCTGCAGATTCGTGCCTTTATGATGTGTATGGGGTAGTTATTATGGTAATTTGTGGTTTGTAGTAGGCAATTAGTTCTTATACTTTGACCAATTACAGTATTAAATTTACTTGTCATAAGAAAACTCTTCCTCAGTTTTTATCCCAAAAAAATAAATTATTATAATTATTTTATTTTATTCATTTGGAAAAGATTCTGACCTTAAATAAAATTGAAAAATGCAAAGACAGGTTGCTAGTAAATAAAATATAGAAGTAACTGATACTAAAAAGAAAAGGATTTAATATTGATGCGCCAAAGGAATGAATAGGTTTTTAGCTGATTTTTACACAATTTGCAATCCCACTATCTCTACCCCTTCCCCTTCTATTCTTTGTCTTCTAACGTACAGAATTCAAAAACAACTCTTTATCTTTTCAAAGACTCTAACCCAATGCTTAGGAAAAGAAGTAAAATTTCATCCTATTCTGCTTTCTCTCCTCTATTCTCAAATGTGTTCAGAATCATGGAAATGGGAGTGAGAAGGCAGCAGAGGAGAATTATTTTTTCTTTTTTTCTAGCACTAGGTTGGAGTCCCTTTGAGAAGACAAGGAGTCTGTTTTGAATTCTGTACATTAGAAGAAAGAGAACTGAAGAGGATGGGGAAATTGTAGAGATAGTGGGATCAAGGATTTGTATAAAAACACCAAAAAATCATAATTCTTTCCAGGGGCGGTGATATAATATCCTTTTTTGGTGTCATTACTCCTATATTTTATTTATTTGTAACTTGTTTACTCATTTTCCAACTTTTAAAAGAGGCCCGAATCATTCCAACAAAAGTAAAGAATATCCTATTGTTCTAAGAAAAAAAAAAGAACTAATTAAGGAAGAGTTTTTCTAAAGTCAAGTAAAACTAGGTAATGATCAAAATATAACCAATGGCCTACTACTAACCACAGATCAATGTACTAAATACCCCCTAAATATCGTGAATTCACATATGTGCAAATGTAATTCCCAAACCCTGTACCACGACCCAAATGTCCCATGAATTTGGTAACAATACCTACACAGTAAAATGATCATATTTTTTACTAGTAGTTGACACAAGTTTGCACATTAAAATTGAGCTGAAGTTATAGCCAATTTTGGTTTTCTAAGTTTTCTTTCATAATGCCAAACTATTTATTATGTCAACTTTAGCAATATTCTTCAACAAAAATAGTCAGGGAGGAAACCTCGGTAATTTGGTTTTGACTGCATGAAAGAAAACTGTGAAATAATGGACATATAACTTTAAAGTTTAAGCAATTGAATGTCCAGATAAACCAAATCAATTTTATAAGACTTTAAGACAGGGGTATTACTTTTAAGTTGTATTGATGGGTGTTACATACACATACACATGGTCATGTTTCACATTGTACTACCAAAATGGGTAAATGGATCATAAAAGACATGATATCATATGAGTAAGTGTGTGCCCATCTATCATAAAGGAAGAGCTTACTACAGGCACGACAGACATAATAATCAACAACAAACCTGAGCCAATGCCTGGTAGCCAGCAAAAAAGCTCTTCCTCATCTTTTCATTCGAAACCCTGCCATTTGTGAACCCATGCAAATCAAGGAATCTCTTGTACAATTTCCTCTGTAATGGAGAAAGCTTTACAGCCACTACAAATACAGTTTTAGGTGGCAGGTCTTTCTTCACAACACTCATGTCCATTCTTTGAACAAACCCTTTCAATTGTTCATAGAGAATATGAGATCTTTGGTTCATAATCTTTACATCATCAACCATTGAATTAGTATGTTGTCCATTTTCTATAGGATTTTGGAAACTGCAAGCATGAGAACACCTAATTAAGATGTACTGGAGCTCGTAAAAAGGAGAAAGCAGCCAGAAAAATGTCAGATATAAAGTTTACCGATTCCTGAACTCGTGGCTGCTGCCAAGAAAACCTTCTCTTACAAAATCAACCATCTGTTTCGGATAATAAATCCTATAAGAAGCATACCCTTGACTAGAGAATCAGAATCTTTAATCATCTTGACCAACTTACACAATAATACTCCATTAGATTGTTCTGAAGAGGTGATCCAGTTAATGCTATCCTCCTCTGGCATTTCACGAGTTTCAGTGCTTGGGTTGTATCAGCCCTGGTATTCTTGATTATATGAGCTTCATCACAAACAAGTATATCAGGTCCATCCTGATATTAGAAAAGCAATTTTCATCAATGCAATGTTTAAATGTGTGTATCAAGATCAATGATTGGTCTTGAGTGATTCAAAGCACGGACTGAGTGGAAGGTTAAGACACAAATTACCTGCAAGGCATTACAAATTTCTCTAGCCAGTTTTGGTTCCTTCACGTTCTTTCCAAGGGTTAAGTTCCGAAAGGCAGAGTAGCCAATCAAGAATACACCACCTTTAGCTCTCCACTTTGCAAGCAATTCCACTCTTCTCTCCCTAATGCCAGAAACCAACAGTAAATTAAAAAGGTTCAGAATGGAAGATCCAAACAGAAAGAGAGAGAGAAAGAGAGAAAGAGGGGGTGAGGGAGTGAGGTGGACTTATTATCTAATCCTAAACTGGATATAATGACACTGCCTTGACTAAACCTTTCTATGTAAAATATTCAAGATATTCTGCCGGATACCCAAACTATCAATAGTTCACAAGAGCCAGACCTAGACTAATTAGATGTCAGTCTTTCCATTTTTGTATATTTTCCAACAAAAGAAACACCAAAATTGATTTTTCTCCCCGATTGCGCTCAAACTCTAAGAAACTAAAATGGATCTTGATATGTTAAACCTCATAAGACAAGTGTAAAAATTAAAGTGAGCTCACAGATTAGAACACGGGTAAAGAATACATGACATTGCCTGATCAGTTGGTGGATGCTGTAAAAATATTAGCAATCTTAGCTTTTCTTTTTATATTTGGACAGCAGATACATTTGCTATTCTTTTAGTAAAATACCCAAAACTCATTGACAAAAAATTTCCACAATATTTTCAAGGGATAAATGCTGAATTGCTGTCATCATTAACAATCCATATAAAAGAACTTGCAATCTAGCTTAGTTAAGAGCATATATTCAGATAATACTACACTTGAAACTTCACAACTAAAATTAATTTGACAATTTCTTTTGTCATTCAGTCAAAAGAAAGAAAGGGGAAAGTTATGTAATAAAACCTCGACACATCCTCCAGCATGAAAACACGGAGTGGTTTTACTTCAGAAGGTGTCCACTTCATGAACTCCTTGCGCCAGTTATGCAGCACATTCACAGGAGTCACAATAAGCACTGTTCTCAAACCCAGATCAACACTTCTCATGGCAGTATACAGAAAAGCTATGACCTGTAGATGCAATTCATTAAATCTAGCTAACTATCCAACCAAATTAAACAACTATAATGCTATGCTGCACAATTAAATTATAGCATGGCGGTCAGCATTCAGGGGTTCCTGCTATTACTAGCACTGCCACTAAAACTACAACCATTAAACGGATTGTTCACCATGCTATAATTAAGTACATAATTATATAATTTAGAGTATTTGGAGTTAACATTTAATTGCGGACATCAGGGGTAGAGAGAATAACTTATCTAGAAGGTTGAAATAAATTGGCAAAAACTCACCGGTTAACACTTCATCAGATTTAGTGGCAAACATTCTCAACACCACTCACATTATATCCCCTCATATATTACCTATGGGAAGTGGATTCAAAAGAGGAACCAAACAGAGTACCTGAAAAGTTTTACCAAGGCCCATCATATGTGCTAAAATGCAACCAAGACCTTTATCACCAGACCTTGCTTTTCCAATTGACTGTATAATATTTTCCCACAAAAATCTTATCCCTGCCACCTGCAATCTCAAATCAACTTGGGTAAGCAATAAAAAGAAACATTTATAATAAAATAGCAATAAGAATGAAAAATAAGAGCTGTAACATTTGACAAGGAAGCACATCGAATGGACCCCCATTCAGGCCCTCGCTGCCTACACTTTAAATGCCCATATTTAATGCCTGCTGATGTAAAATGTGCTGAAATCTTAATTGCTGGAATAATAAGAAAGCAAGTACCAAAAACTAATTTTGAGCAAGGTGTTAGAAAATAATATAAAATCATATCTTAAGACCTCATCTAAAAGCTTAAGCTGTTGGGTTGAGATGGTTCTTTGACATGGTATCAAAGCTTTGATGACTAAATGGTCTCAAGTTCGAATCTTATCATCCCTATTTATTTGATAAAAATTAAACACAAGGTAATGTATGCCCGTACAAGTTTCAAGCCCAAAGTGTTTTCACTTGAGAGGGTGTCTTGGAGAATAATATAAAATTATATCTTGAAACCTCACCTAAAAGCTTAAGCTATTGGATTGAAATGGTTCTTTGACAAGGTGGTGGGTTAAGAACCCCAAAGGGTAGCGCACTAAGTTTTCAAGCACTGTAATTACAGTTTGGATACAAGAAACAGAATGACGCAACCAACTAATGAGACCACCAGACTAAGTATGGAAACCTGCATAGGATAGAATGAAACCTGATGGGCTTTCAATTTAGACGAAATGCTTGGAGGAATCCTCACAGCTTCTTCACCTTTTTCCCTCACAACATTCACAATATAACCTGTTGTGGCATCACCAAGCACTTCAACACTAGCACCCTCAGTTAAGTTTCCACTGCAGCCTGCAGGATTGATCATCTTGGATTTGTCAGAAAACTGTACTTTCAGGGATTTCAAGCGTTCTTGACGTTCCTGCATAAGATCACAACACAATGCATAATCAGTACTGACATGCCTGATTTAATCAAATCAATCATTAAAAAAAAAAAAGAGCACCTTTTCAATAGCAATTTTTCTCTTGGTCTCTTCTCCTAATTCAGCATCGTCAATGATCCTTCTAATCTTCTTTTTCATCTTTCTCTTAGATCTGATACAAAGTAGCATAATTTGAGACTTATGTTTGGGATACAATCTCATAACAAATTTTAGATACGGTAGGGAATAATACATAAAACTACAGACAAAGGTCTGTCTCATAAGGAACAACAGGATACCTGATTGTAACACCACCATCTGTATCTGAGGACTCGGAATCACTATCAGAGCTCGTAATCATTGTATCGCCAGACCCCGTGGCTTTCTCTAACTGTAATGTAAACATTTGTAGCAGACTTGGAGAGCAACAACAACATTGCCAACCAGAAGCTGGAACCTTAGGCAAGTACTCTTCACCAATGTTCCGTTTTATACAAGCAGTGCAGAATAATGTTCTGCATGACTTACAACTTACCAATTCAATGTTCCTTCCACACCATCCACAGTAACACTCAGAACAGTCAGGATCCTGCAACAAGTTACGCTCAGGAATGGAATTGTGGAAAAAATAATAGGATAAAAAGCATTTAAAATAAAAACAATAAGTTAGTAATCTTTCACTTTTTGCAAACTCCATGATCCTAGCAAGATGTAACAGTCTGCAGGGAGAAATTCAAAGATTTAAAAATGTTTCAGACTCCAAGCAATCAGAGTTCTAATTTGTTTTTTTTGTTACGCATGCTAAAAGAAAGAGAGACAACTGCTTGGATTTGTCATAGCCAATTGTAAGAACCAGCAGTCTTATAATCATCAGACTTCTATGGCTTGTAAAAATGGAGGTAAATGTTCTTGTTACATCTTGAGTTTTTATTAGCTACTGACTAGGGATAACAGTAACATTGATAATTCCATAAAGGTTAAAATTATTGTGCTTCCATTGTTCTCTGATGAAATGTAAAACTATTTTACATTTCATCAATATATCACATCATAAATGCAACAAAAGAGAGAATCTTCCTAACGTTGTTCAAGTAAAACAAGAATCCTAGTAAGCTGATCCACTCATTAGAATTATTATGATGGCTGACCACAAAACCACCTAGTTATGACAATAATCTTAGGTAACTGCTTGCATGTGTATCTATGAAGCGTGATATTTTAGCATTTTATAACTTATTTGAAGCAACTTGGTTAAATGCACAGGGAAAAATTAAAGCTCATACCTTCGCATGCATCTTTTCCTCCATTAAGAATTTACAGTCTTTGCAAACTATTACTTTCAAAAGTGGATGTGAGTGCGCTTCAACAGCCACTTTATCACAGGCAGTGCACAGAAACTTCTCGTTTGAACCCTGTGAAGGATTGCAATCAGTTGTAGGGTCCCCAGTGTTCTCTTGCAAAGTTGATTGATCCTCAACTTTAATGTTGTGTACTGATTTATCCTCCAGAGTGTCCGCTTCATCATCACTGTCTATGATAACAGTCCGAATCTTCTTATCATTGATGCTTAGATCCTCACTCTCATTTGGACGCTTGGACCTTCTAGGTTCAGTGGCATCAGGTAGCGCAGACTCTGGGAAAACTGAATTGCTCTTACCTGTAGAATGTTCCATTACAAGGTCTACAGAAAGCTTGTCTTTCTTCAAATCTTGGCATGTGACTTCATTGTAATCATCATCCAGAGGCTGTGTGGCTCATCCATGTTCAAGAAGAGTTCAAGAAAAAGGAACATGACCAGTCCATTTCAAGAGATATAGTTTTACACTAATTACTAGGAATTCAATATTGAAAGATTGCCTTCAGATTATATGCTCTGTAGCATTCCCACCAAAAATTAAAAAAAGAACAGTTGAACTATTGAAGACATAATAGCTGAAGCATACACTGCACAATGAATTAAATTTCCTACACCTAATTCAAACTATAATAGTTTAATTAGAAACAGTTGGACTTTAAAAAAATGACAGAATCAGCATATGCAATCAATTGAGTTTCCAAGACCTAGTTTAATATGGAACCATTTCAGACTCAGAACAACCAAAATTTTACAGCCTTCTGCTATTATGAGATCATGTCAAGAGTCCCATTATTCACCACCAGAAGATAGAATTCATGGCTTAGATAACAGGAAATGACAAATGAAGAAAACAGTGAGTGGAAGTCTCACCTGTTTACATCTCTTATGCTGTCTCCTCTGTTTCAAATGAAGTTGAAGTTTCCGATCAATCTTTGCATCATCTTCCTCTTTGACCTTTCAATGTACAAAAACAAGAACCTTTCAATGTACAAGCACAAGAAATATACAATTTAAATATCAACAGATCATACAATCAAAGAAGCTTGACAATCACTATAATCTACCAGACACAAATTGCAAGATGAAATACCAATACATTTCCAGACACAAGAAAATTATATTTACTGACTGAAAAGAAAAGCAAAAGCATGTTAGACAAAAGTCATCCTCCAAGAGATGAAAGCAAAAGGAATATCATAGAAGGCCAGCCCAATCCCACTGAACCTCAGCTAAGAAAACTCCCATGAAACAACAGAAGCATGACATCACAATGAAGCTAGGAAAATTATCATACAATGATCCCAAGGTACCATGAAGGTTTGGATTTTCTGGATTAAGAAATAAAAATTACAATCACAAAGTTCCAAATATCAAAAAAAATCTCAATCACTAACAAAAAATAATTCAAGGAGTCCCTAAAGCACCAGTAGAAACACATCTGCTTGACCACCAATGGGAATGAGAATCAATAGGAACTTTGATTGTAAGAATCCAGAGACACTCAGATCACCTCATCAGAGCAAAGATAGTTCAAGGAAAGCAGCATTTTGAACCATCTGATTATTGATGGATTAAGTTCTTCAATGGCTGTGCTAGTTATTCTAATGAACTAGCTAATCATTTTAGAACTCCAAAAGGCAAGTAATTCAATGTCCAGAATCTTAATCTTAAATTTTCAGGAAAGGAAAATCATAATATTCAACATAAGAATATTGACCAACCTTTCTATAACTTTTTCTCTGTTCCTCTGAAAGAACAAGTTCCTTTTCATTTGCCACGGCCTCTGCAACAAATGGATCAATGGAATCCTCATCAATGTCTTCAATCTCCTCAACCTGACAAAAAGAAAATCTCAAAACCGTTGGAAGATTCAATCAAAAAGAACATTGTCAAGTTGGAACTTTAGAATAATGATGATAAAAGGAACTGTAACAGAGAGACCAAAACCACAAAACATATATCCAACCAATCCTGACAGTAATTGTCAGTCAATTAGAAACTTAAAAAAGCCAGAGTCTATTACAAAACTCAGCTAAAAACATTTTCCCATGAATGGGTGAGGGGATGCGCTTCTTCAAACCTGATTCAATGTTTATATTGCTTTGCTTTGAATTACAAGGGCAGAAAAACAGAATGGGAAAAGAAAACCCCATTTAATAAAAAGACAAGTCCTGAAAGTACAGATGGTTTATACTAAGCATGAAGACAAAACATAATGAACCAATAGATCAGATCAACCAGAATCAGATAAAAACATTTAGCACTTGTCACCCATTAATATTTTGAATCAATTTTCATTTCAAATGATACAAGAACAAGCTGCTGAAGGGTTGAAAAATGCTCAAGACAGAAGGCATTAAGCAGAAATGCCATAATGTGGCTAATTATACTCTCAAATTTAATTTGTCACCTCATTGACTCCAGGAAATTGAAGTCCCATACGTGCAGCTTCCTGTGGAGTATTGGCCAGGTAAACAGAAGCCCAATGCTTACTACCAAATGAAGCAACATCCTCCCCACTGCTAGTTGAGAATAGTTTCTTCATAGAGACCCAGTCTACTTCTCCATTTTCTACAATAGCCTCACTTCCATCCAAGGAAAGTTTTTTCTGCAGAAATCCACTTGCACCCTCCTCCAATAATTTACCATGACGTCTAAGCCCAGAAAGTATATCATTTAAATGGATTTCAAACCTTGCACAATTCACCTTGCTGAAAAATGAAAACCTTACCGTCTAGCAGGCCTAAGGATTTGAAGATATTTCTCAGCATCAGAAACTGAATCAATAGTTTCCTTGGTCACCTGAGATCCTACCCAGTGTGCCCTCCTTTTCCAAGCTTCAGTGCAGCAACCATTAGGAGCCTGACTTTCGATCCACTTATAAAGGTTTGGTAGCTCAATACCAGATCCATCAAGTTGTTCCTGTTAGGCAAAGCATGTGGATTAGGGGAAGTGAAAGGAAATATAACATGACAACTTCATTTCCTATAGGCAATGATCAAAGATGGTCACTTCACAAAAATAAAAAAAGAAAAAGAAAATGGCTTAGTCCATGCTAGCAACCATGTTACCTTAACAGTTACAGTCACCATAAACATTGACACTAAATCATAATACTTCCTTAACAATCCAAAATCTAACGGTTCCATAATATGTGAATTCTGAAGAACTGCTCATACTTCATGGATTAATGGATCAGTTAGATTTAATGATTGCAATCTAGTAGCTCTTCTACAACTGGAATCATTAGAAAAGGAATGTAGTCAACAACCAAACTCCAAATCATTCAAAACAATTCTGAGAATCCACACTCCAGAATTGACAGATAAGAGTCTTAAGATTCTACCACTTCACTTTCCTTTGCAAAATCTACTGCAAATGATTCAGTCAATCCAACTCCATAAGAATACAATGTATGATGTTGCATCTCTGGCTAGCTTAATATAGAAAACCCCTTCCAAAATCAAAGAGTTTAAATCTGATTTCTTGGAACAGGCCTTAGTTATATCCTGATAAGGCCTACACCGAGTTTTTTGTGATCCTTTAATGTCTTTTGGTCAAGTATTTAACTATCTACTTCCCAAGATTCTAATCCTAATGATGCTTCAAAACTGCCTTAAATACAGGGTGTGCAGGAGTTGAGTGGTCTCCATGTCTATGTAAAAGCCCTAAAACAGCTGATTTCAGAATTCAAGTGTGTTTGAAGACATCTGGAAGCTGCTTTTTGATATGTAGTTACTTTCTTCAAACTAAGAATAGTATACATCTTTGGTCCTCCTCCTTCATTCTAACACTCCTAAAACAGCACTTCTTGGTAAATGTGCAATCAAAAATAATTTGCAAGCCCTACAACCCTATATATACTATTCTTAAAACCATTCTGTCTCACATCGCATCACATCACAAAACAAGAGACTCAGACCTGCTTGCTGCTACCTACAATGCTCAGTTGTTCCATTTCAATCAGTCTGTTTGACAAATTGACAGCTTGTATGCATGAACTCAAAACCATGGAAAAATGGTAAAAAGCATGAGTTGAACGATGCCCATGCAGCCACTAGCCAAACTGAATATGCTAGAATCATATAAACAACAGTAGCAACAATATCCTGATGCAAGAAGTTCAAAATAGAATAGAAGCAACAACAAGAGAATGAATTTAAGTCCCTTCCATGTAAGCTTCATATACAATGGAATTGCATCGTGGATATTGAAGGGCAAGACAACAGCTAAAAAAAATACAGCAATGGCTCATGAATCAAAGAAGCTTTTTGCAGAGAAAATGACATGGGAGATGTATCAAATTTGGACCTTACCTGGTTAATGTCTCAAGATACATGCACTGTATTTCAGGAAAAAAAGGATGTGTACACTGTAAAATGCATTAAGAACAGAAGAATTTAGTCAAACTGAGGAAAGAAGCAGACCAACAAATGGTAGCTCTCAGTCTCAAGCTCATCAAGCACATTTTCCCACTCTTCCCTGAAAGTTGCCATCTCATCTTCAACAGCCGCCTCCAGCTATAGACATGGATAAGAAAGAAAAGCATAAATGATAGGCAAGGTTGATATAATGAGAACTCCTAAAAAAGTTAAAAAGCAGCACAAGAAACTAACATCATCACCCTGAAGACTTTGTGCCAACTCCTCTCTCACATCACTCTCAACTTTTGCAAGAGACTCTTTTTCCAGTGCTTCTTGGGCCTCTGCAGCCTAAAGTAAGTTTCTGTGAATCTTTTCAAATAATAAAAAAAGAAGAAGAAGAAGAAGAAGCAGAATGCTGAGATTAAGCCAAAAAAAGATACCTTACTCTCAACTTCCAAGAACTCGGCAACCAATTCCTCTACTTCTTGATCAGTCAAAGGCACCTGCACAATGAATGTAAAAATGGAACTGTTTGCTCTACAAGATTGACAAGTTTTAAACTTACACAAAGTTTAAAATGATATCTTATTGTGGACATAATTTACCTATAACTTTCACATGGTACCATATCCTACCATGGAAAACTACTATTGTTACTCTCGCTAGTCCTATTGTTAACCTAAAACCGTTTGTTCCTCTTCTTTCTGCCCTTTATCAAGCATGTCTCTTTAAGCTTCCACTTGATGAAATATTCATTAACTCAAGATGGGTCATTGGAAAATCCGCATCAAACCAGGTTCTTATTTCACAAGTTTAAACTGCTGGGTTCAAGGCTATAATACCAATATCCAAAAATAATAACATTCACATAAAAAAAGTATTATACTTACCTATCAACAACAGTGATAAATAACACTTAACATAAAGCAACGAAAAAAACCTGAATACGGGTCCCATCCTCTTGTCCAGATGTAGAAGGCTCATCATTCTCATCATCATCAATAAATGAATCACTTGAAGCACTGTCCATGTCCTCAACTTCCTCATTTTTTTCCTCCATTTTTACTCACATTGGCTATCAATACAGCTCCTCCAAAAAAAAAAAACAGGATGAGCTTCATGTGGAACTCAAGCAAAACCCAGGAACAGAAACAGCAACAAATCTTAAAAGAAACAAAAACCAGAGAGGAATCATGCTTATAATGCCGATTACTCCTTCCAAATTTCAAATTTAATGTATTACTACAAAACCCAGTAATGCTCGTTGTTTTTTCAATAAAAAATAAGAATTTTTAATTCGAAACTGAATCGAAATTGATGGATAATAAAAACACAACAAAAGTCTTGCAGGAAAGTAATTTACTTGAGAGAATTAGCCTCAAGGATTGAATGTGACTTCTGATGTACAGGGAAGAGGATTTGGGGCTTCTAATTAATTGGTAATGTGTTTGAATAGGGCTTTTATGATTTTGAATTTTGGTGTGGGGTTGTTTTGAATTTAACTTAATTAGAATTTATGTTTTAAGGTGCAAATGGTTCGTGATGTTTAATAAGAACAAAAGTTGTCCTTTTACTTTTATTATGTTACAAAGTAGTCCCCAATTACATTGCAATCACAGAATCATCCAGAAATATAGAAGCATGAAATAGATGCTTTTTGCAAGGTACGTCGTGGACGGCCTAGTAAACAAACAGCCCTTAATATTAAATTCATAAAAATTAAGGCTAGGAAAGTAGTTTTGGACTAGACATGACACTTCTGCTTTGTGGGTCTTATTTTTCAATAAAAAATAATGTTTGTGCGCCGCTAATACATTTAAAAAAATAAATAAAAGAAACCAACGGCTTGAATTATAACCTCATTTAGGCTTGACAAGCTAATTTTATTTTTATTAAATAATAAAAAATAATAAAAAATAGATAAAATTTTATTAAAAAATGATAATACCTAAAAAAACTCTAAAAATATAAAAATAAATAAGAATAACAAAATAAAATATAAAATAACGAGATATACATGTAACTTGGATAATAAAAAATAAATTAACTTGAATTAATATGTAAAACTTATAATTTAAATCATAAGATCAGGATAGCTTGAAGGAAAAGTAATCGAAGAAAATCACAAAGCCAAGTTTTAAAAAAATAATAATTTCAAACCATAAAATTAGAAAACAAAAAAAATATTGACTCGCATTAACTTTTTAAATTTGTAACTTGAATCATTAAACTAAAAGCACTATACATGAAAAAATTATGAAGCTTAATCCTCAATAAATCAAAATTTAAAAGATGAAATTGAAAAAAAAATAGTTGAAAAGATCTAATGAAAAAATATGATAATTAAAAAGTTAAAATTAAAATAAAAAAATAAAATTTAATGTCAACTCAATATTTTCTATTATAAGATTAAATAACTTTAACTAAAAAAATAATCAAAATAATAAGAATCAAATTAAAAAAAATAAAGTATTACAAACTTGAATTGAATGATGATATTAAAGCTGAGCAATAAAAAAACTAGAAACCAAACCAACAAGCATTGAATTGGAAAAAAAAACAAATACATGACAAATTAAAATTAAAGAACTAAATTGAAGATAATTAAAACTTATATAAAGGGTTAAAACCAAAAATTAAAAGAATAAGGACTGAAATTAAAATATTAAAAACAAAAAAAAATTAAAATAAAAAAGAAGAGAAAATATAAAGAAAAGAAAAAAATTTATCAATGACAAACTGTCCAGCCATTGACACATGCCGCACTAAAAGAGAGAGGATACAAGGTGTTTTAAACAACACATGGGAATGATGAATTTAGTACAACATACAAAAAGAATGGGCACCTCCATGCATGAAAGACATGTATTATCAATTTTTTTAGTTAAAAAATCAATAAATCAACATGAAAAGACCAATTTATACTCCATGTTTCTGGAATTTACAAAAAAAACTAAGTGAAAAGACTTGAATGCCCCTAGGCTTATGATTCATTCTTTCTTCATTTCAAGGATTAAAATGACTTTTTACCTTATTTAAAAAAACATTAAAAGAGATAAATATATTTGGTCAGCAATTTTTTTTAACTGGGTGATAATTAAGTCATTTAACTATTTAAAAATATAAAAAAAATGTAAATACCCTTATATAATTATTAAATAACTAATGAGTTGTGTGAAAATATAAAATTACCCCTAAACTTAAGGCATCTTTTTTTTTTCCTTTGAAGTACAAAAATATATCATTTAACTATTGTAATGAATAGTAATTTATGTTTGTATAGTGTTTTTTCATTTAGTTTGTGTTTTTAATAATATTTAAAAATTTAAGTTTCAAGTATTAAATAATAATCTAAACACACAAAACATTCATAATTAAATGATACATATACATCTTCTTTCTCTCGAGTAAAGAATCATAGATGTTTAAATTCATAATAAATTGCTTTATAAAAAAATTAGGAATACATGATTATGAGGGATGATATTAGTACCTAAAAACACAAATCATAGTAGATTGCTGGAGTGAAATTATTGTTTGTCATTTGAATCAAAAAAATTGTTAGACTAACTATTAAAGATAAAATAACACTAACTATTAAAGATAAAATAATTATTTTACAAAACCCAATGATGATTATTAAATTGATTGGAGGATTGAGGATTTAGATATTTTTTATATTTTAGCACAATAAAATTATTAAATTAGCCTTGAAAGCAAGATTATAATAATTGGAGTTATAGGGTGTTTTTGTATTTTTATTTTCTAAAGTAGAATAAAATTACTAATATACCCTCAAATGCCAAATTTCTTCAACTGGGATATATGAGTTTTTTTTGTCTTTTCAACATGATTTTTTTTCAGCTAGCATCAAGTTTACTAAGGTAAGGTGTGGTGTACTAATTTAATAAATATAAATTTTATTGAAAAAGGTTAATGAGCACATTGCACTAAGTGGTGCAAACAATTTTTAAGAAAAACATGTGGAGTTGTACAACGACCAAACCTTGGCTTACTAGGAAATGTTGGAATCTTTTCGGTAGATGACTAAACAGTGCATGTTGTTACCAAACCTCTTGTTTGATATCAATAGCCTTCCTTCTTCTTCTTTTCCTGTCTCATCCTTGATTTTTGTATATGAATTTTAAGTTTTTTAAAGTAATCATTCAATTTATTTTTTAATTACATATTATCTTTGTTTTTTAATTATTATTTATTTTATTTAAAATTATTTATAAAATTATTTTTTTCAATTTCATTTGCCTTTTATTTTTTCATCAATTATGTTTGTTTCCATTCTTTTAATTATTATTTTTTAATTATTTTCTTGATTTATCTTATTTTTTAAATTTTATCTTTTTTATTTTATTTAATTTAATTTTTATATCATATTTGTTCATTATATTTTGATTACTATTTTTTTATTTAATTTTAGATGATTTGAAATTTTTTTCATGATTTTTTTTTGGGTTACATATTTTCAATTGAATAATTCAATCTCATAATTTAGATAATAAATTTTTAAAAATAATTTGATTTGATTTGATTTTTTTTTCATTTGACATTAGATTTTGAACCTTTAACTTTATGATTTTTATTGTTTTTCTTTATATGATGTTATCTCAACTTATATCACAGGTCACAAGTTAACTTTTTTTTTCTTGTTTTGTTTTTTTATTTAGTTTGATTAAGAATTGTTTTTTATTATTTTTTAAATTTATTTTGTATAGTGCTATCCGACCTCCCAATCCATTTGTAGTTTGGCGTGTAAACTAAGTGAGTTTTTTGTTTTTTTGTTTTAAATTAATTTTTTTAATTTGTCCTTCACATTTGATTTGGTGGTAATTAAGAGATTTTTTTTATATTTTTTTATAAAATTATTTATTTTTCATTTAATTTTTACTTTATTATTGAATAAAATCATTAAGATTTTTATAAAAATATTTTTTCATAATATTTGTGAGCATTCATTCTTTTCTTAAGTCATTGTAACTTTTTTTTGTTGTTGTTGTTTATTTGTCATATGCTAATCGCAACAGACAGCTACCTCGTGACATTCCCGCAATTTACTATACTAACAAAGGGTTATTCCTATTCTTTACAACCTTAAATATATTGGAGGACAGAAACTTACGTTGTGGCTCAAATCATCGAGTTCTTGAAAAGATTGCTGAAGAATTGCTCGAATTTGAGATCTTAACAGGCAAGGTAAAAGCTGTTACACTAAAACCATTTAAGCTGTTCTACCTTGAAGACACCTTGTTCTGTCTCCAGTTATCAGGCATTTAAATCTGTTTAACGCTTCTTGAGCAGCTTCGGAAAAGCTGGTGAATGCTACTTTTGAAACATTTACACCAGGCTTCCAGTTTTGCTAATTTGTTCAGCGAAGATCTTGACTCAATTTTTCTCCGATAATTTTTCAAACCATTCTGATAAATAATGAATTGTATTATCTCAACAAACCTTTGGTATTTTACTGCTTAACAGTGTAGGTTTTGCTGATTTCAATTGAGCCTATTGATATAAAAGTTGATTCTGTTTGTTGTTGTCGCTATAATATTAATGTTAATTATGATAAAACTTCATTTTCTTTCAGGATTTAGAGAGAATGTTTTAAGGTAATGGTGGCATGCAGGAGAAAGAGCCCTTTTCTCTTACCAGAGCTAATTATACAAAAGTAGGTTTCAATCTTCTTTCTCTATCTCCCCCGTAACCTCCCTCGAGGGGAGGGGACAGGAGGATTGCAAATGTTGTTTTCTGTAAGAATTTGTGACCAAACTTATTTACTTTGCAGGTGGTCTGTTTTCCTGGAAATCTGTTGAGCAGTATGATTATGCTTTAGCAGTTACCCTTGATCAATCTAAAGATACCTCTGGCAAAATCTCACAATAGGCAGCATGAGTTGGAAGGAAAAACAATGGAATTGCTGTCCTTGAATCACTGACCGAAAGAAACTGTTTTTTCTTTCCCTCATCTATTGTTTTTTCAACATTAGAGGTGCACCAAATGATTTTCCTAATTGTCTGTTATTCAACTTACTGCCTTCATTTGTGTGTAAATGGACTGGTCTTGGCTCTGTTCTATCCTTGATCTTTTTCAGCCATTGTCTAGCACCTTTCTAGATCAGGGAAATGGAGCAGGACCAGCTCTTTTATGTGTACCCACCTAGGATGAAGGGAACGTGTGGTTGTGCTACTGAGACGAGGCTGATTCTATAACCAACTTAGTTTGCTTGTTCATGCATGAAATGTTGGTTTCTGTTCGTATTAATAGCTTAATTTAGCAGTCTTTTTGACCATTGAAATATCATGAAATTAGCTGTACAGGAAGGAGCTAGGCTTGAGAAGAGAACCCATTTTTTTTCCTTCTCAACTTTAGTGATCTCAATCTTTTAGGTTGGAGGACATTGTGGCTCCTCTCTTTCCTTGAATTGTAATTCTGATTTTTCAGCAACAAAAGGGAAACATGTTTGAAGGCTTTCTGGTGCTTATGATGGGATTTTAATTCTTGACTTGTACACTGGAATGGATCTAGTTCTTGAGTAGAAGCTTAGTTCATATCAGTTTGCAGTGCAGTTTGACATCTGCTTATTTTATTCCTTGAAAGACTAAATGAAAGCATGAGCATTTATATAGTTTATATCTGCAACTAGACTCACTGGAAAAATTTTAGTAGTGAGAGTCAAAAGATTTACATAAAAAGAAAGAGAGAAAAAAAAGAGGTGCGCAAGAACAGTAGCCTGGGGAAATTCCTCCTACAGAAGGCCTATTACAGTTGAGTTGCTAAAGATTGGCCTCTCTTTGCTAGGATTTTGCGCCCCATTGTGACAAATGCTTTTCCTTCGAGGCTTTGCCTCTCCAAGCATTGTAATGACATCCCTCATGGATGGTCTGTCCTTAGGCAGCTTTGCGGTGCAGAGAATCGCAATGCGGAGAACAAGAAGCATCTCTTCCTGCACATTTTTGCAATGTCCAGCTATGCTGTGGTCTAGTGCTTCTTCTAAAGCTCTGTTGTTTCTGATCTTTCTTCGAACCCATTCAACAATATCAACAGACTCACCAAATGCAGGGTCTAATGGCATTTTTCCTGTCAGTAGCTCCAAAAGCACCACCCCAAAACTATATATGTCACTCTTCTCATCAACCTTCAGAGTGTATCCATATTCTGTCACGAGAAATAAAAACATCAGCAGCAGTCTAGATTATCAACATGCAATTTGAGAGTTTTTCCAACTCTTGGTCTTGCAGCCTTGGTAAAGTAGCATGTGAATGGATGGATATGAGATGATTTGTATAGCAAGCTACTTAGATGAAAGAACAACCTATCCATAATTTATGGTTCATGCACTGATATAGAACAATCTATCTGAAGAATAGACAAGCAACTTACCAGGTGCAATATATCCATAAGAACCAGCCACCATTGATACTGTCTCATTCTTGTAACTCATCATCCTGGCCAAGCCGAAATCTGCTATCCTCGCCTCGAGGTTTGAATCAAGCAGTATGTTGTTGGACTTGATATCGCGGTGGATGACTGGTGGGTGACAATCATGGTGGAGGTAGTTTAGCCCCTGTGCAACTCCAACTGCTACGTTGTACCGCGAGACCCAGTCCACCAACAAATTTCCAGCTTCTTTACCGTGTAAAGCTGTTCCAAGGTTTCCATTAGGCATGTACTCATAAACCATCAGTACATCTGTTTCATTATGAATATACCCTAAAAGCCGAACAATGTTTCTATGCCGAAGCCTCCCTAAGAGATTCACTTCTCTGAATAGATCATCACCGTCCTCACTGTCTCTTTCTGTTCTCCAAAGCTTCTTCACTGCTACAGTCGCATGTGGCCGGTAAGCCTCAGCCTTGTACACAATGCCAGTCCCTCCCATGCCGATGATATTTGATTCCATAATGCAAGCTATAATATCACTACTAGTGAAACTGATTCGTTGGAAAGCTACTAATGTCCAAGGCCATTCCTTGTTGCTATTGTTAAACCAATCATAAAAGAAACTGTTGTACAAATACCATCTTTTATATATCGATCTCCCAGTAAAAAATGCGATTACAAGAGATAAGATGATTGAGATTCCGACCATGAATCCAATAATAACGTGCTTGACGCGCAAATTCTGCCGTTGTTGTGATGCAGAAGAAGCAGTAGAGCAGGGTGGGAGTATGCCACCGCAAAGACCAGCATTGCCAACAAGATCATTAGGATTTATGGTCGTCAATATTCCGTTGTAGGGAACCGGACCCTCAAGCTTATTGAATGATAAGTCTAACGTTTCTAAGGCTGGTGAGTTCCCAAAGTTCTCCGGGATCCGACCGACCAGAGAATTGTTGGACAGGTCAAGAATGGCCAATGTTGGCATTGTTGAGATTGCTTTCGGTATCTGCCCAGTAAATTGATTGTTTTGCAAGTTTAGATTCACCATCTTTTCACATGAAGCAATGCTCTCTGGGATTTTTCCAGATAAATGGTTGCTTGAAAGGTCAAGAAGTGTTAGTGATGGGCAATCTTGGAATTGGTCTGGGATTTGTCCTTCCAAGTGGTTGTTGGAGGCCATGAATATCTGAAGGCTAGGAATGGATAAAATGCTATATGGGAGAGATGATTGAAGGTGGTTTCCAGAGACATCGATGAACGAAAGTGATGTAGACAAGCCAATGTCATCTGGTATTTGGCCAGTTAGATTGTTGTCAGCTAATTCCAGCCTTTGAAGCATTGGAAGACTTCCAAGACCAACTGGAATTGTCCCAGAAATAAGATTATTTTGCATGCGAACACGGACTAATGACTCACAGGTTGAGAGACTCATAGGGATTGGGCCAGAGAAGGAATTGTTGAAGAGGATGAGTTTAGTGAGATTGCCAGAATGACACAAACCTGGTGGAATCTCACCTGACAACGAATTTGATGACACATCTAGCCATTGCAAGGGGGAGTTCTGTCCAAGATTCCCAGGCAAAGGACCTGTCAGAAAATTCTTCCATAGCTCAAGCACCTCCAGTTTGGTTAGCTCACCAAGCTCGGTAGGCATTGTACCCTTCAGTTGATTGCGCATCAAATTCAGGAGCTGCAAATTCTTCAGTTCTGCTAACTCCACTGGGATCTCCCCTGAAATCTGATTGTCAGAAAGATCCAGGAACACTAGCGACGTTGCATCGCCGAGTTCTGGTGGAATCTTTCCTGTGAAATTGTTCTTGTACAGATAAACTGTGGTAAGTTGCTTTAGCCTACCCAACTCAGCTGGAATCTGACCACTAAGGCTGCCAACTGCAAGGTCAAGATACCGAAGATTGGTGAGGTTCCCAATCTCTTCTGGGATTTCACCTTCGAACTCATTGTACCCAAGAATGATGGTCTCTAGAGAAGCAAGTTGGCCTATCTCTCTTGGAATCCTTCCAGTCAGATTGTTACCAGAGAGGCCAAGAAACTTCAATTTCTGCAGATTCTTGAAAGAACCAGGAATTGAGCCTTGAAAGAAGCTCCCTCGAAAATCTAAGCTTTCGAGAGATGTTGCATTTCCAAGATCTTCAGGAAGATAACCTGAGAAGTTGTTGCTGGATGCATTTACTGAAGTCAAGCCTGAGGCCATTCCAAGACCAGTGGGGAAGCTGCCAACGAAGTTGTTCTGACTTACATCAATGGTCTTCAATGATGTAAGAGTTCCTAGTGCTCTTGGCAATGAAGAATCAAACCCATTACAAGAGAAGTTGAGAAAAGAAAGACTACGCAAATCTTGAATATGATCCGATACATTGCCAGTGAGATTCATATTGGAAAGGTCAAGCCTCTCCACAAACCCCTTGGAGTTGCACCATATTCCAGTCCAGTTACAATGGGGTGACTGATTCTCAGCTGCATTTCTTGGCATTCTCCAACCCTCAAGTTGATTTGAAGGATCAACCAGGCTAGATCTGATTAACAACAAAGTTGACAATTCGTCATACTGTTGTACACTCTGAACTCCCTCAACAAAAACAAGAGAAAGACCGAAGCAGCAGAAGAAGAACAGCGAAAGGGTTTGCATCTTCTTGTTCTTTCGAGTTTGTTTCCGTCTAGTTGTGTGGCATTTCTGGCTCCGAGGAACAGACAGAGCGTGGCAAGAGGATGTTATACGAGAGAAGAACAAGTTAACTAGCTAGCATGCTATAATTAATGAAAATTGAGCATTACTTTAATGTGTTCCGTGGGTTCTCGGGATCTGAACCAGCCAATTATCTGTACTTAATGACTGTAAAGGCTTGGAATTATTGGAAATCCACCAGACACCAAAACATGGAAATGATTATTCTCTGATACTTAATTTTATTATTGATTGATCCCATGGTCAACTCAACTGGTAATAATCTGGTAATGATGATTTGTTTTTGGTGATTCCATTCCTGTGGACATTTAATTGAAACTGAATCTGTACTTTATCTTCTGTTAATCCCAGGATGATATATTAAAAGTATGATTGTTCCATTTATTAGGGGTTTGATATTAAAAGAAGTTATTGAGTTAACTCAACTCATGCTTCGCTGAAAGGGTTAATCAATCTGAACTAATTATTTATTTTATTAAAATAATATTGTTTTTTTTAATTTTTTTTAATATTGATAAGAAGTTTAAATTAGATTTTACAAAATAAATAGCATTTATCTAAATCAATATCAATTAGTTTAAATTAAAACCCGAACTCTGAATGCCAGCCTCTGAATTACAAGTTTATGGTAACTAAGATTGTAATTTATGTTATCTTTAACTAGATTACTGATCATGATTATGACTAATGAAGGTGATTACGGTAAGCATTTCACTTTTTATCCCTGGATGTATAACGACTCCTCTTCTTTTATGAGCCTGAATTAGCAGTATAGTTGTACGTGCAAATTAAATAATTTTTATATTAAAATATATGTTAATAATTTTTTTATTTTTTAAAAATTATTTTTAACATCAACATATCAAAATAATTCAAAATATATTAAATTTTAATAAAAAAATTTAATTTTTTAAAAGTATAATTTACATCACGTTTCCATGTCTCGACATAATCATACCACATTTTCTACTCCTCTTTCGTATTTGTCTAAGACTTCTCACCTTTTGCTGAGTTTTGAAATAAGATTTCACCGTATAGTTCAGTATTAATTAAGATTTTTGAATTAAAACTTTACTTTAATTTGAATAAAAAAATATTTATCTTGTTAAATTTAGCTGGTTTGATAAGTTAATACATAAACTCATAAACAGATTAATTTCAGTGACTTTTATATAAACTTTAAATCACATTAATAAATTTTTTTTAAAAAAATATTATTTTGATAAAAAATAATTAAAAAAAAAATCACAGTCAAGATTTTTTTTTTTCCAATCAAGAACCACGAGTAAAGTTGGTGATTCATGCATCATTACTGAATAAACGCAAATAAAATTAAATATGTGCTTATGTTATACACTGCTGCATGAAATAAACAATATAATGCTAAATGTTTACCTAATCAGGATTTATCTGGTACAGGAGAATCTCCCCCATGTTACAATGTTGAGAGAAAAAAGAAAAAGAAAAAGAAAAACCCTAGACAGCTCGGAACTTTGTGTCTGTGTGGGAGGAAGATGGCGGGTCTCTCTCATGGGGCTGCAAAAGTGACAGGCTTAACAATCATTGTCTTCGCCTACCAGATGCAGTCCTTACCAAAACATAACTGCTATACTATGTTTCTAAGTTTGCACATGCGCTCAGCTGGCTCCTGGAATTTATTACAGCTTTAAAATATAACAGCCACAGTGGAAGAAGACACAGATGTTTGTGCGTTTAAAAGGTAATAAGAGCTCAAAACGCCATAAAACATGGTGTAGAAGCTGGAGGCCATGTGCTCAGGGCAGCTTCCTTCGGGAAGAACACCAAGCACCATTATTATTGGCATGGAACATTCTCACATTACCTTAGAAGCATAAGCATATTGATTGATCTTTATCAATATATTTGTGACCATTTTAGAATCAATCAGAGGGTGCAAAGATGAGGTGACCCACGTGGCTTTATGCTAAAGACACCCTTGTTTGGTACAATCTTCTTTTAAAAAGTATTTTCCCTTG
The DNA here is from genome assembly GCA_015708895.1 of Populus ilicifolia. Lineage (NCBI taxonomy): Eukaryota > Viridiplantae > Streptophyta > Magnoliopsida > Malpighiales > Salicaceae > Populus > Populus ilicifolia. Next base: position 584,001 of record SRLM01000066.1, on the reverse strand, counting down.
AAAATTTATTGAAATGTTTTTTTATTTTGTTTTTGATATTAATACATTAAAACTATTAGAAAATACAAAAAATATTAATTTAATATATTTTTAAATAAAACATATTTTAAAATACATCAAGGTAGAATGTGTTTTTTAAAAGTGTTTTTTTAATAAGTTTGAAAATACAAAATGTGAATTTGAAAAGAAAGATCAATTTAACATGATAGTTTAAAAAAAAGAAATAAGCATCACAATTGAAATAAAAAGTAAACACAAGTTTTTTATTAAAGGGTAATATTAAAATGAAAAATCAGTTTACCCAAAAAGAACAAAAAAAATTAAAAGAATGATGAAAAAATTAAAAAATAACCACATATCCCAAATTAGAATTAAATGATAAAATTAAAACAAATTAAAATTTTACAAAAGTGTTAATAACAAAAATAAAAATTAAAAGAACAAAAATCAAAGTAAAAATCTCTATAAATCAAAATACAACTCTAAATTTTGTATGAATAGTGTAAATTTCAAGGGGAAAAAAAGAGAAAAGAAATTTTTTTATTACTAGTAATAAGCCATGTCACTACTAATAATGGGCATCACCTTAAAAAGAAGGACATAATAATACTTTTAAATACATAATGAAGGTGGATTTTAACTGCTAGGAGGCGTTGCATGCATTATTCAAAGGATGAGAGCAAACATACATGGAAATCATCTACCTTTGGAATTTAGTGGTGAGAGAAAAGATTAGAGGTGGTTTAAGTGTGGAAAAAACAAAGCTCTACTTTTTAAATGGATATAGAGGCTTGGAGATCAAAATATATGAGGTTAGCAAGAGATAACATCCAAGAAGTATAGATCTACCTTTGAGAATGGGCTTCCTTATTTTAATACTCTTTTATCTGATACTTGACAAGATATTTACTCAATTTCCAACACTATGGATCAAATCTCAGTAGCTTGTCAAGACAACATTCGCTATGAAATGGGTAATAGGAAGGATATTTGTTTTTGAATAGATTAGTGGTTAAAAATTGATGTTCTTAAGCATTTGTTCCCTCAACAGTTTGTTCTTTCTACTACGCTTGCAGGTAGAATTGATGAGATTGGTGACACAACTAAAAAATTAATGTCTTCTCCCAAGTGCAGGAGTGTCGAAGTAATAAATAACCCGGCAAGACCGGGGTCGAACCACAGGGAGGTTATTGTACAAATTATAAATAACAACAATGAAACAACAACAATAATAACAGTAGTAGTAGTAGTAGTAGTAATAATAATAATAATAATACTAATACTAATACTAATAATAACAATAATAACAATAATAAAGAAGAAGAAGATGAGAACTTTCGAGATGAAATATTAAAGTAAGGATTAACAATGATAATAACAAATGTCAAGGTTAGAGGTTTCACTAATGGTATGTCAAACAAGTATAGTATAAACTCTTATTGTTCAATTGGAAACCACACATAAAGGAGGTTCCAATCAGATTATAGATTGTTAACATGATTACATTAGTCATCTTATTCAATTAATGCTAATACTTGTAAATTTCGTCAAGCATTCATGATTATAACTTATGTTAACAACAAATCAAGTTCCTTTCATAGCTCAGGTGTCGGTTATACCATATAGTATAGGCTATGAAAGTGCCAAGCATTTGTTGTACCAATTGTTATAGAACATAAATCAAGATTAGTCATTTAACAAGTAAAGTATTAAAGAGTGAACAAGATAACAAATATAAAACATGTTAGTATGAAACATTAAAGTCCATATTAAGTTTATACCATACTTATTCTTACACCATTAGTGTAACCTTTTCACCTTGACATAATTAACTTAGTTAGACATAATGGAAGAAAGAAAAATGGATAAACAAAATAAGAACATAAATAAGATAAGAGTTAACAAAGCAAAGGAAAAAAAATGAAAGGCATAAACTTGATATTAATGAAAACAAAGCATAAAGAATACAAAGAGAGAAAACAAGAGCATGATCTTGATCTGGACACCAAGATGCCTAAATGCATGGCAAATGCCTCCTTTTATAGGCCAAAATTGGGAACTATTGATTTGATGACTAATTGATGAGTAGATGGTCAACCCTTGACTTGGTGACAATCCTTATCTTCTCTTCTCTGCCCAAAACATCATTGATGATGTCAAAATTAAAGCCACTTGAAAACATGAAAGTTCTAGGCAATTATCTCAGCTTTCTTGTGTAAAAAATTCAGCTCATTTTGATTTCTAAAACTTCAGATATGACCAAAATATTGAACAGTGCTTGGGTTGGAGGACAGATTCGGGCTTCTTTGTTGTTGCAATAATTTGGACTTGAAAATGACCTTTTCAGATCTTGGGCTCTATATGAAAGTTGTAGGCCTATGTCTTACCTTTCCATCCATATAAAGTAGACCTAAATCTGAGATCTATAGCTCTAGATATGACCCAATTATCGAACAGTGTTCTGATTTAGATTGCACCGACATCTCTTTTCTAACTTTGATCATCTCTTTGTCTTTGCAATTGAAGTTCTTAAAGTCATCAATCAATCCTTTCATTTATGTGATAGGCTTGCATTTAAAATGGACATTTACCACAAATTAAAGGTATCTTATATTATTAGATAAATTATTATAAAACGTACTTTAGTTAAGTAGTTATTGATACTTCAAGTGCAAAATGATGATATAAAATCATGATAAAAATACACTTTTGAGTACTAATCAATTGGGTTCTTGAATTGTAATTGTTGGTCCTAAAATCTTGGAAAAGGCCTCTAAGATCTTAGGAACTTGAACAACTTAATCTTCTTCTTACAAAGCTATACAGAGCTTGCTTGGAACAACACCATAAAGACTCCAAACACCAGAGTATTGAAAGAAATGAAAAACACAGTACTGTCAAATCATGTAACACCTTAAATGACAGGATTGTATATCCTGATGTCTCCTCCTTTTCTCCTCTTATATAGAAAGGAATGGCTCATCCAAAAATTGATGTTTTCATATAGTTACTACTTCATGGCAGAATACGTACTAGAGACTTCCTTGTTAGAAGAAATTTAATATATAGACATTGCACTTGTGAGCTATTCTTTTTATGATTTTGATAGGGAAACTGTTGAACATCTTTTCATTCACTGCTATGAAACCTAGAAGATATGAAGCTGTTTTACGAAATGGATAGGTTTAGAATGGTGTATGCCAAGTTCTTTAAAATCTCCCATGATTCAATGAAGTGTTCTAATTAGAGGGAAGTTTCCACGTAAGCTATCTTCACTTTGGCTTATAGTATTTCGTGGAGTATTTGGTTGACTAGAAATATTTTGATTTTTCAAGATGAAATCCCAGATTAGAATTGAATATTTGAATTAATTATTCATCATCTAGCTTTATGGTTGAAAACAACTGAAAGAAACTTCATTTACATATGATTAGACTTACTAAGAAGATCAGAAAGTTTGCCAAATAAGTCGTGAACTTTCCTTTTTGGTTGTATGTTTTATCTTTTGTTGTTGTCTTTTTTGTTTTATATTTGTTCATAATTTTTAATACTAGTTTGCTATAGTATTTTTAAATCTGGTTCGGTTATTGATTTGGATTAAGATTCAAATTACAAATTTTAACTTGGATTTCGACTGAATCACATGATTAATTTTAATATTTTTATAAATCAAACCTATGCTATTTTTGTAAAATATAATAAATAATTAATAGATTATAATTGGATTTTTAATCTAAATTAAAAATTAATTTAGAGTTTATCAATAAGATTTTATTAATAATAACTCTCATTGTAATTTTAAAAAGAGAATTTTCTTGAACCATCAAAATAGTTGAAGGTTCGAAAACCTCTCTTTATATTTAATTTTAAAAAATATTATAGAATCCCACCTTTTTTAATCCAAAATAAGGAACATGGCCATTTAAAAAAGTCACTATAAATAATATAATATAATGGACATGAATGATTATTATTTTAGGATGTGAATAATACCAATTTTATTGTTTAATTTTGGTCAATTTTGTTATGAGTTTCATTTTAAATTTCTTCTTTATTTTTTATATAAATTTATTTAAATATTTTTTTAATTTTCATCAAGGAATTTTTTTCTTTGTATAAAATTAGATTTATATCAAATCTTCAAACTTTTAAATGTTCAAAGTAATTTCAAGATATCTAAAAAACTATTATTATAATTTCTCATTTATTTTCTGTTGAAATCATTCCATTTAAAGTCATAATCCTCCCATTGAATATAAAATAAAAAAATATATAGTCCACTATATAAATTGTAACGTCTTTCTTTTTTAATTTTTTAAGTATTGTTTAATTATTATCCCGAGATATATAAAACCACCACCACAATAAAAATAGGGAATTTTTTTTTATCGATCTTTTATATTTTAAAATTAAATAAATTCAATTTAAAATATGATAAATTTATTTTATATTTTTATATTTATTTTCCATCCAAATAAATTTTATATTTTAAAATGAAATAAATTCAATTTAAAATATGATAAATTTATTTTATATTTTTATATTTATTTTCCATCCAAATAAATTTATATCCCTTTTATTAAGAGAAATTTAACAAACACAACCTTAAACACTCTTCTATTTGGGCCTTTCCTTAAGCAGCTGGGACGTAAGCCTTTTTTACATTTTAGTCCAAGAATTGATGAAATGAAATTTCCAATTACAGCTCTCCTGAACGGACAGTTTGGTCAAACCAAATTTACAACGGTTCTTTAAGAAAAAGTAGCCGTTGCAAACAAAACCCTAGGGTTTAGTCTCTATTCGTTCTTCATCTTTGAAAAGCCGCATTCTAAAAACTATATAAACCTATCAACTTACTCCGAAAAATCCCAATCAAATCAAATCAAATACTCTGCAAAGATCAAGAACACATCGCCTAGACCCCCTCTTCCTCCTTCTCTTTATCTGCCTTTCTCCTTCATTTTCTCCTTCTTTCTTATTAATTGCGTTTCTTAATTTCATCTCTAACATTTCTGTTTTGCAGAAGGCACGATTTTGTAGGGTTTCTTTATTTTTTTTTTCCTATCTATCTGTATATTATTTGTTTTTGGCTGTTTTTCGTTATGGATGCAGGATCTATGAACACTTGTTCAAGCTTGAGAGCACAATCTCGTTTCCCTCTTCAACAGCAGTTTCTTCCAAGAACGAACTCTAAAGAAAACGTAAGATTTTGATTTGGTTTCTTGATGATATCTGATAATGATGTAATAACGAATTTTGTGTTCTTATCAGTTGTTATTGTAATATGATTCTTGCAACAGTTGGATAGATTTATACCAAACAGGTCAGCCATGGATATGGATTATGCCCGTTTCATGCTAACAGAAGGGAGAAAAGGAAAAGAGAACCCAACAATGAACTCGCCGTCAAGAGAGGCTTACAGGAAGCAACTTGCTGATTCCTTGAACATGAACCGAACTCGAATTCTAGCTTTCAAGAACAAGCCTCCTGCACCTGTTGAGTTGATGCCTTAAGACCGCTCTCATCATCACCACCAGCCCAAAACAGCCAAGCCTCGCCGACATATTCCTCAGACTTCTGAGAGGACATTGGATGCACCGGATCTTGTGGATGATTTCTACCTCAACTTATTGGATTGGGGCAGCAGCAATGTTTTAGCCATAGCTCTTGGAAGCACTGTTTATTTGTGGGATGCTTCAGACGGTTCTACATCAGAATTGGTCACGGTTGATGATGAAGATGGACCCGTTACCAGTGTCAATTGGGCTCCTGATGGACGCCATATTGCCATAGGCTTGAACAATTCTCATATACAGTTATGAGATTCTTCTTCCAATAGACAGGTAATATATAAGCCCATACCTCTTTTGATGTTGTCCTTCTTTGGTAAAGTTTCTCTTGTTACTGTTTGCTTATAGTATCTGTTTTGGTGATTTTCCTACAGCTAAGAACTTTGAAAGGAGGCCGCAGATCGCGAGTTGGGTCAATGGCATGGAATAATCACATCCTGACAACAGGGGGAATGGATGGTCAAATCATTAACAATGACGTGAGAATTAGATCACACATTGTTGAGACTTACAGAGGGCATACACAGGAGGTTTGTGGGCTTAAATGGTCCGCTTCAGGTCAGCAATTAGCAAGTGGAGGCAATGATAATCTAATCCATATATGGGATAGATCTACAGCATTATCAAACTCAGCAACACAGTGGCTTCACAGGCTTGAGGAACATACTTCAGCAGTGAAAGCCCTGGCATGGTGTCCTTTCCAACGGAATTTGCTAGCCTCTGGAGGAGGTGGAGGAGATAAGAGTATTAAGTTTTGGAATACACATACAGGTGCCTGCTTGAACTCGATTGATACCGGATCTCAGGTTTGTTCTCTTTTGTGGAACAAGAATGAAAGGGAACTACTTAGCTCTCATGGGTTTACCCAGAATCAACTCACTGTTTGGAAATATCCATCAATGGTGAAAATGGCAGAGCTCACTGGCCATACTTCTAGAGTCCTTTACATGGCTCAGGTAATAATTTGAGAACCGAAATTGATTCTCTCAATAATTTTTATTTCATGCTTTAATTTATTAACTTTGTGCCATTTTCCTACAGAGTCCGGATGGTTGTACAGTGGCAACAGCAGCAGGGGATGAAACACTCAGATTCTGGAATGTTTTTGGGGTTCCTGAAATTGCTGCTAAGGCCGCTCCTAAAGCAAATCCAGAGCCATTTTCTCACTTGAATCGCATTCGCTGATTCTGAAATCAAAACAGAACCAATCTGCCTCCTGTGTGCATATGTTTGACAAGAGCGAACACTTCCAGGGGTAGATACATTTTCTGAAATTTGTCTGATCTTAGTATATAAATTAGTAATGAAGCCACAGATATCTCAAAACTCCTGCCATCTGTTGAGTTTACAGGGAAAACAACAACTTGTTGTCAGGAGGGATAGCGCAATCATTTGGGCTCCACATTTCATCATCCTGACACCCTTCTCTCCAATAAAAGAATGGTTTCCAAGGGGGTTTGGTTGGATGTGTATACAATACCACGTAAAATTTCTGTCTTCTTTCTCTCTCTTTGATGCTTTTTTTATTTATTTGTGACATTGGATTGAACATGAACATGAGTTAGGATGAACAATTCTTTTGGATGTTTATTAGGTAAAAAGAACAAAGAAAGAATCCTAGAGAAAGATTCATAATCATTAGGATGAAAAAAAAATATTGGAAATCGTTTATATATTTGCATATTTGTAAAATAATTAATATAAATAAGAAGAGGAGAGTGAACATGCAAGTATATTAAACAAAAAATAAGTACAAATATAGAACAATAAATCAAGTTAACTTTTCAAATCAAAACAAGGCATGAAAATAGATAATTCACAAATGTGACAAAACTCTAGCATACACTTATCAGTTTCCAAACGAATTGGTCTTGTGAGGCTAATATTTCTCCCTCTGTTCTTGGTTTCTGTTGGAGATTGAGTTCAAAACTGAAATTCCTTACTAATTTGTTGGTTAACATTGTGACATTTTTTGTCTTTTAGTTTTAAAATAGCAACGTAGAGGTGAAGGTTTTTGGGAAAAATATGAATACCTACCAATCTAGCCTAGCCAAATTATAATTTATAATTGCCAAGTCCTAACCTCTTTTTTTTTTCCTTGTGCAATCAAAATTAGAATTGTCTAATCAATAAAATAATGCAATCAATCACACAAATCTACATTAATATTTTTACATGAAAAACCTAATGCGTAAAGAACCATGGGACCGTAAACCATCTAAAAAATTTTCATTACCAACAAATAATAAATTCATAAATATTTTTTTTAGATATAATTATGGGCTATATAATATGCATATCATTAAGAATAATATATTCTTGCAATACAACAAAATTAAAGAGAGAGGTATTTGAAAAAAACTCACAATGTTGATAGTCTCGTTTTCTAACAAAAGAACGAGTTTCTGCACCATCAATTTTTGATCCAACCATCTAGAATGAAAAATAACGTATTTAGAAGCAATTATCAAAATCTCAGCCTGATGTTGAGTTGGAAATTAAAGAATAAAGATAGGACTATTTAGCTGTCTCTTCTTCCTTTTTTTCTCCCGTGTTCTTCTCTCTTTGCTCAAATTCAAATTTGCTGCTACATGGTGCACCACATAAACCAAAATTAATTAAGAGAGGGGAAGGAAGAGAGAACATGAGAGAAAGAAAGGAAGAAGGGCAACTAAATTCTTTATTTTCATTCTTTTATTTTCAAATCGTTAACCTAATCAAGCTGAAATTTTTATAGTAGCTTCTAACATATTACTTTTTATTTTAAATGGTTGGATACAAGATTAGTGATGAAAAAATTGATTTTTGTGTTAGAAAATGTAACTATCAGTGTTGTGAGTTTTTGTCTAACACTTTTCTCTTTAATCTTATTGTATTCTAATAGTAGATTGTTCTTGATGATATATATATATATATATTTGTAGTCCTTGATTATTTATTGATAGTAAAAGTTTTTTTAGCTAGACTACGGTCTCATGATTTTTCCCATATTGAGTTTTTCACATAAATTTTTTTATGTTAATTTATGTGATTGATTGCATTATATTATTGATTGGGTGATCCTAATTTCGATTATAGAAAAAGGGAAGAGGGAAAATGATTAAGACTTGACTAAATTAGTGTCTAATTGTTCATATTTTTCCTAACAAAGTGGTATCAAAGATTGGTAATGCAAAAATTGGTTTTTGTGTTAGAAAACATGACTATTAATATTGTGAACATGACTATTACATTTTGTCCAACACTTCTCTTTTTAATCTTATTGTATTTTAAGATTAGATTGTTCTTGATGATATGTATATTTATAGTCCTTAATTATTTATTAATAGTGGAAGTTTTTTAGGTAGACTACCACCCCCGTGACTTTTCCTGCATCGAGTTTTCTACATAAAAATTTTGGTATTGATTTGTGTGATTGATTGCATTATTTTATTGATTAGGTGATCCTAATTTCAATTACACAAAGAGGGAAGAGGGAAAAGGATTGAGACTTGACAATTATGAATTGTGATTTGGCTAGATTGTGTTTGATTGTTTATATTTTTCCTAACAAAGTGGTATCAGAGCACTAATTGTGTAGATTGAATTTCTTACGTACTCAAAATGAAAAATAAAGATTTGGGCATGATAAAACTCATTACCTTTAATTATTCTTTACAGAAAAATATAATAGAGGATCATTTATATTGTGCAATAATTAGGTTTTGTTGCTTAAGTGTAAGGGAATAAAGCTTGATGAAACTAGCTGAGACAAAATGGAATGAGCTTAATAGAAAGACGACGACTAATGTTAGAAAATGAGTATCTTTTAAATCCATTAGTCATATTTTTTAAGAACATGACTGTTATACAATTTGAAAGATGTACGAAAAAACCTTTGCTAAGAAGAGTATACAAAACAAGGTTTTTATAATTAGAGACCTTATAAATTTAAAGTATAAAGATGCTTAAGATATTTTAGTGCATATAAATGAATTCCAGTCATTCCCAAATCAGCTATCATTGATGTCATAATCTTGAGTTAACTGATGAGATACACTAATCTTATTAAGTTCATTGGTGGATAGTTGAGAGACTTAGGTGATGTTGCTTAACAATTCTACTTTGAATAGAATCACTTTAAAGAAAGTGAAGGATGATATTATTCTCAATAAAGAGAGAAGGAAATAGATAAATATTTATGTGTCCAATGAATTTGTTATAGAAAGTCAAGGGAGAAGTTAAAGTAGGTTTTTTCATAATAAGCAAGATATCAAATCTAGTAATAGAGAATTTGATAATAAAAAAGGCAAATGAAAAAGGAAGATTTAAATCAAAAAAGGGAATTAAGTATTATTATTGGGATGAGCCGAGGCATATTAAAAAAGATTGTAAAAAATATAAAAAAGATAAAAAGAAAAAAGATGAAGATAAGAATAGAAAGAATGGTGCAACTGTAATTATATTCAATTATGATGTTGCCATTATTTGTGATGATGATTGTGTTAATCTTGTATGTTAGGATACCACTTGGGTTGCAGATTCAATAGCCTTTTACCATGTTATACCCCAACATGATTTTTGAGCTTATGTAAAGAGAGAAAATATGAGTTTGCAAAAACTAAGATTATGTTTTTAGACCATTTAATTAGGAAGGGATATGTGGAGATGGATCGATGGAAAATTCAAGTCATTTTTGAATGGTCATCATTAAAGACAGCCCCAAAGTTGAGATCATTTTCTGGGCTTGCAAACTACTACAAAAAATTCATTAAGGACTATAAAAAACAACAACAACAACTCCTCTTTTAGATCTTCTAAAAAAGAATAAAAAATAAGAATGGTTAGTTGACTGTTAACAAGCTTTTGAGAAGCCAAAGATACAGTAGTGGATCAATCATAGCTTCCTCCCCTCTTCTCATCCTCACCGGTGTGACTTGCAAAACACCTAAAAACACAATAGGTAGTCGATTTTAGTTTTCTTTCCTTTATTTTCAGATTTGCATCTTTCTTTTTTTCTTCATTTTGGATTGACTCCTCTACAGATTAGTTCTTTTCCATTTTGTTTCCCCTTCTCTTTTTCAGGTGTTTGGTTGTATGACCAAGAGGGCTGTCGGCTGCTAGGCTTTCATCGAGTCTAGCCGGCAAAGATAGAGAAGAGATTTGCTGTCACCCGTGATTGCTAGAGTTGTTGTGGAGAGAGGAGAGGTGGTTGACGATGTTGAGATGGAGATATCACCAGGAAAGGCCGGTCTGTGGTTTTAGTGATGATGGGGACGACTTTGTTGCTGCTGCTGCGGTTGACGGAGGGGAGTTTGTTCGGTGTGTGCAGCGATGATTGATTTCTATTGGTGAAGAAAAAGAGCAAGCCGGCTGGGAGAAGAGAGGATATCGGGAGTGTTGGTTGTAGTTGGCCAGGAGATGAAGGAAAATGAGGGAGCTTTTTGGTTTTTTGGGAGAGCCCCCTAGAAAGAGAACTCTGGTTTTTTCTACAATGGGAGGGGAGACCATCTTTTTGGCCAGCAAAGGGTCTGGGGCTTGTGGTGGCGAGCTGGGAAAGAAATGGTTGTAGGAGCAAAAATCCCTAAAGCTCTCATTCGGGTCTAGGAGCTCTAACTCTTTATTTTTCAATAGAGACCTTACAACTACGGCTCTTTAAGGTGGATTTAGGTTTTTGCTTTTTCGAAGGGAAAAGGGCGACTGTAGAGAGAATAGATTTTTTAGGTTTTCCTGTTTCCCCTTTTTTTTTATCTTAATTTTTCTTCCCTCCTAAACAAATTTTTCTTCACCTTAGTAAATTTTTCACCCCCTTCTATTTCATAGTAGCATAGTATTTATAAAAGAAATATTTCTAAGTTTCTAAACTGGTCCCTCAACTTTTTTTTTTAATTTTGATTTTTCTTATTTTTTTAATTTTTTAAAGCAAGCAATATCAACATTGACTTAAAAAATCAGTGATTGTAAAATTAACATGTTAAAAGTTGAACACGTTCAAAATACTTTTGAAAATTTAAATTCTTTTAAGATGACGTTGAAAATGCTGCAAATATATCAAAATGTATTTTTAGGGGGGGGTTTTCGTTGTTTTTTTGCTATTTTTGATTTTTTCTGAAAATTTATGAAAAACACAGGTAAAAAATTAGATAGTAATAAGTTAAATGATGCTAAACATAAATACTTAACCCATGAGAAGAAGATAATGACAATGAAGCACTGCTCTAGTATATGGAAAGTATATCTGTTAGGGCTAAGATTTGTTGTCAAGACTGGCAATATTATAACATATTCTTCCAAATATAGAAGAATTTATCATAGCAATAATCTTGATGGTAAGAATTCTTAGCTAATTATGACTTTGTATGGGAGCACAAATTAAAGAGATATAATTAGGTTATGGATACAATTAGTAGATGTGAGATAATTATTATTGTTCTTACTATTGTTAAGGTGGAGTCAAACATGTTGGATCAACTTCATCAAGCTGTTAGGAAAAATATAGTGTACAAGAAGTTGGTTAATCATATATGAGAATAGACAATACATAATTGGCTAGAATAAGACCAACTCTATACAAAAAAAGGTCGAATCTTTGTGTTGAAAGAAGAGCTGTGAAAATATTTAATAATGAAGACTCATGACTCGTAATGGGTTAGACATCTAGGTGGGGAAATGATGGTTGCTCTTTTATCACAGACTTATTATTAGCTAAAGATAGATGATGATAAAATTTTATGTTAAGACTTGTCTAGTGTCCCAATAAGACAAGAGTTTACAATAGCAAGAGATAAGCTTGTTATAGCCATTGTCGATCTTAGACAAACCTTGGGTGTTGGTTTTAATAGGCTTTATTGTTGAGTTTTTGAAGGTTGATAACATGAACGCTATCATGGTTATTATAGACAGATTCACCAAACATACAGTATTTGTGGCTGTCTTGATAGTGTGTGTACAATAGAAGTGGCCACTAATTTATTCTACTGAAACATGGTGAAGTATTTTAGAGTACCTTTAACATTATAAGTGATTGTGATGTGAATTCACGGATAGATCCGAATAATGTTGTTTAACATGATAGGGATAAGGTTGAAGTTTTCCATTGCCAACCATCTGCAACTCAATAGATAGATGGAAAGGATAAATGCTTTACTGGAGAAATATTTGAGACACTACATGACAACAATACAACAAAATTAGTTGGAGTTGCTAGATGATGCTTAATTTTGCTACAATCTTTAAAAAATCCTTGGCAATAAAAGTAAGTTTGTTTGAGTTGGTTTTGGGAGCATAACCCTAAATTCCTACTGAGATTACAGAGCGAAAATCTAGTGGGAAAAGTCCCGCGATGTACAAGTTTGTGATGGAGCGATAAGAATTGTTTAAGCAACCCAAAATAACTTATGTAGGGTAAGGAAAAGGATGGTTAGTTATGCCAACCAAAAGTGAAGACTACTAAAATTTACGAGGGTGACAAGGTGTTGCTCAAGTTAAGTCCATAAATTTGGAATAAAATTATGGCGAAGACAAAGCATTAAGGGTTGGTGCCAAAGTACAATGGACCTTTTGAAATCATCGAAAAGGTAGGGGCTGTTGCTTATAGGTTAAAGCTACTCGAACAAATAAAACTTCATCTTACTTCTCACATATGTTACTTGTGACCATTCCATGAAGATCAAGAAGATCTAAAATAAGTAGTTCGTAAAGAACTCCTCCAACTATTCACAAACAATTTAATAATGGTATCATTAATATTATAAATTATCATTGACTTAGCGAACATAGAAAGAATTGATGAATTGAGTAAGTAAAATGAGAGAAAAACATAAAAGTTTCATGGGAGAAAGACACTGATTTGTGTTAATTCAAAGATGAGGTGAAGGCTACCTCATGTCTATTATGACAAGGATGTCATACTTTTCTAGTAAGGGTGGTTTGTTGGAGCTCCAGGTATGATGGTGTGCCAATGAATGCACACAACATAGAATTTGGCAAAGATGAAAGCAGTAGCCTTGTATAGGCAGTGATGAATTTGGTAGACAACATGCGATGGTAGACGAGCTGCAACTATTCCTTCAGTTCCAGAAGGACTTCCTTGCAATTCCTGAAGTTTTTAGGGGCTGTCTTTGTAATTTTTTTTAATGAAATTTTTTATTTAGTTTTGAATTTCTATAATTTGTACTTTGTAAATGTGGATGGAAAAGAAAAGGAAATGAAAAGAAAAGGAAGGAAGAAAAACAAAAAAATATATAGCAATCGTGAGATGTGTGTGTGTTTTTTAATTTATGTTATTGAAGTATAAAAATAAAAAAAAAACAAAAAGTAAGTGTTTAATTTGAATATGGTTAAATATTTTGAGGATAAATAAAATTATGTTGTATTTCTTGTGAAAATGTAAGAACATGTTTCTATATTTATTTTGGGATTTAATAACTGATTTATTAAAATTTTAAAAATTTAATTAATATTTTAAATTTTTAAATCATATCAAATCGTAAAGCACCTTATCTTAGGTAGGGTGCATTAGAGGTGCTAATATTTTTCTTAGCCACAACCAGTTTTTTACTCTCCAATCTTTGAACACGATTAGTAATTAGTAAATCTAGATTTCTTAGTACCCTTTAATTAAATATTAGATGATGAATTTTCAAAAACCAATCAAGCAATAAAATAAAAAATCACCAAATCGTCGTGTGGGATGTGGGACAACAAAGATGATAAACGTAGTGTTGGGGGCTATAGTATTTTTCATCGAACCAATCTAATCAATTGGAGCTACAAACAACAACAAACTGGTACTCATTGTATTACTAAATCAAATTATAAACCCCTCTTAAATACAGCAGCTAAAATGCATTGGTTCCGATCCATTCTCCAAGATCTGCAGCTTCCCTTGGTGATATTATGATAATATTAGAGCGACTACTTATTTGTTTTTTAATCTAATTTTTCATGAGAGAACTAAACATAGTGAAATTGATTCTCACTATGTTAGGGATCAAGTTTTAGCATAAAAAACTTCAGGTCTCCTTTGTATCTACTGGGGATTACTTTGCAGATTTATTAACTAAGCCACTGTCAGCCATTTGTTTTCAGCTACTGCAGGATAACCTTCGTGTTCAAGACTTACCCATTCGGTTGAGGGGGCATGTTGGAGATTGAATTCAAAAATGAAATTTCTTGCTGGTATTTCGGGATAACTAATTTGTTCGTTAACGTTGTGATATTATCCTTTAATTTTAAAATAGCTAACGTAGAGGAGAGGGTTAAAGATAATCTATCTGTAATACATTGTGTATTTTTTTTAAGATTGCGGATTAATATACAACTCTTCCTCACGTGGAACTCTTTTCCTTGTGCTTTCCTGCACTTTCAAAGATGCTATTTTTGTCGTGGTTCATTTAAAATTGAAAAGCTAGAAATGACTATGGATCAGTTGTGATGAGGTCCCAATGGAGCTGAGTGAATTGGCAAGCTAAGGTTCTTAGCCAGCCATGGCTTTATATGGTCACGTTGACATAAAGAATTTCTTAAGCTTTGATCATATTAAAATATTAGACTTGCATATAAGGTTGGAGAAACAATCGTGGACTTTACCAGCGATTAAGAGAAGGGTTTTCTCTCTATTAGGAGCAACAGTCAGCATGTCTGATGGGCTGTGGTTAGTGTTGATCCTTTCAGTACATTATGATATGGTCGGTATGCGTGGTTCTGCTAGATTCTTTGGTGTCTGGCAAAAATGACAAGTTTCTCGGAAAAATTGATGGTTAGGGATAAACCTTAAGATTCTCAGTTATCTTGATCAATCCATGTTGACCATCCTATCCTAAAATAGCAGTAGTACCTAAATTTAAGGCATGAATTTGCATGCCTGTTTTTTTCGAGGTATGAATTTAAGGTACCCTCTCCTTTGTCATTGTTGATACTGGTAGAAAATGCTGCATAGCTTCTATGTAAGTTCTTATTCCTCTCTCCCTCTTTCGGACTCTCTAAATTAGTAATGCTTTAAAGAATAGGTAGGGAAATATGGCTATGGTTTTATTATTATATCTAAAGACCATTTGTTTTGGATTTGAAATTCTTGTATGATTTGCTTGAGAGTTTTTTTTTTCCCCTCTCCATGTCTTTTGTCATAGCAATGGGGGCATTTTCTGAGAAATTTTGCGTCAGAACATGAAAGAGCAGCCTCTAATTTTTATGAATTCACATTTGGCTGTTTCCTTCTCCCTCCTTAATGTGTCTTTGATTTCATTTCAAATTTTTGTATACGTAAATGGACGTTCAAACAAGTTTTCTAGGAAATTTTGGCTCTGAAACAGATTGGCATTAAGAGTTCTTGTATTTAATATTTGACATATGATTATTTTTCCTTTCCTTCTGATATGATGCCCTGGCTTTATGTTATGAATCGAAGTGGGTTGATGAGGTTATTTGTTCTTGATCCTGATAGCACATTGTTTCGGATTTTCTCCTCTGCACTTTTCCTTTGGCATTAGTCTTTATGTTTGGAGTCTTGTATGATTATCTTAGGATTCATTTTATGCACTGATAAAATTGCTTGAAGACGTTCATCTGCACTCTTAACATCAAGTTTTGAGCCTCCAGGAAGGTGTTTCGACAGATAGATTTTATTTTTTCACCTGTTATGACTATTACATGTTGTATTCTGTTTAAGGACAACATTTCTTATGCAACTAATCTTTCAGAATCTATAATATCAGAACTTCAAAATCTTAAAATCTAGTATGCAGGAACTGTGGAGTATTTGTTTCTGAAACATCTTCTCAGTTAATGTACATTATTTTTTCTTCATGAGATTGGCCCGCGAATCGTTACTATGATAGATAAGTATCTTTATGATTTTTTTTCGTTTCTTTTCTCATTTATCTGGTAAAGTTTTTGTAATTCTTTGCTGTAAATGAAATTTCTGTAAGGCTGCTTTCTGGGTCAGAATATGATTCATTTCGTGTTTCATTGCTAGTTGCTACTGTCGAACATGATTGTTCTGATTTTTTTTTTTGAATATCCTATGGTTGCATCAACTGCAGATTGATATGATAATCCAGAACTGATACAAGTACAGTAGATAAGACAATGCTGAATTGATAAGAGCCAGTAGATATCCTCATTGATTTGCTGTTCTTGCATAATTAATCATCTTCTGATCATGCCCTCACCTGGGCTTTCTATTACGTGTTACAGCATTAAAATCAGAATCCGTGTAATCATACACCCGATAGAAGTTCACTCAGCGTTCACTCGGTGTATGCAACAATGGAAACACTTCGTGGACCTCAGCTTACAATGAACGATGGTGCTACACTGGTGACAGAGGTGGTATCGGATGATGATTCGCATCTTTGCCTCTATATATTATTGCAGGACATGATTAAAATTGGTGACATGGTTGTTGGGTTTGACATCGAGTGGGGCTTCAAAGGGACTTCTGCTAGCAGATCAGGAAGCACGTCTGGCAGAAACACCGAGAATCATTCTCAGTCTGACAAGTCAGAGCACCTTCCTAGGAGAGTAGAACATCACATTGCTGTGTTGACTTTCTGCACCAAACTTGGCTGCGTCCTAATAAGGCTCTCTCCTAATCATATCTCGCCATCTCTAAAACGCTTTCTTTCGATTAAGGACATTATGTTTGTAGGAGTTCACGTCAAGGAAGATCTTCAAAGGCTAAGATGTGTAGACGGTCTGGTGGTTCGGAATTCGGTGGAGTTGAGTGAATTGGCTGCTAAAATATATGACCAACCTCGATTCGCTGCTTATAGTGCAAGGGAATTGGCTTACAGAATAGCTTCACTAAAATCTGACTCAAAACCTCTCAATGTTTTATGGTCAAATTGGTTTGATCATACTCTTTGCCCTGAACAGATTGAGTCTGCAACCATTGATGCTTATGCGACGTACAAGATTGGCAAAAAGCTTATGGAAAGCGGCAGTAGCAGTGTCAAGAGGCTGTTCTCATAATCTCTACACTTATGTCCAATCTCAGCCTTTGAGGAATTGTTGTGTCTGTTTATTCAATAATCCATGTCAGAGTGAAAGTTGATTGTGTTCTGTTGTTGTCGTTGTCGTCCTCTGAGTTTCATTGTTAGCCGATGGTGTTCCTGGTATTCCATAGCCTTGCATTTCTTTTGTATTTCACCATTGTGACCAATGTAGTACTCTATTATTATTATTATTATTATTATTATTATTATTATAAATTAACTTTAAATTATAAAATACAAATACAATATCAAATAACAAAAAATAATTTTAAAAATTTATAAATAGTAAAGAATTAAGAGAATTTTAACTTAAAAGTAATTATCCATAACCTCACATTTGGCTTCTCCTAGAAAGTTATCTGTTTAATATAATTAATTTTTGATGATTTTCACATCAATTAGAAGAAGACAAGTCTTATAATAGTTTATAAATATAAAAGATATCTCTTTTTAAAAAATGTTTTTTTATAAAAAATATATTATATGATTTTATTAATATATGAGTGTGAACCCATATTATTATTGATGTCATCTATGAAAAGATTAACTACTACCTAAGACCCTTGTCTTAGAGGCCATCATAAGCCCATCAATCTCACTTCCATCTAGAGACAACAACTTTAATCACTTGTAAACACAAAAAGCCTTAATCACTTATAAACACAAGAGATAACTCTCTTTTCAAGATGTTTTTTAAAGAAAAAAACTAGTTCCAGTAGAATAATAACTTTTGGAGTGTCTGCTATATATAGGTGTGGACACACATCAAAGTTGATGCTATTTATGGAAACATCAATCATGTGCGACTTTCTAAGCCCCTTGTCTAAAAAACTATGACGACATGATTTATGCAGGTGTAAATACGCACCATCAATTTTATTACATTTACCATAATTCTTTGTCCCATTTTTTCATTCTATAGGGATATTTTCATTAATCTATCTACTTTCTGACACTCACTGTCGTAATTTTTTCATAAGAACAGGAGATCAGGGATTCCTCAACTCATATTACGAAGACTTTCCGAATGCACGTGTTTTCCAACGTAATTAACCCCAGGAAGTATTGAAAACTAGACCTCTACCTGATATGGAGCCACTCTCTACTTTATATAATGCAGATGTTGGTCTTTACTCGCTTGCCAACAAGGTATTACTGTGCACAAAATAAGATGGTTATTATTCATGCTGATAGGGAAGATTTACTGCTTCCATAACAGTTGATGCTATTTTTTTTTATGCTTGGTTGTAATGATTGGAACAGAGTCTCATATCTTCAATCTTTCCTCTCTTGTCTATTTTTTTAAATCTAACAAGTTCAACACACAGGTTCAAATTAAATCTGCCTGGTCTAGCTTGCTTTGAATGGGATTTTAAGTCTTTTGTTCGACTAGCCGTTGGAATGAACGTGAATTGAACGATAGTCTTTGTAGACGGGGTCTGCGGTTCACAAACTTCTACGAAACAAGTTCCATGTTAGAAAGGAGATTCTTTGATATTTAAGAGGATAAACTATAAATGAAAAATAATGTATAATAATGAAAAAAAACATATAAGGGTGTAATTGTGAATATTGCTATGTGTGGCATTGTAGGGTGTTCTGTTTTGTTGTTATTTTATAACATGAGGCATTTATATACATTGATGATATGAAATTATCTCGTGAAAAGTGAAGATGTAGACATCGTTAAATAATATTTTTGTAGTTTTATTTTTTAAAAGTAAAATAATATTTTTAATTTAATTTATATATATTTTATTTGTATTTAGATTAAAACTTTACCTATATTATTAAGAATTATAGTTTTTTTAATTTATTTATTCTTAATTAATTTAACAGATATATGGTGTGAGAGTAACCATTAAAAATAATTATTTTTACTGTGCATATATTTGCGTTCCGCCATTAATTGGAGAATTGTTGTTGAATCACGGATTGAATTGGGAAAAGCAGAAAAAATTGAATGGCGTCTAGCATATGAACTAGGCTTGCCCACTTGTGTGTACAGCACATATGAAGTCATCTAACCTCCGATGGCAGACTTGCACTCCGACGGCAGCCTTGCTTGGTGTGTTATTTGCTTTTCAGTGAAGATTAATTTTGTATTTATACATGCTTAGTTAAAATTATAATTGAAATTAAAATTAAATAAAAAATAATTTAATATATTTGGTTAATAATATTTTTCAAATTGAGATTATAAAATAACTATATATATATAATTTTTAATTTAAATATTGTAGATTTAATTATTGCTATTATATTTTGAAATAAATAATACTTTATATAAAATATTTTTTATTATTTAATTAAACTATCTACAATTCTATCACGTAAAAAATTTATCCGACAAAATACTATAATTTTCATGATTTTTTGAGCGTGCAACAAAATCAGATAAAATATTATTAAAAATAAAACTGGAATTATGATTAAATTCTACAAATATTATGCCATCATACTATCTCCTTCTAATTTATATAGTCTCATTTAATACTATTAAATATCAATTTTTTAATAAAATACTATTAAAAATTAAAAAAATATTTTTTTATTATATTTGATTTAGTCCAATACATTTAGATTTGAATCTGACCTGATTTAATCATGAAGAATAAAGATATTATCAACTATTTATGTCAACTATGCGAGTGAATTAAGTCATTTTGCACTATAAAACAAACATTGCAAAGTAAAATATAATTCATTGTTCGCTTTACAAAAACAAACATTGAATTATAAATCACTTACACAATTCATATAAAATAGCTTTGAGTTACTTTTAACTCACCTATGTTTTCAACACAAAATTAACTAGGACTTATGAACAGTATACAACATTTCATATTTTATGAAACATATATTTTACGTGGTTTATTTTAAAAATAAAAGCAATCACAAACACAAATATCCTCTTAAAACACAACCAATTAATTACACAATATTGTGTATCCTTTTTTTTCTGTTTTTTCAATTCATAATATAGATATTTAGATCTATTTGTGTGAATTTTGATTAATTTTATAAATTTTAAAATTAATAATTATATAAATTTTCAGTAGCTCTAAAAAAAACTTGAACTTATAGTCATTGAAAAGTAAGTTCAAGGTTTGATTAGTTGAATTCCCTTTAAAGGTTTCCTTTTCTACTGTTATTTTCTTTGATGCAAGGCTGATATCATAAAGAATAAAGAATATGATGATGTGGTGAATTATCAATGCATTTTTAAATGATTTTTTTTATTTTACATAAATCGCATGTGGATTGAGTATAAGTTTAAAATATCGTCAGGAACCATGCCATTATTCTTCATGTGTGTACTGAATTATTAATGAAATTGAAAAGTATAATGAGCATTTGACGAGATAAGGCAGCAAAAATCATAAAAATAAATAAGGTAAAATTTATAGGAAACCACATTTCTGGTACCTTCTCTCTTATGATAGGAAGAAATCTGCGAGTTCTTGCATGCCAAACTAAGAGAAATTCCCACAAGAAGGTGGCAAATAAGAATACTAGGAAGCCATTACAAAGCTCATTCGTAGAGAGGTTCGATGCATTGAAAAGAGAGATGGTGAAAAGAAACCTTCCAAGTTTTAATACTTGTAATTCATTTGAGGAAACTTTTCTTGAATTTTAATTAATATGCTCGTTTGTTTTTGTTTTTTCTTCCTTTATTTATATCTTTTAAAAGAAAAGGCTTGCTTAAGCCAAGAATCCATAAAAAAATAAAAAATAAATTAAAAAATACATTATATAAAGACAATATGATTATATAGTTGTTGAAGAGAAAGCTTCCCAACACTATTTTTATCTAAAACATCTAAAATCATCTCCACAACTTTTAGAATACAATTACTAATTTCAAATTCAATTTTAATCATCTTTAAAATCCATGCAAAAAAAAAAAACAAAGTTTTGAAACTAAATTTCTTTATTTTATTTTATTTATGCTATTGGGTCTTTATTTTTCCAGTGATTCATCAAAAACAATTTTATGACATTTTTCTTAGCTAAAAATAAAAAAAATATCGGTTGTTTTTTCTATTTTTTCATCTTTCTTTCTTCTATCCTTAAATAAAATTAGAAATTAAAATAAAAAATAAATAAACTAAGATTGAAATCAATTTCAATAATGATATCATTGCATTATTATCTTTCTTTAATTTTGCTATAAATATTTAATTCTACACACACACAATTAATTAATAATTCAACAATTAACATACTCTTTACTATATCAAAACATATGAATCGTTTTTTCTTTAATTTGTTCAAATAGTAATTTGATGGATGGTCACCAAAAGAGCGAAGGTCAGTCTTTCACGAGACAAGCAAATGCTTATTATTATTATTGTCAATTTTCAGCATGTCTAGAAAACTTGCAAAAAGACTAGGATCGAAGCCTCGTGAATCATAGTTATTGCCAAATGGAGTTAAGTTTTGTCAGAAACATCTTTTCAATGGCTATCTACCCATCTTTTCAATAGCAAATTAAGATGGGAAAGGTCCACCTGCCCAGATCCTCTCAAGTTGATGCGCAGTAGGGTGATAATGGCAGCTGAAACTGATGTTTTTCACGCAACCCTTTTGTTATTATCATATTCATTAAAGTTCTTGTTAAACTTAAAAAAGAAAATTGATGATTATGGCTATGTCATGCAACATCCATAATCGATGGTTATGGCAGTGGTTCTAGCTTTGGTTGACTATTGTACGGAATCCCTAATTTGCACATAGATCGATATTTAATCTGTTTGTGCCCATGGATCGAAACACGGCAGGAGTCATTTTCTTGCATGAATTAGAGTAATATACAAGTTATATTTTCGCTCTGTGTTGGTGGTATTTCTTTAAAGTATCTGAAGAACCCGAAACAAGCTCTTATTCGATGAGCAAGCTATATAAATTTATCTCGCAATTACAATCCTACTTTTCACCGTTTTGCTTAAGACTCGATGAGATGTTTTAATATTATTTTGTTGTTTAACTTTTGTTTTTGTTTTTTTATAAACTTTTTTCTAGTTGCCACCTTCTTGATAGTGTTGTTTTTAATTATTTATCTTGATTACTATATATATATATATATAAGTTATTTTATGTTGTGAACAGGTACACAGCTTGTCATGGGTCCACGCACCACTTGCTATTGTTGCCCTCTTTATATGCTTGACATGATGGGCTGTGTAAGATGCTCAAGATGCGTTTACCTTTTGGCTTGGTTATGAAGCAGGTTAAAAAAATGCACAAATTACTTGTAAAGTAATAGGCATTTTAAAGGGAAACCTTTTCTTTTTTTTTTTTTAAAAAAAAGAAATCTGAATCTTTTGAACCACCAACACATATACCAAACTTTTTGACTCTGTCTATCATAGAAATATGAATATGATATCAACTTTGCCACTAGACCCCTTTTGTTTTGTTTTTTTGAAAAATATTTTTTTAAAAAAAATATATTTTTTATTTTTTAATGTTTGGTAAGTTAAAAAAAATTAATTGAGGAGAAAATATTTTTCATGGAAAGAAAAATATGGTCTTAAAATAACAAAAATATTTTTTCTTTTATTTTCTTTGAAAACCCTTTCCTAGACTTAAAAAAATGGTCAAATGACTATTTTTTTATTTTTATTTGATTTATTTAAAATAATTTGTAAAATTGATTTTTTTTTAAATTTCATACCCTTTTAACTTTTTTTTAAATCAAATGGTCCTTATTCTATCAATTAATTTTTTTAAAATAAATAAGATATTTTCTAACTTATTTTTATGACATAACTAAATATTAAAAACTATTTTCTAATTTATTTTTATAATATTATTAGATGTCAAATAATAATTTATTTTTTAAAAAAATTATTTTTTAGTAAAACAATTTTTTAAAAAAACTACTTTAAACAAACAAATTAGACTAAACAATTAAAACTTGTGAGTTGAGGGTATTGAAAAGGCAGTTACATGATGTTGATTGATAATGGAAGGTTTTCTAGCATTGAGTTTTTTTATTTGATGATTGAGATCTTCTTCAATCTTAGTGAAATGTCATTGAACTAACCCACCATTGCCAATGATTTTATTAACTTTTACTCTAGTTCTTGATGAGTCATTAGCATTAGAGAAATTCTAATTGATATCGACTTACTTTTTTTGATGGTAGATGTAGACTTGCTCTTGACTTTTTCTTTTTAGTTATTGCTTGTCATTTTCCAATAATCAAGACACATGGCGACTAACCCTAAAATATTTAATAATTAAAAAGTAAAAGCAGATTATAAAAGGTGGGACATTAGTGAATCATCATCCTTATCCTAAAAAGCTGTATGCTTCATTACAAGCTCTATTATTTTAGCTGTAAAGATGAAGAAAGCTACAAACTTTGTACCCCTAATATAGCTTTTTACGTTGAGATTTATATAGTTCATGGAAGGGACATGGATACCTTCGATATCAAGACACATAGCCACCCATGAGAGAATCATTATTTGAGTGTAAGGTTGTGAAAAGATGGAAAACACTACTTTGTCTAAACACAAGCAAGTTGATGATAGCATGGAAGCTAATTAAATCTTGAAATTAGCTTCCTCCTCTTAGTTTAAGTCCACAAGGACATGGATTGGACAGTATCTGAGGCTGCTTTTTTTTTTTTTTAGTATTACACAAACTTGGGAATATGCATTCCTGATTCCTTCATTTACTTGATATTGTAACGTCTACAGTTCCTGGAATTTGTCATATTCTGCCCCTCCTTCACTCTAAGTTTTTAATACATTATCTTGTTTTCCATGTATTTGGATCCAATTCTGCCTCTCCTTCACTCTAAGATTCTTTTTTTAACTCGGGATATTGTGCTAATTTATATGTATTATGACTAATTCTCTAATTTATAGAATATTTTGCAAATTCAATAAATAAATAAAATACAGCATAAATGATAGAAATAAACAAAAAAAAATTGAACCAGGATACTGAAATAAAAAATTCCTCATCAAGACCACTAGCCTACCTCAAGTGCACTCTATGTTTTGCATGAACAAGATATTATCTCCCACTCAATATGTGCATTCTGATCATAAGTTGAAGAACAAGTATTTTTTGACATGATCACGTGTGTTCCATAGCTTCACTTGAAACTTTGGCATTTATTTATTCTTTTATTCCTGTTTTTGCATTTAGTAATTAAGACTATTCTCCCTCAATACAGGCTCCACATTTGTGTGAGGCATGTCACTAATACTTCGATATTTACAACGTAACTGTAATTCCTCCTTGGGGTGGCCAGGATGACAATCATGAAGGACAGCTAATGTTTGGCAATTTAAATTATGGAAGCACAATATGGTCCAAGCCAATAATGTCGAGCTACAATAATCAACCATGAGCTATAATTTTTCCTTCCCGTGTTCTTTGATTGAAACTTTGTTCCTTTGTGATGAACCCTAGCTAAGTAGCATTTTCATAACCTATTCACATAACCTCTGTTTTAAGCTTTATATAAAGTCCATTAATTCTTTAAGGAGACAATTTTTAGGCTAGAAACGAAAGATAAACAGGTACAAACACACAAAGTAATAGAGGGTAATTGAAGGACAAAAACCAAGCTGAGCCTGGGAGATGTCTACAATATTATTAAATAAGATGTCGTAAAACTAGATGGGATAGGAAATAAAACAAAGATCAATGTTCTGAAATGATTAATGGCCATTCTCACAGTGTTTAAGCATACAAAATCACTGAAGAAGAGGAAGAGAAAATTTGTTTGGTAACCCAAAAGACACAACAACTTGAAGAAGTGATACCTTGGAATCTCATCCGGAGTTAAGATTCCACATATGTTTTATTATTTTTGACTTTCTTCCATTTTCTTAGAAACCAAACATAGAAAAAAAGAAAAAGAAAAAGAAAAAGAAAAGGAAAAGGGGAAGGGGAAGGTAATTCAAAGCCAAGAATTAGACTTGCCTAGATGCTTCATTGCCTCTTGTCACCATTTTTCTTTTGAATCTTTAGGCCACGGATCTAAGGTTGTTTCATTATGCCCAGCTGAAAGCAATCCTTCAAACAATCTTCTCTCCCAAAGTGGCATGATGATCTCCTCCTTCGACTCGACCTACAATGGAAACCCTAATCTGAAAAGAAATGAAAAGAAATTAAAATCTGATCAAGAAATTAAAGAAGGAAGGAAGGAGGAAAAGTAGATGCCAACATTTTCATGTTCTTGGTTATTTATAAACGCCATGAGTACCAAGGTTAAGAGGTTTGTTGGGTCTTGGGTTTAAATTAATGTAAGCCACGTTCAAGTGAGGGTCTACTTTGTTATAATATATAATGAAGGAAATATATCTCATTAATTTAATGAACCTATGGTGGGAATATAAAGTGAATCATCTAAATGTAAGGTCCATTAAGAAAATAAAAATATTTAGCCATCATTAATAAAGAAAGGAAAAATTATAAGTGATTATTGATTAATTTAGAAATCTTAATAATCGGATACGTGGCTTGAATATAGCCACCATCAACTTGATTAATTGTTGTTTTTAATCAAGTTTGGTGAGCACTAACTAATTAAGTTTGATCAAGTGGCGCAGACACCATTATTAATTATTGTTGTACAATTAATTACAGATTAATTAGCTCATAAATTCAATGAACTTGCTTAATTTCAACATGGAAGGACTGAAGAATTAGAAGTGATTATGGATTAATTAGTTTAGAAATCTCAAAAAATTATTTTTTTTTCTATCAAGTTTGGTGAGTATACTAATTAATTAAGTTTGACCGAGTGGTGCAGACACCATTATTATATGTAGCTGATAAATACAATGAATTTTTTTAATTTGAACTAGAAAGGGCATATGTTTTGAAGAAAACATGTTTAGATGGTGAACATCATGCTTAAAGTTGCAACAGTAAGATACATTATAGATCCGTACGGTCATTCTTAAGCCTTCTGGATTAATAAGATACATTCTAGAGCTGTACGGTCATTCTTAATCCTTCTGGGTGGCCCAAGCTTTTGATCGAGGACTTGACCGAATTTCTTGAGACATTCGGACGAGGTTCATATTTGTGGATGCAGTCAACCAACAATTAATTCGATTTTTAAGGAAATAATTCTCAATTTCAATAATTCTATAGTTTTATGTGTTATTTAAAGCATTACAGAAATTGTTTTGAGAGTCTGTGTATCTTCTGAGGAAAGGAAACTCTTTTTATTTTCTATCAAAATCAAAACCATTCTAGAAAATGCTTAATAAAAGGTCAAAACGAAAAGGGAAAAAGTAAAACTAGAGGAGTAAAAAGTCAAAAAGAAAAAGGGGTTTAAAGCAACCTTTGAGATGACTTTGCATGAATGTGAATATTACTTCACTTGAAGGGAAAAGTGACGTCGGATGGTTCAGAAATCAAGATAGATTTATATAATAGATTCTCAACTCAATCATTTATCTATTTTATTTAATTTTATTATTTTTATTTTTATTTTTTTAATTGAGTTGCAATAAATTTGTTTTAAATAGAATATTAGCAGTTAAGTTTATATAATAATTTTAAATTGTTGCTAATAGCTGCAGCTATTCTTTGTATTTATATCGTAACTTTAAAGTTGTATATAATACTAGAATGGAGTATATTATATATGATAATTATTTTTATATAAGGTATTTATATATATAAGAAGTCCATTCTAATCTCTTTTCATAATATGTTCTATCAAGTTTAAAGTGGAGATTCCACCAAAAAAAACAAATAAAACCGAAAGAAATGACTTGATAAAGATATTAGCTAGTTGGCTCTTTGAAAAGATAAAGTATCATTTGAAGTTAATTTGATATGACTCAATTTATTTAATAATTCCAAAAACAACTTAGATAATCGAACTTAGATAATCGATACATAGTATGGTTTCACATTCTACATTAAAAGAGAATTTTTTGTTACAATAAAAGCAGTTAAGGCTGATTTCATGAAAATAAACAAGTTTAGCAAAACTAGAGATTTGATGCTATTATTAAACCTAACACAATGAGTCAATTTTGAAACATTTCGACCCATTAATCCACATGAGATTGATTTTAGCTGATCTAGTTAACTTGATATGTTTAAAGATAACTTAAATAACTGGTAAAAATATGATTTGACTTTAAAAAAATTTCTAGATAATATCTTTTTTTACCAATATCGAGATAATGACATATTTGATTAACTTAACCTTTATGGGTTAACTCACAAAACTTGTGACTCATATCACCGACTTCACTGATTTTAAAAAGTTGATCTTTTAAAATTATTTTTTATTTAGTGATATGATAACACAAAGAGATGCTTGACAAAATTGAACACCAATCATATATCAAAATATTTATTTTATACTACAATAATTTTATACAAAAACAAATCAAAATAAATTATAACATCTAATTTAAAATCAATAGTGAAGAAAGAAATTAAAAGAAAACATTTGAAAATTTAAATTAAAAAAGAAAAATAACATGTTTACACTAGGTTGGTGATTCACTATTCATATGACATTTACTGCTATTTAGTTTTTTTTAGCTCTTGTTGATTGGATATTTATGCATTTCATTTTTTCCTCTTAGAAGTTTCTTACAAAAATCTAATATATTAAATTAAAACAATTATTCATGTGTATTAATTTGGTTTCAAGGTGTTCTTATGAGTTTTTACCTTTAAAAACAAAACCACACCCTTATTTATTTATTTATTTATTTTAAGTGTTGGCTAGATTTATTATGTAAAACATAAATAAATTCTCAACAACAAGAATAAATAACATAGAATTCAATTGAAGAAGATCACCACATAAAAATTTTAATACAATATTTAATCACTTAATATTTTCTCTTCATCTATTTATACAAGACTTATGTCTATATTAAAAACAAAAAAGAATCCCAATCAATAATTATAGAGTTATTATAAGGATTCCTAAACCAAAAAGTTAAAAAATAAAGAGACCATACATAAAAATATTTTCCTAAACTAAATAGAAATGAAAATAACTAATGAAACATTATTTTGCCATAAAAATCTTCATGGGACAGAGAAAAACTATCATCAAGTTTAAATTGTTATTAGCTTGATTTGGCAAATATCCAATTAAAAATTGGTAACCATTTATATATTTAGCCCTTTTGCTATACACATCACATTTGTTAACAATATTTTTAACATCTTTATCACTGAAACCAATATATGTTGATAAAACCATGTGTTGTCACTCTTGTAGCAAAAATACAAGAAAGACAATATCTATTTATAATAAAATAAATATTATAATATTGTCCACAAATTTAGTATGTTTATTTGGATAATAATCATATTGATAATGATAATATAAATAAAAATAGTGATTACAATGATAATATATTAATAGTGATCTCATTAATAAGTTAGAGATTGAGTGAAAAATGAATATGAAAAGCACTCAATAAAAAAAATTATTGATTTAGATAATAGTGTTGATTACATGTTTATGATTATCATAAAGGTAAATTTGATCAAGAGTTATAGGGATAGAATACGTGTTAATAAAACAAGTTTAAGATTTGTAATTTATTATTCTAGAAGCTCATGAAAAAAATAATTTATTAATTATGATATTTAAAATTGATATGCATTTTAAATGAATAAAGAAAAAGGGTCTTGAGTAGATATTTTCGAGATGGAGATAAGAACAACTTAAACTTGAGAATGAGTTCCTTTAATTGTATACAAAGAGATTGTTGTGGGAGGATTGCTAAGGAAAATTATATTTTTTTTATTCCTATTTAATTTAGAAAAATATTATGTTTAATAATTTTATTTTTTACAGTTTATTTAGGACTTTTATTGCTTTTCATTTATTTTTGAATTTTTTAGTTTTTTTAGGATGATTTTTTTTTAATTTATCTAAAGAGATGTAATCCTTTAAATTACTTGAAGAAAAATATTCAATGATAAAATTTCAAATTAATATTTTTATGTGATGAACTTATTCAATCCAATTCTATATTGTTTCTGCTTATTGTTTATATATATAAATATTGTTTTCATCTCTGTTAGCTTGACACAAATTAAATGGTGCAATGATCTCTCAGCAAATAATTGGTTGGTGCATTACATAAAGACAATTTAATTATTATTATTTTTTGCCATTCTAATGTCTATGACAATTGATCTATGGGCATGAAAATTGTCCCTTCACAAACTATAATGATACTAAAGATAAATAATTCAATTAGTAACTTAGATTATAAATTAAGAAATCCACGTGAATCCATAATCAAAGACTTTTTCCCTCATCAAACTGAAAATCTTTTGGCAATATTAGTCAGCTAATCCATCTTTTTTCAAAATGACAAAACCGGATAATGTTTCTTTGTTTTTTTTTTTTGACAAAATGTGTCACTAATTAGAAGTGGGTACTAAACAAGTCGCATCCAGTTGAGAAGTCAGCAATGGAAATAGATTAATGTTAAGAGTTTAAATATATATAAAAAATAAAGTGGATTTGCTTTGATAATTTAGGTCTGATTCCAAGTGGTTATCCAACTAAGTTCTGATACACGCATTCACTGGTCGGTGGGTGCATTAACTATGATCCACATCCCAAGTGCTTTGAGATTGAGAGAAATGTGCTTTATGAACGATTTTTATAATCATTAAAAAATAATTAAATGATCTTATAGGTTATATGCTGTGGCATCCACATTTTATGCTGCGAAAAAATAAAAAGAAATTGTTCATCGGACGTAGTTGGATTAACAAATAAAATAGAAGACATCCCTAGGCAAAGACAAAACTAGGCTCATCAAAATAGATTACTCCCTCTGTGGTGACGGTCAAGTGGTAAGGATATGAGATTAAGAGGTTTGCTCCTTCTGTGGTTTCAGGTTCGAGTCCTTGGTTGCTCATATGATGGCCACTGGAGGCTTACATGATTGTTAACTTCAGGGCCCGTGGGATTAGTCGTGATGCGTGAAAGCTGACCCGGACACCCATATTAATCTAAAAAAAAATAGATTGCCGATAGAGATTTGATAAACTACACAAGCACTGATGGTGTTTTTATTTTTATTTTTATTTCATAATATCTCTTGGTTGATTAAGGTGTTTGACGGAAACCCTTCTCATTAAATTAGTTTACTGTAGTAATTAAATATAACCTATAAGTCAAGTGTTTTCCTTTTAAAAAAAAATTACAAGAAATTCAATAGGTGCAAGTGCTTGAACTTTCTCTCTCTCTCTCTCTCTCATCATTTTCAATGATCTTTGAACATTTTGTTGGGACAACTTAAATGTTATCAATAAATTAATGGATAGAATCAAGTAAATAATCAAAATATTTTATAGTTCAAGAATTTGAAATCACAGAGAAAATTATTTAGGACGTATCAACTAAAAAAAAGTCTATAATTCAAGTTTTTTTTTTGTATGGATCTTCCCTGCTAAAACCCTACAAAAATTTTGCAAGTATACATCTATTTCTTTGTAGCAATAGCAACTACTTCGTCTGCTTCTCTCTATTCTTCTTCTTTTCCTTCCAATTTGGTTTTTTTTTTATATATATATATATATATCCAGTTGATTTGCAATCCATATGTGGTATGTTGGCTTATAAATTAAAAAGAAAGAACGCAAAAATTGCGTGTGCACAAAAATTATTGGATGAATTTCTTTAAGCACAAGTTATTTTTCTTGAATTAAGGTAAGTTACATGACTTTTCTTGAATCTATCAAGATGCACTCAAAGTCTACGAATCAATCGAGATGAACATGTTTTTTTTCTAGTTAGGTCATGACCTAACTAACTCTATCTGAAGATAACAAATTTTATAGAAGCATATCCAAGTGAGTTACTATAAAATGTATTTTAAGATCTTATTGAATAGAATTTGAATTTTTGATCTAAGTGGTAAGTGGTTCTCGTGAAAGTCTCCAGTCCTACTACATTATTTAGTATTCAATTGTATTAAAAATTCATTATTAAAATTTTTAGATTTATTAATGAAAATTTTAATTAGTATTTATATTCATAATCCATCAGCATGAAACTTATCGATGGACTTATGAGTGGAAATAATTCATTGAAAAAACTCTTGACAACATTTATAGTCTATCAGTGAGTTCATCGATAATGATTTATAGATAAATATTTACTGATAGATTTATAAATGAATATTTTTATTGCTGAATATAATATATTATTGATAGAAAAACTATATGTCAATCTATCATTGGATTTTTTTGTTCGTTGGTGAATTTGACATATAACTGTTAAACAAACCATCTATTATTCTATTGGTAAGTAAATATTAATAGTGATATTTACAATAATTATTTTTGAATTCTTTGGAATATTTTTTTTTAACCTCATCAATATACATATACATACATATATATATATACATATATACATATACATATATACATATATATATATATATATTAAAAATCTATTAAATAGAGAAAGAAAAAAATTAAAAAATTCAATTAATATAAAATTAAAATATTTATTACAAATCTAAATATTTATAAATTCAAATACAATTAATCTAGAATTAAGACACTAGAGGAGGAGGAGGAGAGGCGAGTCTTCGTCTGAACCATGAGACGAATAAGAGGGAGCACATATGTCACCCATCTATGATCTCATCTCCATTACCAATCAATGGAGTTTGGCCATCTCAATACTAAATCGTTCATAATTAGTAGCAAGATGGGTTGCCTAATTTTTAACTTGTTGGTCTAAATTTGCATTGAACTTTAGAGTTGGAGTGCTCGAAACCGATAATGAGCATCTAATAGTTTAAACACTATAGGTCATTAGCAAGTCCTTAACTGTAATGTTAGAAAGATCGTATGCCTAATTTCTATCTGGTTTACTAAATAATCTTACCTTCAACCATAAATTCAGATCGTGATATAAATGGATGGACCAAAGGATTGTCATCACATCTCGCTTTTAACTAGGTGTTATATGCATCCTAAAAAAAAGTTAGCAAATTTATAAAAATAATAACTTAAGAAAAAAAAAAGTTAAAAACAACATACTATAAAACGTTGAGCCCAACTATTTATGAATTGTTGCATTCTTTTTTGGTGATCATTAATTTGTAGTGTGTTTCCACATAAAACTTAATTGGACTTGGTTTGCATTCAAAAACTATATCCTACAAAAAAAAATGTTGTTATATATATATATATATATATATATAAATCTTACCATTTGCTTTAAAGTTGCCGATAGGTGTGATAACAAAACCATGAAAACATCAATTCTAGTTCTTAGTGCCAGAGTGTGATCGTCACACAAAATAATGAGACATAATATACTGAATATATTTCGTCCATGGAGCAAAATGCATGGAGGTTTGAAATCCTTCTAAATTACTACATTTTTATAGTTTGGAAGCTCTTATTTTTTTTTGCATATTTTTTATTTTATTTTTGCGCCTCTTAACAAAAATCATGCAATATAAATATATATGATGCAAGTGAATTATCTATTTGTTAATAAATAATATAATTAAATAAAAAAATTAATTTTTTTTATCTTGATTTCAATCTTATCCAGGAGGAGCATCCAGCAGCAGCATGATTGTTTCAAACTCTTTTGTAATAGTATTATCAGCTCTATCCCTTGTAAATATTTCCTTGCAATTAAAATTGTTAAATTTTTAGCTTTTCGTTCTGTCCCTCGCTGCTTGCAAATGGTGTTGTTTCGCCTCTGTATTTTGCATGCATCTGAGCTTTGCCACATTGTTCCAAAGATCCCACAGCACTGGCTGTGCTTGGTTTCCTTTAGCTTTTTTCCCTTTCCATGATCATCTATACCAATTTGATTTGTTCAACGCAGGGGACCAGTAGCTGTGCAGCCATGACAAGGCGTTTCTTTAGGGTTTTCTGGCGGCACTTGCAAATCCAGAGACTCAGTTGCCCTTTTACCATTTCATGGAATGGTATTTTGACCAATGCCTTGTGACTTATCTCCTTTTTCTGACTGACCAAGGATGGCTAAGCTTATTCAGAATCAGGCTTATGCATTAACTGCAACTGTTGGCTTTATTTTACTTCATGCATGAATTTTACTTTGCTTTCTTTGACTCCCCGTCTACTGCTGGTAAGGTTTTATCCAGCCAAATCAAAGCTGAGGAGAGATTCTTTTTCAAAGAAATACTCTTTGTTTGCAGGTAAGTAATTTAATTTTAAAAAATAGTTTTTTTTTCAATGTAAATTTTTTAAAAATAAATTATTTCATGATGTTTGATAGTATCATAAAAAATAAATTGAAAAACACTTTATAGTATTTGATTAAAATATAGAAAATAAACAAAAAAAAATTAAAAAATTAAAAAACAAATCCTAAAAATTTAAAAGTTGAATAATTATAAAATTAAAAAAAAACTAATTTCATAAATTATCTAAAATAAAATAAATAATAATTAAAATAATAAAGATCAAATAAAAAAATTGAAAGATGATGAAATTAAAATAATTATAATTATAATTTCTTAAATTATTTCAAATAAAATAAGTAATAATTAAAAGAATGAGGATCAAATTTAATAAATAAA
Source organism: Populus ilicifolia (assembly GCA_015708895.1). Taxonomy (NCBI): domain Eukaryota; kingdom Viridiplantae; phylum Streptophyta; class Magnoliopsida; order Malpighiales; family Salicaceae; genus Populus; species Populus ilicifolia. The sequence continues at coordinate 549,885 of SRLM01000066.1, read as the reverse complement.
AAAATTTAATTAAAAAAATGATAAGAGAAAAGTAAATGACAATCTTAAATAAAGATTAAAGTTAATATAAAAATCAAATTCAATCAATTTGAAAGGGATGAAATTAAAAAAATTTAAAAAAAATATATTTCGATAAAAAATTTGAGGATCAAATTTATCATAATCAACTAATTATATGATATTTTAAAATTCTTTACAACTTTTTAAAAATATATTCTATCTAAAATAAAAGAAAATACTTTCTTAGAAATCAAATTAAATTTTTATTTAAAAAAATATTTATATTAACTAAATTTTTTTACTAACAAATAAACATAAAAAAAAAATTGAAAATAATTTTTGAAAAACTGCATTTAAAATGGCTGCCCACAGCGGAACGCAAGTATTAATGATTGCTTGGATTAAGTGATTTTTGCTTGGTGGACCCTTTCGTGGGTTTTAAGGTTGGGCCTTAATAAATTTGAACGAAATTTAGTTGTCTTTTATTCTTAATGAAAGTTTAAAGGCTTGATTATATCTGCATATGGATAATTAAAATAAATAATCATTTTAAATTCTGAAAAGGAAAATGTATTTATTAAGTCAAACTTGCCGTTCCTTATCTCTGATTTTGTTTTCGATGAAAATAATTTTTTGTATTAATAATGTCACTTTTAATAAAAACCTAAGATAATTAATTAAATAAACAATGAAAAAAATCTCAATAATTTAAATTAAGGATTCTTGATGCAAAACTCCCACTTTATTATTAATTTTTATGACGAGAGCACATATTTTTATTAGTAGGATGCTTATTTTAAAAAAATCTTCTTTACATATATAATCTTTATTTGGTTATTATAAAAAAATAAAAGAATAATGAATTTGGGAAAAATTTATAAAATAAGAATGATAAAAAATAACTAATTTACTCTCATTAAATATTCAAGTGCGATTTTTTTAACATACAATTTGCTGTATATTTTATATAATTATTAAAAAAGCTATTGCACATATAAACATGAAAAGCATTAATCTTATTAAAAAATATCACATAATCAAATGATTTTTAAATAGCACTATAATTATTAATTTAAAAAGAAATTTATTTTAGACAATAGAAAAGTGTTCATGAATTTAGAAGGCTAGGCGGCCGTGCACGCGTGCGGCCTCCAGCAAAGAAAGCTCAGGCATGTTTAGACCTAGGAAGCTAGATTTGTACACGTGGCATTTTCTTTGTTAAATTAAGGGAATTATGCATCGTTTTCCCTCTCCTTCTATTTTCTGGCGATTTTCATGCTCATCTCTGAGAATCTAAGAACTTAAACATAATTAAAAAAACCCTGAGGACTGAAATATAAAAACATAAAACCACGTGGATCAAATATGAAAAAAATAAAAACTTCAAGGTCTAAAGTATACTTTCACGTGTAAAAGGGTGAAAGATTGGAATGTTAGAAGCAAGATGATTTTGGAGGATAAGGTGACAGATTGGAATACATTGTTTGAAGTTATACTGCATGGCTTGGCCTTTAGGTTGAAGTCGAGGAACGAAGTTATACTGCATGCTTTAGTTCCTAGAATTTGATAGATTTTGGAATTCTTTTCGGCCTTAATACGCTTAATGTATTCGGGCATGTGCAAATCTAATATCTCCCATGGCTTGCAAGATTGCTTGTGAAGAACTTGAACAACATCAAGGTTCGTAATTTAGTAGGCCAGGTTTGTCATCAGGACTGCGATTTCTGTGTGGTTGTTGCCGAATGCGCCAGTGGCAAAAGAAAATCTTGCCGCGAAGGGCTTACCCCTTGAAAATGGAAGGGCATGGAGAGAAGCGGATTCCTACTTCTTAACAGAATAGATTGATCGACCACCATCTTTCTTGACCTTCCCTCGGATTGTCGTGCTTTTCTGTCTAGGAATCCTGCTTCGGTAGCAGACTTCGGTCAAGCAAATCGCTTCAAGCAAGTGCTCTGGATCGACCTGACTTCTTAGAGAGGTCTTTATGGCTCAGAGCATTCATAAACGATGAATCTTTTAGTGGTTCTAATGGGTGCTCTGCTGGTTGGCTGTTCAGCCAATTAGTGTCCTCTCTCGCTCTCTCTCTGCCATCACCCATACCTATAAATTTTCTCTTTTTTTACCCTTTCCAGACATACAATTTTAAAATTATTTGTTAACTTGCTTTAACATTTATATATATTTTTAAATAAAAATAATAATTCCTATTAAAACTTCTATGATAAATAAAATATACATTAATAGAAAAATTTATGTCGATGAAAGAAAATTTTAAAATGATTGTATTTTGTGGTTTAATAACAATAAAAAAAATATTTTCTGAGACCTATATATTTTTGTATGTTTAAATTTGTTTTGAATCCCTCATAGCATAGCATGAGCATGCATGCTATTTACTCATTACAGTAGAAAGGCGAAACAAGCACTAGATGGATACGAGGAGGCCACTTTAATGGTATCGTTCGATCCCTAGAGAGTCCTTAATCCTGCAGTTACAGTCCTTAATGACAGAGAAAAGTATAGAGAGAACTCTCATATATTTTGAAGAGTAATAATTCAAAATTTCTCTTATGAAAAATAGCCTACAATATTGTTATTTTAATACAAGTAAAAATGTACTAATTAGTATAATCCTAATTAAATTTAACATCCTAATTTAGGTAGAAAGAAAAGTTATAAAAACAAAAAAGAAATAGAGAAGATTCCAAATAGTATCTTACGGGCCTAATTTAAGCATGAAAAGGAAGATTACCAGTTTTGGTGTTGCTCTTATAAAATTAGAGCTTTATAATAATCTGATAAATTTTTAACTTAATCCAATAACTAAATTAAAAGTTATTTTTATTTTTATAAATCCACTCGTTGAATTTTTTAATACTTTTTAAAATCTAAAAAATCTTAGCAATTAAAAAGGTAAAACATTAAAAAATAAGTAATCCAAGAATAATGAAGAAAATACCACGTGAATCCCTTTTACTTGCAAATAACTCATCCCCAAATTAACTATTATAAATTAAACTCTATAATGTTAAATGAATCGATACTTTAAATATAGCATTGTAGCTATCTAAAAAATCTTTGAATTGTTAACTTCAAAATTTAATTTATAATGTGAATAAACTAAATGAAAACCCAAATATGTTACAATTTTTTCCCCTATAAAGTCCTTTTATAGGTTCTTCACATAATTTTTTACTTCACACTTGATCTCTTCTTCATCAATCATAACTCTTAATATTTCAATATTTGTATGTAAAGAAATTCAAAGATAGTCTCTTATAATATCTCCAAAAGACTTGTAAAAAATCATTGTGTACCTGTGTCCTTTGTATACTTGTGTGCAAGATCTTCATCAATAATAAAAAGATCATAATTTGCTGGAGTCTTCTCCAATTTAATGTTAAAATATTGAGGTTACTTTTCAACTTCCTCTTTGGCCACCTCTATCTTCAACACAATAGGTTAATTTTGAAATTTTAAAAGCAGACATTTTTTATATAATTCTTATTTTGTTTTTACTTTATCAAATTCATCTCTTTGCAAATTAGTGTTAGTACCAGTCTTTGGTTTCCACTTGTAATATAGTAGATCAAATCTATTATTTTTATTTGAAAACCAATAATAAATAAGTGTTTTACCTTCCGATAAAAAAGTGTCTTAGACTTAATCTCCATCATGAAAAAGTTGCCCCCCTTAGTTGGAATTCAAGCTACTATCTTAATGTAAAACATGCTTTAAGTTTAATTATTATTGCTCCAAGTATGGTATATAAACTAAACTATATGAACAATGATATTACAATTTTCTTGCTAGCTCCTACATCCATTAGCATTTCAAAATTTATATTTTTCAAGAATTGTACTTGAATGTTGATAATCAATAGATAGATATTTGCTGCTTATGATTTTGCATAACTTCATATGTATTTATGAAGACATGAGTCTTGTTTCAAATTTTCTTTGACTATGATCTTATTATCATCTTTTTTTAAGGTAATAATCTAAAGGATATATCACTCTGCTAGGTTATGAAATTTTTTAGGACATTTGGCTAGTTAGGAATAAGCTGATCTTTAGGGATCAATTACCAAAGTTGGATTCAACATTTGAATTAATTCTACATTTTCTTGTTTTATGGTTAAAGAATTTTGAAGCTATATTTATGTATACAAGTTTGGATCTTATTAGAGATCTATAGGAAATTTTAGAATGGACTTTGTTTAGAATGTCATCATTTGTTTTGCTTTGTTGTTTTTTTTATTTCCATGTTACCAAGAAAAGTTTTTTTTTCCAGTTTTCCATCTCTTTAATGGCCTTGGAATCTTGTAATATTTCTTTAATTACTATAAAAAAATAAAAATGAAAAAAACATATAGTTTGTGTTAGAATATAATATAAATCAGAATCTCTTCTAAAAGCTCAAATTTTTAAGTTGAAATAATTCTTTAGCATGATATCAGAGTCTTGATCATCAAAAAGTTATGAGTTCGAATCTCATTACTCTTATTCTCTTTTAATTAAAATCTAATTAATAGCAAAGCACCCACTATACTTTGTTCTAATGAAAATCTAATTAATAATACAAGGTAGTGTAGACTAGTATAAGTTTCAAGTTCAAAGAACTTTTACTTGACAAGGTGTGTTAGATAATAATATAAATTATTTATCGGGGTCTCATAAAAAAATTAAAGTTTTTAGGTTGAGATAATTCTTTGACATGATATTAAAGCCTTGGTGATTAAATGGTTACAAGTTTAAATCTCACCACCTCATTCTCTTTTCTAATTTTAATCTAATTAATAGCACAAGGTATTATGAAGCCTTTACCACCTTCATTATCTCTTCTAATTAAAATTTAATTAACAATACATTCTTTTTTCTAATTGAAATCTAATTAATAACACATGTTAATGTGGACCTATGTAAGTTTCAAAACTAAAAAGCTTTCATTTTAGAGGATGTGTTAGAGAATAATATAAATAATATCTTGAAACCTCACCTTAAAGTTTAATTTTTTAAGTTCAAATGATTATTTAATATGATATGAGAGTCTTGATGACTAAATGATCATTATACTTCTTTGATATTTTTGCCTTTTTTTGTTATTGTCCAAAAACACCTACCACACTTATTGTTATTATAACTGTTTGCATATCTAAATACAAGCATGATAGCTTTTATTCCTATTGGCATCAATATGCTTGTATTTTTTTGTAGTTGTTTTCTCTAATAAATGTCATGTATTATTTCATTTTCATATTTTACATGGCATGGACTTTTAATCTTCTCATATCTATTCTTGTAAATTACCAGAGATGATTTACTAATAAAAATTTACATTTTATTCTAACATTTCATTGCTAGGTACAAGGAAAATGATTTAATAAGGTTTGGCATTCAAATCAATGATAATCCTATTGAACCATTTCATCATAATTCTAACCTTTTCTATATAGTTGCTAACATGAAAAAAAAAAACGTTAGCTCTAAAGTTCTATATGCAGATGCCTTTACACCTCCTCTCCAAAAATTAAGGAATCAATATCTTTTTTCTCAGTTTTATTTACAAGACCACATCACAAGCGAGCTTCGCTAAGAGAGATGGGTTATAAAAAGATAAGTGTAGAGAAAGCTTATTGGCTGGAAAGACCAATTTCAATGAAAGAAATTAAAGAATCAATTTGAGATTGTGATAGGTCTAGATCTCCTATAACAAACGATTTCAATTTTAAATTTTATAGAAAGGTTTGGAATTTAATTTGTTATGATTTATATGATATGATGAATGAATTCTTCTAATTAGGCAAGTTATCAAAAGGTGTAAATCATGCATATGTTACTTTGATTCCTATGAAAAAAAAACTCTAATAGGATTCTTATATTACAAACCTATTAGCATGGTGAACAACATATACAAATTATGGAAAGAATTCTCTCCAATAAATTAAAACAAGTTATCGAAGATGTGATTAGTGAAAATTAAACATCATTCATTACAAGTCAACAAATTGTTGATGGTTTTATGGAGGCCAATGAAGTAATTCACAACTTAAAGAAAAGCGACAACACATGATTTTCAAGGTAGACTTCTATTGCTATCTAATTTTTTATCCAAGTTTTTGATAAATTTTCAAAAAATAAATCAAAAATAGTAAAAAATAATGAAAACCTCAAAAAAAAAATATTTTGATATATTTGCATTATTTTTAGTATTTTTAACAACATTTTAAAAGAATTTAAATTTTCAAAGTTATTTTAAATTTGTTCAACTTTAAACATGTTAATCTTACAATCATTAATTTTTAAGTCGACATTGACATTCCTCACTTTAAAAAAAATAAAAAAATGAGAAAAATAAAAATTATAAAAAAAAAGAAAAAGAGAAAAGAAAAGAAAAAAAAAGTTAAGGGACCAGTTTGAAAACTTGGGAATATTTTTTCTATAAATACTGCTACAATGAAATAGAAAAGAGGGGAGAGAAATTTACATGGGAAGGAAATTTTTTTCAGGAGGGAGAGGATGGGGAAAGGAAAAGGAGAAACCCTAAAAAATCATTGCCTAAACTTATGTATAGGGGGCTGCCGCCCCCATCTTCAGGAATTGATTTTTTTGGCTCTCAAAATCAAGTCCCAGCCCCACACCTCCAACTGGGGCTCCCTCTTTATTTTGCCTAGAGCCATCTCTCTCTCTCTCTGGAGGTCACCTTCTTTTTCCCTCTCCAGTCGGCTCAACTGACACCACATTTCCTTTCATCTTCAAGTCCCAGCCAACCCCCAATTCCCTTTCTTTTTCCCCAACTCCCCAAACCAGAGAGGGACTCTTTTCCCCATCGCTATTTTCCAGCGACCACAGGACAACTCCCTCATCTTCATCCCAGCGAGGCCACCGCCGGCAATCCAGACCCATCAAAGAACTTAGTAGTGGTGGAGAACAACACACCACAGAGCCATCCCCCTTGTCTCCATCGACTAGCCTTCTAGAGGTAGCCAACCGACCGGCAACTATCACAGTGTTGTCCACACCTGACTGCAGATTCACTGCCGCCCTTTGTAGATACAGCGTAGCCCAACTACCGGCCTTTTTAAATGAAGGAGAAGAAGATGTTAACAAAAGAAAGATGTACGGTGAAGCAGATTTGAAAAGGAGAAGACCAAAATAGATCTAAAAAACAGAAAACAATGTAAAATCAATTGTTACGCGTTTTTTTGTTTGTTGTAGGTCACTGTCGGCGAGGAAAGGAAGGAGGGAGGAAGCCGTTTTGGATCCACATGTTTTTCAAGCTTTTCTTGTGTGGTGCGTGGGTTGGCAGTGACGCGTGGAGAAGACGCGCTCCCACTATTCCTACTGTCCAGATGGTTTCCCAACACTGTTATGGATTTTTAGGGGTCTGTTTTGTAATTTTCAAGTGTTTAATGTAATTTTTTTAGTTGTTTTTGAATTTGTATAATTTGTAGTATGTAAGAAAAGAAAGGAAAAGAAAAAAAATGAAAAAAACATAGTAAAAAGTGATGTGGAAGTTTGTGTTTGTATTTTTATTTATTAATGTTATTGAATTATCAATATAAAAAAGATAAAAAGAATTAATTGTTTAATTTGAATATAGTTAAATATTTTAAGGATAAATAAAATCATGTTATATTTTTCATGAAGTGTAAGAATATGTTTCTACATATAGTCGGGAATTTAATAACTAATTTATTAAAACTTTAAAATTTAATTAATATTTTAAATTTTTAAATCACATCAAACCGCAAAGTAATTTATTTCAGATAGGGTGTGGTGCTAATATTTTTTTTAGTCACAACCAGTTTCTTGCGCTCAAATCTCTAACAATGACCAATAAATTTACGCTCAAATCTCTAACAATGACCAGTAAATTTGAGTTTTCTAATATTTTTTTTAGTCACAACCAGTTCCTTGCGCTCAAATCTCTAATAATGACCAATAAATTTGCACTCAAATCTCTAACAATGACCAGTAAGTTTGAGTTTTCTAGTAATGTAAATTTGAGTTTTCTAGTAATTTTTAATGAAATACTAGGTGGCATACTAGGTGGCGATTACTATTAAACAAATCAATAAGCGAAAAATAAAAAATCACCAACTGTATTCGCCGCACGGGGGATTTATGACAACTTCCACAAAGCTTTTAATACTATTTGTGGGAGTTCATAGATGAAACAATGTGTTATACAGGCTTTGGCAAAAAATAATGATTATTAATTCATGAATGTTTATCAACATCAAAGATGTTTCTTTGTCTGTCTTTATTAATGGTTCTTTATCTCAAGAGTTTTAGATTTGTTATGGCATTAGCCAAGGTGACTTTTTGTCGCCACTTTTTTTTATCATTGCAATTTTTACTCATATTTCACTAGGCTTCAACTAAAGATTTATTTAAAGGCATTCATATGAATAATGGCAATCTGATTTTTTACCTTCTATATGTGGATGATACCTTAGTCTTTTCTTCAAATGATCTAAACTTTTTAAAAATAATAAAAAGGATTTTTAGTGGTTTGAATTATGGTCTACCCTCAAAATAAAGTTTTATAAGAGTTCAATAATCAATATTAATATCGATGAGGTATAGAGTACAACTCTGGCAAACTCAATTTATTTTAAACATAATTTATTGCCATTCACTTACTCAGGGATGCTTTTAGAATATAAACCTAAAAGTATCTCTACCTGAAAACTAAATATTTTAATATTTAGAAATAGATTGTCAATTTGTAATTGTATTAGATTTAAGGTGGTAGAAGGTAGGATTACATCATTTTGGGAAGATTTTTAGGTAAAAGACTGACCTTTAAAATTACAATTCTCATATTTATATAAGTTATCTAACAGAGAAGGAGGAGGAAAGGTAAGTGACATGGGCTTGTGTTTAAATGAGATATGGATATGGAAGCTTTATTAGCATCATAAATTATTTTTTTTAGTAAGATCATATAGAAAATTTATGTTACTCTCGAAGAACTGAACCTTTCAAAAAATAAATTAGATCGAAAGATTAAGAGCTTTGGCAAAGATGACAACTAGGTCAAATCCTGTAGTTCTTTTATTAACATGGTTGTTTTTGGAGGATTTTGTCATTCCAAATCTAATGTATTGTTTACAATGACTCTACCTAAAATACTGGTGGTTCAAAATTAACATTATGTAAGTAACATTCTTTTCAAACATGTGTCACTTCTAGTAAAGTAATTTATATGTTCACTTTGTACAGCAGAACGAGAGATCTCAGATCATTGTTATTTCATTATTTTAGTACTTGATATCATGAGTAAAATTCTTATAATGATGCATCCCTCGTGCTCTAGATTTTTTTTATTTGTCACTAGTATTTTTTAGTGAAAGGTATATTTTAGATTCAGGCTTGGAATCTCTTTTTTTTTTCCTGTCATAGCATGATGTGTTTAACTCATAAGAAATAATTTGGTTTTTAACAAGGTAAAGCCAAATTGGGATTCTAATCTCTTTTTGGTCTTGCATAGATTATTGATTTAGATGAAATGTAATGAACCTGATTTTAGCTATATTGGTAATGATATTATTCATTGTGTAGATGGTATTTGAATGTGGACATATACAAATTATTAATTTGATTGCTCTTTTCTTGTATATTTCTCTTATGTTTTTTTGTAACACATTCATTTTATTTTTCTGTATATGATGTTTCAACTTTTCAGAGGGCATCTTCTAAATTATTTTTCTTTTTATTAATACAGTCGATTATTATTAAATAAAATAGCAAATGAAACATTCGTGAATGAGGTACGGAATCTCAGAAAGAGATTTTTTTTTTTCAGAAACAATGATCTCTAGGTTTAGTAATGAACACACATCGCTATTTCCTTAGACATTTACAGGTTTTTGATATAAAGGTTTTAGATTCATCATTCATCCAAACAAATGAGCTAGCTACAAGTACTGTTGTTACTAAATAGCTTCTTGGATGTATATAACAGTCGAAACCTTAAGCTGTTTGTAGCCTAAATGTTTCCTGCTGTAACTAGTTTCTTGTTCTGTTGATAATATTTGAACTTAGAGCCCGTTAAAGTGAGACCTAGTTAGAAAATTTAGGACTTGCATTTGTTCTACAGTTACTTTTCTTTTTCCCAACAATGTTTCAACACTTGTCATATAGTTCCAGAGACATAAAATCATGATAGTTTGGTACTCGGGATTATCCATCCATTCTGATTCTCGTACAAAAAGACAAAAAAAACATTATCAAGTATGGTACTTAACAACATCCTTTCGTTTCAGGCAAGTATAGGTGAAAAAGTCATTGCTAGTGAATCTCTATCAGCAATTAGAAGAATTTCCTGGCCAAATGTTATGGTGAGATCACACTCTGCAGCTTCTGAGAACATTGTACACTCAAATACTGTTCAATTGATATGTGCCACTCTCCTTTCCCAATCATCTGGCATTAGATGTCTACTTGTTTATGTTTCCCCCAAATAGACTTCTATAATTCAGTGGACTTTTGTTCTACTAGGAAAACCTAGTAGATGGCTTATAAGTGACCAGTGCTCCATACTTACATTACAAGCATTTCTGTTCATGATCTATCCATGTAGTGGAGACATTACAAGGAAGAAGAAATTGCATAGGAAACAGGTACTTCATATTTAACGTCTTTTTGATACTCCTGTATCCAATTAAACAGGCTGCTAAATTCTATTATAAGCCTACTGAAAGGACACATTTTTTTTTCAGAAAAAATGAAAATTTTTTTTTGATAAATGTTGTCCCAAATTATTCGGGTACCGTTGTTCCATAGTTCATAATTTTTTTAGAAAATTGTTGACTGGGACTGCCCTATGAGTAGGCGAAGTGGACCCTTGACCAAATGGTGTTACAACATCAACTACCATTCTACTACCACGAAGAAGTATTATAAGGTTCCCCCCTCCCATACACATTCCTTACTTCCCTAAAGATTCATCGGTGAATTCGGTGGATGAGTATTTATCTGCAAAGAAAGAGGTTATGAAAAGGGTCACACTCATCTCTAGAATGCCCAAAACAGGATGACCATGATGACAAACCTAAAAGAAGTGACAGAAGCATCGAGGTTAAGGACTATACGTTTACCTAAAGTTATAACCATACAGGCAACAATCAGCTTCTCATAGATCATCATAAAAACTATCTGCCAAATATTACGGGCCTTACCAGGTGATAACTAAAGTAAGAAGAGTGGCCTACGAGCTCGATCTGCCTCCTACAACCTTGATTCACTTGGTGTTCCACGTGTCCCCACTCAAGAAGCATGTAGGAAATAATGCAGTGCAGAGCACCCTTCCTATATTGCCTCGTACACCTGACCTGCAACCAAGGACCATATTAGAAAGATGAATTGAAAGATGAAAGAACAAGGCGGTCACTCAAGTTCTAGTTCATCGGGATGGCCTCTTTCCTGCTGATGCAACTTGGGAATTCACTGATGAGTTAAAGCTACGGTTTCTATAATTCAACCTTAAGGACAAGGTCTTGTTCAAAGGGAGGCAATTGTTACCAGCTGAAGAAGATGAATCGGAAGAAGTTAATCCTTCAAATTCAAACTAACATGGCCGTTGCAGAATCTTACGCACCGTTTCATTTATGTCCTTAAAATGCACCATTTCAATTAGTTAAATAGGTTTTTTCGTCTGTCACTTAAAGAGGACCATATTAGAAATGGCCGCATGGTGCTATAACCTTCTGTTTATCATAGAGTAGGATCAGGTTGCCATTAATTCTAGGTTTGTTGCTGTATCTTCTGTACCCTCTGAGCATTCTGTCGTGTCTCAAGAGATGTATCAAGTTACATAAATGGCTAGAACTGGATGTAAGAACTCAAGAAATCTAAAACATACAACAGAGCCTTGGCAATCTGACACAAGGCAGGCTAGATAATCAATTTCACAATCATACTTACGAAAATATATTATTCCATAGAAAAAGATAAAGCTACAGTTGGATGAGGATCATCGAAATTTAATTTCCATGTCTTTTCTATAGACCCCTTGCCTAATGAACATGATCTAACCTTAAGCGTTAAAAAATACAGAAGCATATTAACCTTAAACGTGACACTGCTACATCAGAATAATCAAATTTGGCCATCATTAGATGGGAAAGAATACGCATCATCCCTTGAAATCTCTGCAAGAATCAACTCAATATCATTATCAACTTCCCTTCGTTTACAAGCTGCTTCGAAATCTTCTATCAGATCAGCCTTCAAACCATCAAGAGTAACACCTTCTGAGCCCTCAGATAAACCATCATTGGTCTTGGACTCATCAATAGTTGACTCGATATCCATCAAACATGTTTCCATGTTTTCTTGATCTTCATCACCACAAGGAAGTACCGCCAAAAGGAAGAGACGCATTAATTCTTCAACAGGAACGTCAGCCATTGAAGAATCTATTGCTTTCTTGAATAAAGGAAGTGGTAGATCGATCCACTTGGAAACCTTGGTTGAAACGAAAAAAAGTGGGAGAGAAAGATCCACGAGTAGGGAAAACTGAGAACTAGGGTTCGGCGATCTTGGGCTATTGTATTATGCTATATTTATTGAAGTTTAAAGGCAGCGGGTATATACTTGTATAAACCGTTTCCAGTATGGAAACAACCTTAAACCTTTTAGGGCATGTGCATTGTGTATTTTATTGTAGCACTAGTTTAATTATGAATTGCTACAATAAAATTATTATTTTTTATTTTTCCTTTTATTTTTAAGTTTTGCTCGAGGGTAGAATAGGTTTTTTCATGTAAAAAAATGATCTTTGTAAAATTCATTCAAAGTATCTTAATATATTACTTTTTTTTGTACAGTGCTGAATTATCCTTGAAAAAAAATAATAATATAACCATTCCAAGGGCTTTCTTGACCTTTTATTTTTCCTTTTCTGAGTGCATAATAAAAATACTAGATTGCCCTTTGCATTAGTTTTTTTCACTTGTGCTTCAAGGGCATTTTTGCATGTTTCGTTGGCTTTTTTTTATTATATTTATGGTAAACTAGGGGTTGTTTTGTCATTTAACATAAATCTAATACTATTAAAATTAAAAGCTGTCTGGAGTATATGCCAAGACATGCCATCTCTATCCATGCTTTTTGGTAAGCGCGTGAGGCATGTTATAGTGGCCTTACCTCACATTTCATGACAACGTCAAAAAAATTTAATTGTCATCTTCAAGGTGGTCCACCGTGTTTGGACAGCATAGGTATGGTTGGTCTCTAATTAATTTTTTTTCTTTTCCTTCTATTTTTCTCTCTTGTTTTTGCCAAACTTTAATTCTATCATTTAAGTCTATTTTAGCTTTCAATTCGGATCTTATCTATATTGATTGTTGATTAATTTGTTTTGTTTTGAATTATTGTTTTTTCAATTATACCTCTTAGATTTGATTCAATTCAATCTTTTAGAATCCAGTCCCATTGTTTTGATTTTTTTTATTTCATCCTTAATTTTTTTCAAAATTTTGATCCTTGAAGTTTATTTTAGCTTTCAATTTTAAAATTATTCTTTTAATTATTAATTATTTTGTTTTGGTTTGAATAATATTTTTTCAATTGTGTACCTTATATTTGATTCAATTCATGTTTTTATTTAATTTTCATTATTTTTATTTATTTTTATTTTAACCTGGATTCTTTTTTGATTAATTATTTTTTGTTCAATTTTATCCCATATTAATTTTTATATTGGAGGTTTGGTTTTATTATTTTTTTAAGCTATACTTTTTATGAGTTAATCTCGACCTAATGGATTGAGAGACAAATTTTAAAGATTAGCATGAGTTAACTCGGATTTATTTTTAAATTTTTTTTAATTATTTTTTTTATTTATTTTATCATTTATCGTTATATTGTTTGAAAATTTAAACTTTGTTGATTGTTTTTAGTTTTTTTATATAAAGTTATCAAATTCTCATATCTAAAGTTGTAAGTTTTATAGGCTAACTTGTATTATCTTGTGTTTTTTCACCACTTTGTTTTTTTTTGTTTTTTTTTACATTAAAGTTTAATATTTCTCATTTTCATCCGATGGAGGACTTGCCTACTAAAAATACCTCTTTTTGAATAAGCCAAGCTTTGAGGTTTAAGAGCCTGACATGTTTTGTTTTTATTTTTATTTTTATTTTTCACCTACAATTACATCCTTTTCCATTTAGCTTGTTTTGAATTTAGCTATCTTTTCTTTTTTAAGATTGTCTTCGTACTTTTGACATTGACTTTTTTCTTCTTCTATTACTATTCTTTTTTCAATCATATTATTAAAATTAATATAGTATATTTGGCTCAATCAAGTATATGACACACGATGTAGATTTTCCCCCCTTATTGATGACGTGCTTGGGTCGAATGAATATCATTTTTTTTATACAAAAAAAATATATTAATCAGCATGCGCCAAAATTTAGCTTATATAGCTAGTGTGTTTATGTGTTGATTTAGGTTTGGATCATATTTTTGGCTAGATTTGATAATATCTATATCTTAATCATTATGCATCGTGTAAGGTAAGTACTATAAAAAAAGCAAAGCTAAGAAATTAAGCTGGTTTGGATCTTTGTCTATCGAGTTTATATTTTATTGGCATTCCTATTAATTAATAATAATATGAAATATAGTTAAAAGTTACAATGTTCCACATTGATTTCTTTTAAAAATCTACATCTGAGCACCTATAATTTAGATTGTTCTATATATATATGCATTATTCATTATCCATCAAGTTGTTTTTTTGGCGTTCCTATTAATTAGTAAAAATATGAAATATAGTTAAAAGTTACAATCTTCCACATTTGTTTTTTCTTCTTAAGAATCTACATTTGCAATCTTCTATTTTTTTAAATTTCTCAGTCTCAATTTCATAGTTTTTAAAATGTATTAATATATTAAAAAAGATAATAAACACTAATGGAAAAGCTTAATTGTTTATTTCTTTAGTATTATGAGTATTTATGTTTGCGATATTGCCTTACAAGTTAGGTTGATTTCATTAAAAACACTAGTAATGATATCTTAAACACATATTAAAGGACATTAGCATACTTGAGCTAGCTATTACAAATTTGTTTTGTTTATGTTTTTTTTTTTGGATAATTATCGAGAGTATATTAAAAAGGATATAAAACCAATAGCCAAAATGAAATACAAAATGTTTACCACAACAAACAAAATGTTTTTGTTTTCCATTTCTCACTGAAGTTTGGTTTTTATTCGCTATTATCTTTCTCTTTGAAGTTCAAAATAATTTTTGAATATTTTAAAAATAATTTTAATGTGTTTGAAGGTAAAAATAGTGTAGAAATTAGATTTAAAGTGTATTTAGTATTGTAGTGTCAGGTGTTTTTTAAAATTATTTTTCATTTAAAGACACATCAAAAAATCTATTTTTTTTAATTGTGTACATCAAAACTATTAGAAAACACTAAAAATATATAAATTTGATACTTTTTAAGTTAAATACAGTTTTAAAACACACTTAAATTTAGTTCCAAATACCAAAAAAAAAACAAATATTTCCTTAAGATATCAAAATTAGTGAGCCCCAATTTGTTTTTTATGATTTTTAGGTTGTTAGAAATTGTAAATGTTATGATGCTTCAATCCTTTATTGTATTTGTTTATTTTGTTTCTTATATTTTTAATATTTATTATTTTTTTAGAAAGAAGCATTTTCCTCTATTGTTAATGGTTATTTTGTGAATTTCTTATATACCCATAAACTAAAATCAAAGACCCTTCCAATATACATTGATTTACCACCCTTTCAGTGTTAGTTTTTGCTAATTAATGACTCTTCTTATTTGATTTTAGTGAAAAATAATTAATTAATTATATGTTTTAAGTTTTTATTAATCAAAATCATACATATTCATATGATATATTTAAACTAGAAAAAAATCAAATACTGACTTGTATTTAATACTATATAATACATATTAAATTAAAGACAAAAATTCTACAATTAATTTGGTAAGTGCTTAATTTTGCTAAAACTTTAAAATTTTAAGAATCCCTATAAACATGTCAGATCATACATAGTTTTGAAAACATAACAAAGAATTCTTAGTACAATGATTTTGTGAGTAAAAAGTGTGCTTGTATAGTCCTATCGATGACTTTTTTATCAACTTCGCACATATGCTGCTATTAATGATGAGCAAAAAAAAATACAAATAGCATAAGGTTTATGTATTGAATAATTTATTAATCTTTTAATTTTAGTAATCTAATATCTTCTTCTTTGTCAAAGTGGATGGCAGTTGGTGCTTGATACCTATATAAAATCTTATTTTGTAAGCTAGAGGATTCTATGATATTTAAATAAATATATATTTTGGAGAAGATGCCGTCATATTCTAAAAAGGTATTCTTAAAATAAAAATTTCATCTAGAAATGAGATCCTACCATGCTCTATATATGCTTGAGATAAATATTTGATTAAGTTCAAAAAATATTAGATTTAACATGTTGTTAGAATTATACATTATTAGGCTTAGCAATCGATTAAATTTAAGTGATATTGAGTTATTATCTTGTCTCTCATTCTAACAAATAAAAATGAATGAAGAAAATATGTTAATCTACCTACGAGTATATACCATTGAGAGGATTATTAATGTGATTATCTCAAATTATATATATATATATATATATTTTTGCTAATTCTTTATCAATTTGCGAACACAAACTATTTTTATATATCCTCTCAATTATTATACTAAAAACAATACCTATGAACCATCCTGGACAATGAGACAAATCTTTGTAGGTCACCGATTTTACACTAGATATGGATATTAAAGTTTCTTGAATGAGTTTAAGTTTTAAAATCACAAAACAATAATAACACACAAGAAACTTTATATCAACTTTCACATATCCAAGCCTTTGATATCATGGAGCTACTAAGCTAGTTGTCCAAAATGTCAAATCAACTTAAAAAAATTTCAATTTTTGTTTGAAAAATTGTATTTTATTTAATAATATAAAAAATAAATATTTATAAAAACTGGTGTTCAACTTAATATTGAGGTTTTTTTGTAAATTAAAAGATTGTTTTCGAAAAAAATTCATTATTGCATTAAACAAAATTTAAAATAAAACATTCAAATAAAGTTCTAATATTTTATATATGGTTGAAGAAAATAAATACTGATAAAATTATATAAAAAAATGTATTAAAAATGTTTTAAAAAACCATAAATCAGAGCAGTGGGACCTAACAACAGGGTCGCACCTGATTCATGTCGCTTATAATTATTGTTTTATTTTTGCATTTTAACAACTTGTGCACACAGGTTTGCCCCACAAGCGACTCTGCAGCAGGCAGGAAACAGGGGCTGAAATTCACGGCATAGGGGTGGCGTTTCCAGTTTCTAAACGGCTACACCGGCACATTTATGGAAGGAAAGACAAGTAATTTGTATCTGTATCATAAAATAGAAAGGGGAAACGTTTTTTTGGCGTTTTTAGTATTTCCCGTGAAAGTTTCGATTATGCTTAGCAATAGGAACCTTACATTTTTCTATTACCACCCCACATTTCAGGCATCCATGCATGCATGATTGAAAACTTTATACAAGAAATTATAGCTAAGAACAAATCAGCAGATAGCAGAACCAAAGCAACAGCCAATAAACATGGTGGTGGAAATAAGCGTTCGTTTCATGAATCCAGGAGATGGTGAAACCAGCTACGCCAAGAATTCATTCCTTCAAGTCTATCTCTCTCTCTCTCTCTCTTTCTCTCCCCCTCTAACGCCTTATTCGTTACTAAATTATTTCATAAAAATGTGATGTCTTAGTGCCTTTAGTGAGACAAATTACCCCTTTTTTTCCTTTCTTTTTGGTAGGGATAGAACTTTATTGTAAGTAGAGTAGACCTCGCGTAGCAACTTCAATTCTTAAGTTAGGTAAGTTAAGCGAAGTTTAATGATCCATCCGAAGCAAGCAAATAGCCATCGCTGCATGCATTTCCTTCTTCTTGGCATCGCATCTCACCAAATATATTGGTAATTCTGATGTGGTTTGACAATTCGTTTCGCAGAAAACAGTGCTATCAAAAGCTAGGCCATTCCTAGAAGTCACCATCAAGGACATGTTCAGCACCGCCCTTCCCACTGGCTTCAAAACAGACTTGGGCTGCTCTTCAGAACCCAATACTCTCTTGTTCGTTTCTGAAATCATGGACGTCATTTATGAGCTTTGCCAACAACTGACCTGTAAATTACTCGAATTTCAGGTGTTTCTGAATGACCTTACAGGAAATGATTTCACTACTGTTATCAAGTCGCTGCCATTTTTCTACGAGAAGTTTGGAAAAGGAAAGGGAGACTTGTATCGACAGCAGTACCTGGCTCTCTCTATCAGAGGCTCTTCCCAAGCAAGAGTTTGCAATTCTTCCATTCCTCTTACAGCCTACACTGGTCTAAGGTTATATTACTGTCTTTTTCTCATAATTATTATCTCTGAGGTTAATAATGATTTATCCCAGTAACTGGAATGCCCAGTTAAGATAGCGAAATATCGAAGACAAGCAAAAATTGGTAGAGAAGAAGAGAAACAAGATGTTTATAAACATTACTGAGTTAATATAAAACCTGAAACCATTCCTGAAACCTCATTTATCACAGCTTAAAATACTACAGAATCAAATACAAAATACATATAAATAATAGCAATTGCTTGAATCAATATTATAGAATAATGTGCTGTTGCCTGTTGTGGTTTAAATTAGTCACGCGTGAACATATACATGGCATAGCCTGACCATATATTTTCATGACATAGCCTGACCATATATTTTCATGACATTAGGTGCCAGAAGGTATATCAAATAACAAGGGGAACATATACATGGCAAAGGCAAGTTCTCCTAATGTATTTAAAGCTTACTTGGAACAATTCCGGAAGGATTTCTCCTTGTTTCTGCGCTTACGCTCAGAGGAAATAATACAAGGAGGACGTGTAGTTGTTACATTTATCGGGAGGAGAATTGAGGATCCTAGAAACAAAGATTGCTGTCTTTATTTAGTGCTGCTAGCAAAGTCACTGCTAGACTTGGCAGCAAAGGTTATTTTCATTTAAATCAAGCAAATTGCTTGCCTTGTTGGTTATGGAGATTAATTAATTTAAGTTTCAGGAGCTTATTGTAGAGGCCGATATTGATACCTTCAATCTGCCATGCTATAATCCTTACGAAGGAGAAGTGAGGGAAATTATCGAAATGGAGGGATCATTCGATATTGATAAGCAAGAAACTTTTGCTATTAACTGGGATGCTCATGATGATATCAGCAACAAAAATTTTGTGTTTGACAAGGACCAATGTGGACGAAATGTGGCAAATATTGTAAGAGCAGTTGCAGAACCGATGTTGGTTAGTCATTTTGGAGATGAAATAATGGATGAATTGTTCAAGAGGTACGCATGGTATGTAGGTGAACATCTGTGCGTGGAGAAGACAAAACACATAAACATACTCCTCACAATGACAAAGGAGGAGTAGACTCCAGTGTAGCAGATGATGAGCGAGTTAATTCTTCTTGAGCAGAAATAAACTAATTATCTATGGAAGTAGTTTTGGCTCATAATGAATATATTTTATTTTATATTAATTATAATATATTTTATGCATTCAACTTCTTAGTTAATTTTTAAAAATTTAAAAATGTAATTCTTTATATCAATTACAATTTAGTTTTTAATTTTTAAAATTTATTTATAATCAAGTTATACTTGATTATTAGTGATCCTAGTTTAATTCTTACTAATAATTTTTAATGTGCGTAACCTGTTAAATTCTTAATATATCGATCAAAGTATACATAATTATAATTAAAACAAGATTAAATAAATTAAATAATTTAATTTATTATCAACTCAGCAAATTGATTTATTTATATTTAAATATCAAGTGTAAGATGTAAAAACATCTCATGATTCTTTTATAATATTAAAAAAATCATATATAGTTTGACCTAACTTTTTAGTGATTAGTATTTTAATACAACTAATATTTTTTAATCTAGAATATTTTGATTTAGATATTTAAGTATGGAGTATGTATATTTTGCTTAAAGATTTCATAATTGATATTATTTGAGAACATATAGAATTTTATTTATTTTTCCTAGGATGATGAATCATATCTTCTCTCATATAATTTATGTTATGCTGAATATATGCTTATTTGATACCTTGTATTAAATGTAATATTTAGTCAAGATCAAAATATAGTATTCTTTATATAATATAATTTTGTGAAATTAAATCTAAGGATTACTCACATAACATCCATATAATTCTTTTTATAAACAAGAGTGATCTCCTTAGTTTATGTTTTGGAATAAGTAAATCATTTATCATCCATAGATGTCATATAAGTGAAGCAGAGAGAAGCAAGTACGGTTATAGATATAAACCCTAATTTTTTTTTCCAGATAAATGATGCATATAGTGGCTTCCTCTTTGAGAGATTTACAAGTTCTTTAAATAGGTTGGAAAACTCTACCTTTACTAGGAAACAACTAGGAGACCAAAACATAAAGAAAATAAACATTAAATTCACATTAAATATATCAAATCATAAACCAAATAGGATAATTAATAAAAACAACCAAATCATGGACAACATCATTTAAAAAAAATCTTGAAATATCCAACAGTCCATTCAGTGATGTAGTGCTTGCTATAAGAAAAACTACGACTAGAATCACCTGTAAAAATTTAAGTTCGATCCAACAGTCGAATCTTCCTTTATCATAGTTTTATAAAGCCAATAAATTTTGGTCATTGTAGACCTATTTGATTGGTTTACAAAAGCATTTTTTAGGTGATTCATATAGTCTTTCTAAGCTAGATCCCCATTTATTAATGTCAAATCTTCACTTGAATGCTCAGAACCTCTAGCTTCTACAAACTTAACCATATCAACATGTCTTTCGTTAGATGATCTTAGAAAAAAAAAACCCAATTGTTAGGAATTTTATGATATAGACGAATCTAAGAGTTTTTTTTTGTTATTAACATAGTAAATAAAAAAAAGTAAAATAACACGACCTAAAAAATATTTAGAAGCATAACACGATTTTACGAGTCATTATCATTATCTACAACTTACATGTCATTTTTAACATCTATAACTCTCGAGATGCAAATGAACAAAGTAAAGTCAATCGATTTTAAACCCTCAAACCTAATGTCTTCCTTTTTCTCTCCTTATTGCCCATTTTTCCCAATAGTGATTGTCACACGTACATGGTGTCACAACGATCATCCACCCTTTAGAAAAAAATAAAAATAGTGTATTTCTTGAAAAATATAAAGAGACAAGAAATTCTTGTGTCTCTTATTAGTGGAAAATTTAAATGGGAGTCATTATTTAGTATTCTGATCACTAGAAACCTTAATTGGTTTCAAAAATCAAGTACGTTGATTGATTGCATAAAGGAAACGTATCGGTACCCCAAATACTCCCTACCTAAGGTAGCTTGTATTGTTTTGTCTGTTAAAATCTAAAGTTGTGTTGTGGTTTCTAATTGTTGGTTTATCTAAGGTTCCAGACAAGCCCTCCTTAATAAGAAAGTTCTTATCTTAATGCGGTAAAACTTAATCGTTCTGTAAACCTCGAGAAAAATAATAAATAAATAAAAGTGAAGAAATTAATGCATATGATTAAATAAAAACAAAAATTTTAAAAATTTTGAATGTAAATTTCTAGGCAAAATAATTTGAGACATTATAATAAACCAAATATTGTTGAGGGTTGGATTTAATTGAAAAGAATAATACACTTAAAGGAAAAGGGGGGTCTAAATGCAAATAAGAAAAAATATAGAGTATAAATACTCTCTCCTCACCAAAAAAGAAATTAGTAGGAACCATAAGGAGAGAAAATAGGGAGTTGTATACTCATTCTTGAGAAATCAAGAGAAAAACACTAAAATTTCAAGAACTCATCCAAGATTAAGAGCTTAAAGATGGGATAAACACTTGAGAGCAAAGGATTACTAAGAAATTGAACAAAAAGAAAAGATAGGAGGGAAATTGAATAAGAAGAAAAAAAAGAGTTGAAAATCTTCAACTGGTTGAAGATCAAAATCTTAATTTGTATCGAATAAGGTATTCTAAACATGATCTTAAAACAAATCATTCTTAAATTCGATAAAAAATTGATGCCTTGATATTGAATTATAGGTTAGGTTTTTTAGACATAAATTGGAGAAAAAGTACTTATTGTTGAGATTAAGTTAATTTATGTGTGTGGTATGTAGTTTATGGAAGTATTGTGTAAAAGGGAGGGGGAGACAAATCTGGACAGCCTTATCTCCTAACTTTTAATGAGATTTTGGGTAAGAGGATAAGGAGATTAGGATTGGGTTCCTTATAAAAATTGTAGATTTGAATGTTAACTAACCAAAAAAATTGGTATTGCTCAATTTAGAAATGTAGAACTCCAGTTATGGGTTACCAACTGAGACTGAGTCATAATTGACTATGTAGGGTAGTAGAACTAATTAGTAATGAACAATGTTGACTATCTTGGAGGCAAAACTAAGTTCTTCTCCCTTAAAGAACTAGTATCCTTGTACCTTAGCTTTCCAACGAGATCAATCTTAGTTAAAATGGAGTTTTAGAACTTTAGATATAGTTAAAAATTTGATAAGTGTTTAGACAGTAACTGTTGGAAAGGTTAGACAGTAACAATTCAAAGTCAAATAGTAACAGTTAAAAAACTCATTTAGTAACAGTTGAAAAGGTCAAACAGTAACGATTGGAGAAGCCAGACAGTAATGGTTGAAAAAGTCAAACAGTAACAGTTCAAAGTTAGACAATAACAATTGAAAATTGGACAATAATAGTTCAAAATTAAACAGTAATAGTAGACTTTTATATAAATACTATAAATAAGAATATAAAAGAATTCAGTCATATGAACACTTATATATTGAGATATTAGCTCTGAAAATATACATGATATATGTATGTATGTTATTATGAGGAAATGAACATGCATAAAAAGTAACATATGAGTAATGGATGAATATGAATTCTCTATAATATTAGCTTAAAAGAAACATAACAAAAAAAAAAACCTTTCTTGTGATTCAGGAGGAGCAACTAGGATTGGATCTTCTGTTAGAAGAGGTCGCAAGGCAGGCAAAGCAGGTGCGTGATTTTCCCTCTTATTTACACTTATATAATTTAGAATCCTTCTAGTGAATACAATTATAATAAATATCATGTTCAATGTAAATAAAGCCTAGTGTATTTACAAGATTAGCTTCGGCTAATGACATTCGTGATAGGATTGCCAGGATATGATTCACATGATAGGCTTCAGCTAATGGCATCTGTGATAGGATTGCCGGGAAATGATTCACACGATTAGCTTTGGCTAATGGCATCCATGATAAGATTGACGTGAAATGAATTACAAGATTAAACCTTACAAGGTCACCCAATTTATGTAAGTAAATAAGATTATTCAATTAAGAATATACAAATGAGTGTTAATTGGGTTTAAAATATTTACAAGCAAAATATAAGTTCTTTGTTAGAATTCTCATGGATTTGATAAAAAAATTAATACTTTATTCGTATTCATTACATGAGCATATATATATTTTTTATCAACATAATAGTATGATTATTTATGTAACAGGTCCATCAAACATTTAGGAAGATCATTAGTTTAAGACTCTACTTTGTGAAGCTTATGTAAATATTTAACTTAAAACAAAAGGGAATTAACATGTTTATATAGTATTTTTAGTTATCTTGTAATTAACTATTTTGAAATATTTAAGAACACTTTTTATATTATAAATATTGTCTTTATATGTTAATATTCCTTTTCCTTTTCCTTTAAATTTTATGATATGATGTGTTGGACTATTTTCATATTAAACTTATATATATATATATAAATATATATATATATATATATATATTGTGGATTGTATGAGGTGTAGAATTATGAGGTTTGATATAAGGTCCAGAATTAAGGGACCTTGTGATGATAGGTTGATTGAGTAAACTGATAGTAGTCAATAATTTGGGATGTCCTAAATAAAAACAAAACTCTGCTGATTTTTGAGAAAACAATTACCCTCAAATAAAGAGGATATGTTGGAATCTTTTAACATTGATCAGGCCATACAATTTAGACTATTACACGTTCTATTGTCCAAAAAAAATTAAATATCTGAAATACACATTACATGTAAAGTCATACCCTAGATACTAAGACACAAACAAAATAAAATTTTTATTATTTTTGAAATTTTGGCTAATGTACTCTTGCTTTTAATAAATTGGTTATTAAAGTCAAAATGCATGCTAAATATTGTTTTTTATGAAAAACACAATATGATTTTTTTAGCTTTAAGACACTTGGCTGTATGTGTAAAAAAATATTATTATTATTTTCAATTTTTTTTGTATTTTTGGTAATTTTGATGAAAATTGGATATTTTAATATCATATTTATATTTTTACAACATAAAAATATTGCCCGATATTAATCAAAATGATATAAAAAATATGCAAAAAATTATAAAATTTTTGAAATAAGTATTTGAATTTTTTTTTAAATGGGTCGGGTTAGACCCAAATGCATGGATGGGGCCGGACCTAGCCTAAATGCATAGGCCCAAAAAAAAAAATGGAGCACCCTCCACTGTTCACCTACAACGTGAACAGTGGAGGGTGACTGGAGAAGGAAGGTAATGATAGGCGCAACTAACCGGACATCAACCAGCTGCTTACGATGCTAACGATGGGGCATTGCGGTGGCCAGCGATGCTTTTCCTTCTTTTCTTTTCTTTTCTCACTTCTCTCTTTTATTCTCTGCCCTCTCTCTTCTCTTTTGTTTTGGTCTCTTATTTTCTCTCGGTCCTCTTTTTCCTCTTCATCTCTCGATCTATTCCTTTCTTTCTATGTTCTGTCCCCCTGTTTTTATAGAACAGGGGAGCAAGTGGATGGGGTGGCCGCATAATGGCCACCCCTCCACCGTCCTTCCAACATATGGAAACGATGGCAAGTCGATGTCTTTTTAAAAGGGAGACGGTGTTTGTTTGAAGGGGAAGAAGGTGGTGACAGAGAGAAGATGATTGTGTTGTTCAAAACAGCACCGTGGACCTTTTTTTTTCTTTTTCTTTTTTTAAATAGTGCATAAACTGATGTTGTTTTAGTTCAAACACACCATTTCATTTCAATTAAAAGATAGCAAAAACGTGTTAATTTTTCCATTGGTCCTTAATTTGTAACTTATTCAATCAAGTTCTAAATTGTAATTTTAATTTAAAAATCAATGCAATTGCATCTCTGTCAAAAATCCAATAGCGGCCCTAAAGTTCACCGCCTTTTTCGCTTTGGTCTTTGGACTTGAAATTATATAATTTGACCCTCAATTAAGCAATAAACTTCTAAGTTCTTCAATTAGGTCCCTGATCTGATTTTAACTCCAACCCCTCTATTTTCATGTCTTTTTCATTTTGGTCATGATTTTGGATTTCTTCAATTAAGTCCCTAATTGGCAATTAAGGCCTCGATTTGACCAAATTAACTTCCAAAAATTATAATTTGACCCCAGAACTTTAATTTCTTCCAATTAAAGCCCAAATTGACTCCAAAATCAATTTTTATTATAATTGAACTCTTCATAAATTCAATTAAACCTTCAATAAAATTTAATAAAATCCATAAACATCTAATTTTGAACTTTTCTTACTCAAAATGAATTTTTAATGTCAACAAGATTGTCATCAATCAATAAAATACTATCAAATTTCAATTTTTGTATTTTTTTAACCCCCTCAACCAATTCTTGATTATTTTTAGGACATTTTGGCATCCTTTTTTATTTTTTTTATTTTTATAATATTTTTTTGATTTTATTATTTTTCATATGGGGACCTAAAAATGGGTTATGACAGTAACCACTCCTAACCCTATGACCCACTACTACACATAGTCATTTCCTTCTCTCCCCATCGCAAAACACTCGTATTTCCACCACAAGACTACCCCCTCTCTCTACTAAAATGTAGGTTTTTCTCTCTCTACTCATGGATCTCTCACTAAAGATTTGGTCATTACCTCCATAATTAGTCATCATCACCTACATTCAACACTAAAAGGTTATTTCACACTTTCCTTATATAGATTTGATATAATTTAACTAGTTTATGTTAATTATTGATTTTAAAAATGTTAGGGTTTAGAATTAAGGATCTTTAGAAAAGAAATTTAGTGTTTTTTTAATTAGGTTTAAATTAAGTTAATTATATATAAAATATATTGATTTGAGTTGTTAATTTTTTTATTTTTAATAAAATAGATGATTTTGGGTTGTTAATTAGGGGTAGAGTTAGGATTTTTTTGGTTAAATTAGAAATTTGGTTTAATTAGGTATAAAATATATTATTTAGATATGAAATATATTAATTGGGTTGATAATTTTATTAAAAATGTTAATGTGGTTAAGCCACTAAACCAATTAATAACACATACTTTTGAGTTTAAGGTTGTTAATGGGCATGATCAATACTAACATAATGATTGGTTTATGATTTATAGGCATTCAGGATTATCGGATGAAGAATTTAATGTTAGACAAACATTAGACACAAATCTAAATGTATTATTACATTTAAGTAGTAACATATCAAGAATTCATTACACTACAAGGACTATCATTCAACTAAAACTTATGTGTAGTTGTAATGCACTTAAAAACCAGCATATGAATGGTACTTGTGTGGGGGGACATTACCAGACATCTAATTCATAGGAGATATTAAAATTGAAAGAGCCACACACATATCAAAACTCATTTATTTTACAACATCATTGTTAAATAAATAATAATCTGATTATGAAGGCAATGTTGATAATTATGACACCGATTATAAGTGTGAGTGTTGCAAGTATTGAAGCTATTCTTTAGAGTGATTATGAGCATGATGTCTCATATTGAAAGGCATAGATGGCTAAGAAAAAAATAATGAAGTGGTTATTTGGTATGCATAAAAAATCCTTCCAAATTCTACCTAAAATGTTATTAACCATAAGAAATTCAAATCTAAAAATGGTTGTCGATTGAGATCATAAAATGATTGATGGTATTAAAAAAACATTTAGGAGGGCATTTTGAGCATTTGGTGCTTCAAGTTATATGTTTCAATATTATTGTTCTCTAATTAGCATTGACAACACTCACATGTATGGTAATTACAATGTAAAGTTGTTAATTGCAGTTCTTATAATGCGAACAATGAAATTTATATATTGTATTTTGATATTGTCAAAGAAAAAATGAATAGTAATTTAGGTTTGCTTTGTCAATATTTAATTGAGATTTACACCAAGTTATGTACTATATTAGATAGACATGTAGTGATTAAAAATGTTATAGCATAAATATTTCTTGAGTTGGTTGGGCATCTTTGATATTCTTTGCATCACTTTGTTAGTAACTTCAATTCTAGGATTAAACATGTTACCTGAACAAATATATACAAATATATTATAGATGTTGTGTATAAATCCTTCAAAATAAAAGTTTAATATTTTATATGATAATATAATTAAGACATATGATGCGATTAGAGCATGACTAAAAGTAAACCTAAGAAAAAATAAAAAAGTTGCACCTGTAGTTTGCAAAAAGCAACAAGAAATAACAACCGATTGTAGTTTCTAATATCGCAAGCTACAAGAACCGACCAGCCCAGAATCATTTAAAAAAGAGGCATAAAAATAAAATGCTTTGTTTCATGGTTACTTCTATTTTTAAAGCCAATCACGGGAAATAAATATTTAGTAACTAATAAAACTTAATTTACTGTTTATAAGTCAATAAAATATTGTTTCCAGCCGTGGAGAGCACCTCACTTAAGTGAACAGGAAAGCATGTCTAAACCGGGTTTTATTTAAAGTTAAATGTATTAAAAAAATTATTTTATTTTTTATTTTTATTTATATTTTATTAATAACATAGTATTTATAGAATTTAATTGTATTGTTGTATACTTAAAAAACCAAGAAAATTATAGTCGTTATCAGATATATTTTATATATGATAAAATTATAAATAGTTTAATTAAACAATAAAAAATATTTTATATAAAATTTTATTTATTTCATAATATAATATCAATAATTAAATTTACAATATTTAAATTAAAAATCATTATTATTAATATATTTTTTCTCAATTATTTTATAACCTTAATTTTAAAAATATTATTAACATAACACATTAAATTATTTTTTATTCAAATTCAATTTCAATCACAATTTTAACTAAATATATATAAATATAAAATCAAACTTAATTAAAAATATTTTTTATAAAATATTTAAAAAAAAATCATAACCATAAAAACTAGCACAGTAACAACCAAACTATCTTTTAGTCTCTCGCCGGTATGAGAACTGCACTGATTAAAGCAATAACCTCTATGTTCTAATACTGATGTCACTCAAATTTTACATGCTGCCTTCCCTGCCAAACACCTAGCATCACCATCATCAATGAATAGCACAAAATACCAGTAGATTTATGCACCAAATGAACAAATTGACAAGTCTAATCTACATGCCGGGGAAATAATCGTATTAACGAACAAAACTAAGGTATAGAACCAGTACCAGCGAGCATCTACAATGGGCAACAAAAGAATTGGTGAGGGGAATAGATGTGCAGGAGATTGTAAATACCAAGTTCACAGCATTATCCAGCCAACAGAATTCATTACATTTTTTATCAGAAGACCTGTGGAAAGAAGGGGGAAATGGCCAAACAGCGGCAGATATGTGGCCCCTAATAAAATAGGCCATCATCTTGTATTGGTGTTCCATTAAGTAACAAATATTTCCTTGATTTCTCCTAACTAAAACGCAGGTGTGAGCGAGCAAAAATGATTCTACCACCCCAAAATGAAGGCATGTATTTCTGACCAACTGGAGACTGTATATAGTATGCCAGATAGCCCTTTCCAATTAGGAGATTCTCCATCAGATTCTTTCTGTTTTCTTACCAAGCCAGGGAACAGTGGTACAAAAGAAACACCATATTGACTTCCCACGCTCCTTAAGCTTGTACTAGATCCAACTACAATACCAATATCTGCCTGAAGTAGACAAAGCAAGTCACCAACTGAATCTCCAATGTAAACAGTCAAGTTCTTTCTGTCACTGCTGTAATTCTTTAAAATGTCATTGAAAGCTTGAGCTTTGTCCATGGGAGATTCCACCTTTTTAACAATCTCTCCCGTGGAGATTGATTCTTCAAAAATTAACTCATTTGCATGAATATTTAGAGCATCCAAACCCCCTGTTTAACAATAAAGCAAAGCATGACTGATTATGGGGCTAAGTTCTCATTAGTCTTGTAGAGCAACAGTGAAAAATACTAAACTTTATCCAGAAGAGAGATGAAATCAAAAGCAGAGATAGAGAGAGAGCTGTATATGAATTTCAATAAAAAGCATTAATAGTGGATTTCAGAATCAATCACTACATATCGAGAAACCCAACTTAAAATGGAAAATAAAATTTTGCAGCCTTTGATCCTAGGAAAATATTTTGTTGGTTCAAAGAATACAAGGGACTGGGAGTCAAAAGGTAAGGACATATACCCAGCATGATAACAAATTTTGAGAAGTTGTTTCAGTAGATAAAATAGCAATTCATGATTAGTCTTGTATCCTGTTTGTCAGTATGCATGCACACCTATCGGAGAATTCGTAACTATGGAGGCTCACCCACATCTTGTTCTCCTGGAAGAGACCTTGTGGGCATATCATGGTTATGCATGCCACCAGCAAGGCATGTCACAGCCATGCGAAGTCTCGGCAAGGCATGTTGTAGCATGCTAAGCCTCAGCAAGGCATGTTGGAGCATGCTAAGCCATTGCAGCTCAGGGCATTGCAAGGCCTCATGTGTGACCCAAAATAACATTTATGAACTCCCAGATAGGTGTTTAACTCAAGAAATATTTTTCTCAAGGTTTCCTGAAACGCAGTTCTGCCAGATGATAGTAACTTTTTCTTTCAACTCAATAGAGATCTTATGCTCACCAAGAGCAACAATACCAGCAATCTTTCTCATATGTTAAATGCTGCAAACCTATCTACTGCATATTTAAGAAAAGGTTTCTATGTAAAATTTCCACCAACATACCAGGATTGACTTCTGTATCCTGCTATTATGTTGACTGATGCCATGGAATTCTTTGGATCATTTAAACAATTTTATGCACAAATTTTAGATGCATAATCCATCTATTTACTGTACGTGAAAATTTTCATACTAGCATAATTTCAATGTATAAATCTTAGGGTGAAGAAGAAAATACCATTGTAGCAAGAAATTGCAATAAATGATGTCTCTCCAATTCCACATAGTTAAATAAGAAAGGAGTAAGTTGCGATACAACTTTCATTTTCTTTTATTTGTTGATGCTTGCACAACATACATTTAGTTTTTCATTTATTTTTGCACCTTAGTAGTTGTTAGCATATGTTTCCAAATAATTATGTGATTTTCATGTTGTTTTTTATTGCTTTCCGAAATGTTCTTCCCAAAATTAGCACATTACATGAGACAGATTTTTCATCCATGCTCACATGCAAAAAAGGATTATGGAAACTACAGCAGATATCTCTCAGAAAAAGGTAGTCCTTGAAAAAGTGGATTTGAAAAACAGGAGAACAAAGACCAAAATAAAACACGTCAACCCACATAATGTAGACTATGCAACTAATTGAGTATCAACAAGGATTTAGCTATCATGCATCACAAACTACTTTCAACAACTACAGTTAGGGATCATCAGTGGAGAAGTAGAATTTAATACAACAATCACTGTAAAGTGATTAAGAGGTCACTGTTCCTGTGAGTTAGCAATGTGAAAGGTAGAAAACTACAAACTCTGATGGAGAATATATACATATATGCATGTGTGTGTGTGTGCATATTCAATGCTACAGTGCACAAATCGGTTTGAATTTTTTGCAGTCACTGCAAGCAAAAATACTGAACTGTAGAACACCTCCAAATTCCCGCTCCCAAAAATCAAGGTAGGACCTTAACAAGATATAGCTTTTCTTTTTAAGCACTGTTTGGTATTGCAGTTCAGGTGTGTATTTTCATCTGAAAAAAGCACCAAATTGATGTTGTTTTAGGTGTTGTTAGATGATTTTGGTACGAGGATGTCAAAATCATAAAAAAGCACCTAAAATGCCCTTACGCACTTTGAAAATGCACTTTCAACTGCATTACCAAACACAAACTTGTATATATTTGCTGTTAAGAGTTCTTTACTCATGGTTCTCACATAGAAAGAGCATACCTGAGGAGAAAGCTGATCTGATGAGATCACCACACCAGCAGTATGAGAGCACATGGACATTCGTGTTCAAATTTTCATTCTTCACAATTTTCCGAAAGAAACCAGTGCAACCATCCTGAAGAATCAAACGTTCACCCGCTCGTTTTACATCTTCAAGATTCAAACCTTTGAGAACCCCAGAATCAATCACTCTAGAATTTGCCCTTCGCTCAAAGTCTGAAAGTTGTTCAAGTGCTTTACAAAGAGCTTCATAGTTGAATTCCACTGCAAAAAATCATAAAGTCAAAACCAGCCAGAGGATTTATTATTATACTAACATCTTCAGCAACAGCCCATTTCTCATCCCCCGGCAATTAACATAGTCCAACATCTACCTCACAAGAATTTGCACAAAAGAATTGTACCTTTTGCAGATGGCATAATGCTTTCAATACATTGTTCATACTCTTCCGTGTACTGTCCAGAAAGAAGACCCCATGTGTTCCTCAGATCAACTGATGACATTCGAGCAATTTGAGTCTCAGGTTGAACCACATCAGATTTTGGTGCTGTTAGTATTGCAATTTCTGCCAAAATGGCAGAAGAGTCAACAACAGTGCATGTCAAATCAAAATCAGAAAATATGACAAGCCGGTCTTCTTCAGGGTTATGCCCTTTTGTCAGGGGAGCTAAAGTTGTCTGAGCAATTGGCTGAGCAAGGAAGAATTCTATTTCAAGTTTCATGGCCTGTTGATAAAGCTTTTCAATGATGTCAAGCTCCTCGCCTGTCAAGGAGACACTAAGTTTATCCAGCAATTCTTCAGTTTGCAGAGCTGATGCCTAGATTTCAAAGAGTACAATAGTTGAGATGTTGGGGGTAGAGTAGGCCATTTACGTAATATATTTTAACCTCAGACTGCAGTCAAGAAAGTGTAATCAGGAAGACCATTACAAAGCGAAATACCACTGGCAACACTTTGAATTACCTGAAAACTCTCAGACGAGTAACTGTGAATCCACTTCTTGTAAGGGTGCCCATCTTCCTCCGGATCTAAAACTGCCTGGAGTTCCTTGCCTAGAAAGGAATACAGCTGCATGCAAGGTGTCATAGCACCCAGAGTATAGGCTGCAACTTTTGTTCTTTCAAAAGGAGTTGCAAGTTTACCAAGACCTTTCACTCCTTCAACCTTCCCAGAAGATGTAGCCAACAAGAAATCTGTGTATTTTACAGTAGCAGAATTGATAGTCCCCTCTTTACCTGGGTCAATACCCCATTCCTGGATATTTCAAACATTCAGAAAACTGACATAACTGTTTCATGTAAGATATCCATATGCTTACAGCATTGGAAACTAAAGATTTGATAGATGTGAATAGCTTATTTATAATTACACAGTTTTAGATGAAAATTAAAATTTTACGACAGATCTATGGTGCTAGCTCTGAAGTGTTCAAAGAATGAATCTTCAAGACACACAAGAAGTGGTGATTATGATGAGGTGTCATTCCTGAGAACTCATCAGTCCTCGTTTAGTTTACTACAAAAGATGCACAGTCAACTCTTTAGAACCTTGCTATCTCTAATTTGATTGTATAAAGTAAGAGAATGTGATTTTAGTAGCACTAGTATGAGGAATGAACATCACAAGGGTTAAAGCAGAAAATTGTTCCTTAAGATTCCAGTGTTGAAGAATTTTTCTCCTCCGTGACCCACTGATGGAAATGAGCTTCCTGGAAGGAGCAAGCAGAAGTAACGCTAAAAAATGCATGATGACAGAACCACATTACAGTAACATAGATTCAACAACTTGAATGTCAGAATGCAAAGTGGAAAAAAAATAATAGCCTCATAATAAATCTGTTTTAAGCAAGGTTAATCAAGGCAACAAAGAAATGATCCTTGAGGGTTCTCACAAAATATCAGCAGAAGGAAAAGATGCTTAACCATGGCATTAGTAGGAACCCAAAAAGAAAAGAAGAAAGAAAAAAACCCTCATCTTTCACAATCAAAGGTTAAAAAAACTAAACTACTTTTTTTTTTCCTCCGCAACAAATAACAAAAGAGAAAATAGAAATGAAAAGAAGAGGAAGCAAGCTTTCTACGTCAATTATCTAACCTGTACAAATGAATTGTGCATCTTCAGCTCCTCTAAGACACCCTTCCTCAACTCGGAGATTGCTAGCTTTGCTTCATCATCATCAGCACAGTCTTCAGCTAATTCAAACCTAAAATCCAATAACATCAATAATAAACCAAATCAAATGCTTAAAAAGGACCCTAACTCTATTGATGTAGTCAATACTGACAAGAGCAAATAAAACACCGTCTGTAAATCATCAAAAATCATATTATAAGCGAAGATCATCAAAAATCGTTCACTAGGAAAGGTTTAAACATAGGACATCCTCCAACTTAATTAAACCCCCTACCCCAATCATTTTATTTTTCCAAATTTTCTCATTAAACATGGTAAAAAATTAATACACACATACAGAACCTGAAATTAAAACTGGATCACTCAAACATGTTTCCAGAGCCATATAAAAATCAAATGCCACTTCATCAAAACAAAACCAATTTCTTTATTTCCATTCATAGATAACACATCTAAATTAGTACGAGACACCGCTGCTTTCATCTTTTCAACTGCTATATAACATAAACACTCCAGAAATACAAATCAAGGAAAAAAGATAACATCATTTCTCCAAAATCAAACCAATTTTTCTCCCCTTTCCCGCACTTTCTCAGCTACCAAACAACTAGGTTACTTACAGAAATTATAAAAAAGAAACCTCCATTATTCATCAAACAATTTCTCTTCTCCCTTCTATTGCCCGAACCTTAATCGTAAATTATCTTATCTTCACTTCACTATTTAATCATCCAAGAAACTCCATCTGATACTTCAATAAACTCTTTCATGAAGATCTCCAAATTTTCACTAATCACTTTCTCTCTTAGTTACCTGAATACTTAACCGTAAATTATCAATCATTACTTCACTCTCCCACCAACCAAGAACCCACAAAAGGGAAGGAGAAAAAAGAACAAAATATTTCCATCACTATAACACAATAATCGAGAATTCCAAAAGAACACAAGAATCAAAATAGCTTAAAAAATAAGAGAAGGAAAAGGGGGCACTCACGCATGAGCAAAAGATTTGAGAAAGTGAGAATCTTGAGAGATATAATGCCTGAAAGAATCAATCTTGAGAGTGCCAGAAGCCAAAGAGATGACAAAAGGAGTGTACATAGCAAAAACGGATTCTCTTCTAAACTTGATCCAGAATTTACTAGCAAGACCCTCTTCAATGTTGATGTTACTTCGGCCTGACGTTGTAGTGCAAGATGGCGCTGATGCTATTGATCGTGGAGGGATTGCCATTCTTGCAGGGATGAAAGATCTCCGAGTTGGCAAGGTGCGTTTGGTTAAGTTGGATCGGAGCGAGTTGAGGAAATATAGTGTTGGAGAGGTTTTGATTGGGTTTGGAGTAAACAAGAGTAGGCGCATCAAAAATAGAGAGAGATGTAAGTGTTCGTGTGCTGTCTGAGATGGCGATTGGGGGGCTTCTTGTGTGAAAAGGGGAGGGACGGATTAGGGAGTTGTTTTTTCTATTTTTCTTTTTTAATTTACAAGTTGGCTTGGATGGATTTTTCTGGTTTTGGTCATGGGCATTGGATTTTTCTTGTTGTAGTTATTGTGGGTGCGGCGGCGGCGTCGGCGGCGGCGGTGGCGTGATTGGGTGGGCTTGATTTGTTGGGCTGGTTTGTGATAGGGGTGGGATTTTTGGTTTTGATGCTTGGATTTTTAGCATATTCGGTAAATGTATTGATTTCAAGGACGTCCCTTTTTTGCTACCCCAGTATACTACAAAGCACATAATTAAAAAAAAAATACAAGTATAAACTATATTGTAGGCTACATAGATTATGTAACGTTCCATGGTGGTCCTTAGGGCATAACTTTGATAATCTTCAAAAAGTCTTTATTGTGAACTTTATTATTTTATAGTATTTATTTGAAAGGGTAGTAATATCTATTTTTATTTATTTTTAAAAATATATTTATCTTAAAGAAAACATTAAATATGTGTTGGTATCAAAAATATAAAAAACACAACCTTATCTCAATTATGAAAATACACTCAAAAGCATAATTTATCATAATATTGAATAGTGTGTAATTAGCTAGGCATCCACCCTCCTTTTGGTTAGATCAAAATTATTTAAAAAAAAACAAAACTTTAATTTATAAAAATCAAAATGAGATTTTACTCAAACAATAGGGGTTAAAATATTTTTTACCAAATACACACATCATTATATAAATGCTTTTTTAATCAATCAAGTCATACTTTACATAACAAATATGATTTTTCCAACCTTTCCATCATACATGAAACAAGGAAGACAAGATATATTTGAAAATATGGTTGAAATTATGTTTTTAAAAATATTATTGTATGTAAAATTAATATTTTTTAATATTTTTTATATTATTTTAATTTAATAATATCAAAATTAATTTTTAAAAAATAAAAAAATACCATTCAAATATAGTTATGAGCAAAAAGCTTCTTAAATCCTAATCTCTACCTCACTTTAATTACATATATATATATATGTCCATGGTTTGGATGCATGAAGCTGCCGAGGGAGAATCATCTACTTTTATATGTTCTCCAATCTCTTGAAATAATATTCAATAACTTTATTCACAAAACAAGCATAAATCTATCAATACTTCAATCCCTTTCTCTCTTTCTAAAACAGAAAACTGAATCGAGTCTTAATTTATTTATTTTTTTACTCTTTTCAAGATATCATCGTCATCTAAGTATTTTTTTATAAATAAAAAAATAATAATCGGCCTGCAATGGGATAATTGTGTTATTTTATATAATGATTTTCCTTTGAAACTTCGTGATTAATTATTGCTCATGAGTCACGATCGATATATATTTTACGAAGGACGCGTCCATGTGGGATCATGAGAGCACTTCTCTTGGAGGTTAGAAGTTGAGCCTCAACTTGCAAAAAGAACTCATCAGCTCTCTTAAAGGTTTAGTGTATCTAATTAACATTAATGTTAATAATTTGACGTTAATCTTTAGTGTCACACGTCACCCACAGAAGACTTGTGGCTGTCATTCACCATTCAAGAAAATTCTAAAGAATTATTAATAAATATATAAAATATATAAAAAAATAGTTTTTATCAATAAATGTAAACAGAAAGTAACGACATAGTATTTTGATTATTAGAAATCCTAACTGGTCTCAAAAACCTGGTATAGAGACTGGTTGTGTAAAGAAAAGATATTAACACCCTAACTACACCCTACCTAAAATAAGTTATATTGTTTCATTGTCTGATAAAATTTAAGATCGTATTGTGTTTTCTAATTGTTGGTTTATCTAAGATTTAGAAAAAAACCCTCATTAGTAAGAAAGTTCTTATTTTAATGATGTAACACTTAACCGTTCTAAAATAAAAAATAAAAAAATTAATATCTAAAATATGTATTACATGTAATATCGAGCCCCAGATACTAAAAGATAAAAAAAATTGTTGTTTTTATAATTTTAGTTAATGTTCTTTTGATTTTAATAAACTGGTTATTAAAGCCAACAATGCATACTAAAATATTTTTTTGGTATATGAAAATCACTATGATTTTTTAACTTTGAGACATTTGGCTGCATGAATAAAAACAAATTTCAATTTTTTTGTTTTTTTAGATGTTTTAACAAAAATCAGGTATTTTA
Organism: Populus ilicifolia; assembly: GCA_015708895.1. Classification (NCBI taxonomy): domain Eukaryota; kingdom Viridiplantae; phylum Streptophyta; class Magnoliopsida; order Malpighiales; family Salicaceae; genus Populus; species Populus ilicifolia. The sequence continues at coordinate 512,745 of SRLM01000066.1, read as the reverse complement.
ATATCAGATTTGTATTTTTATTATGTAAAATACATATCGATATTAAGCAAAATTTAGTCGGAAAAAACATGGAAGAAATTATAATTTTCAAAAAAAAAAATTATTTGGGCAAGACCCGGCCCAAACATTTTAGGTTAGGCAGGGTATGCTGGCCTACTTAAACAGTGGGTCTCTCCACTGTTCACATGTAATATGAACAGTGGCAAGACCCGAAGAAGAAAGGGAAAGGGAAGAAGGCTTACCTGTGATGGCTGACGTTGCTTATGGCGATTGTGGTGATGGCAACGACGCTACTAGTAGTGGCTGAGGGCACAATGGAGAGTAGTGGCCAACGATGCTGTTTTTTTCCTCTTTCTCTCCTTTGTTTTTCATTTTCTTCTTTGCTTTTTCTTCTCTTCTTTTTTTCTTTCGACCTTCCCCCTCTCTTTTCTCTCATTTATCTTCTTTTATCTACCCTCTTATCTGCTTTTTTCTCTCTTCCCTTCCCTTGCTTTTATAAACATAAAATAGAAAGGAGAGAGATTGGGGTGGCACTCTACTGCCCCTTCAACACATGGAAAGTTTTTTAGGCAAATGGGGCTGGTCAGTGCCTTTTTGAGAGAGAGTTGGCGGTGAAAAATAAATGAAGAAAAAATCTTCTTCTTCTCCTTTGGAAACCCCGGAAAATAAATAAATAATAAAAGTGAAGAAATTCATGCATATGATTAAATAAAAATAGAAATTTTTTAATATAAATTTTCAGGCTAAATAATTCAAGATATTATAATGAACCCGATACCACTAAGGGTTAGATTTAATTGAAAAGAATAATACACCTAAAAAAATAAGGTCTAAATGCAAATAAAAAATTATACAATATAAATATCCTCTCTTCATAAAAAATCTACATGAACCATAGGAAAAGAAAAATAGGGAGTTTAGTATTCATTCTTGCAGAATAAAAAAAACACTAAAATTTTAAGAACTCATCCAAGATTAAAGGTTTATAGATAGGATAAACATTTATGCTCAAGGGATTAACAAGAAAATTGAACAAGAAGAAAAAAAAAGGAGGGAGTTGAAAACCTTCAACTGGTTGAAGATCAAAATCTTAATTCATACCTGATAAGATGTTACAAACATTTTCTTAAAAATTCATTTTAAATTCGATAATGAATGGTACCGTGATATTAAATTATATGTTAGCATTCTTAGACATGAATTAAATAAAAAGTAATTGTTGTTAAAATTAAGTTAATTCATATGTGCTATGTAGTTTATGAAAGTATTGTGTGAAGGGAAAGAGGTGACAACTCTAGATAGACTTATCTCCTGACTTTCAGTGAGATTTCAAGTCGGAGAACGAGGGGATTAAAATCGGGTTCCTCATAGAAATTATAGATTTGGATGTTAGTTAACTAAGAAAACTAGTCTTGTTCAATTTGGAGATGCTTTAATTATAGTTTACCAACTGAGATTGAGTCGTGAATGATTCTATAAGGTAGTAGGACTGATTAGTTGATTAGCAATTTTGACTATCTTGGAAGCAGAACTGGGTTCTCCTTCCTTCAAAGAACTTCTATTCTCATATATTAGCTTTTTAACAGATCAATCTCATATAAAATGAAGTTCTAGAAATCTAGATATAGTTGAAAATTTGATGAATGTTCAGACAGTAATAGTTCAAAATTGAACAATAATAATAAACTTTCACGTGAATACTATATGTAAGATATAAAAGTTGAATCATACAAACATTTACACATTAAGATACTAACTCTGAAAATATACATGATATATGCGTGTATGTTATTATGTGGAAATGAATATGCATAAAAAGTAACATATAAGTAATTGATGAATATGGATTCTCTATAATATCGGCTTGAAGGAATCATAGCCAAAAACTTCCTTGTAATTTAGGAGGAGCAACCAGGAATGGATCATTTATTAAAAGAGGTCATGAGCCAAGCGGAGCTAATGCGTGATTTTTCCCTTCTATTTGTACTTATACAATTTAAAATTATTCTAGTGAATACAATTACAATAAATATCATGTTCAATGTAAATAAAGTCTAGCATATTTACAAAATTAGCTTTGGCTAATGAAATTCGTGATAGGATTTTCATGAATTGAATTATAAGATTAGACTTCGCGAGGTCAACCGATTCATGCAAGTAAATATGAGTATTCAAATTAAGAATATACAAAAAAGTTTTAATTGGGTTTAAAAGATTTTATCAACATAATGGTATGTTTATTTATGTAACAAATCCATCGCATATCTAAAGATATCATTAGTTAAGACTCTATTTTGTCAAGCTTATATAAATATTTAACTTAAACAAAAGGGAATTAACGTGTTTATGTAGTATGATTTTATGTAAATCTTAATGTATTTATAAAAGTTTTAGCTTAGCAGGTAGTATTTTAGTTATCTTGTAATTAACCCTTTTGAAATATTTAAGAACACTTTTTATGATGTAAATGCTTTATTTGCATTTTAGTATTTCTTGTTCTTTTAAATTTTATGATATGAAATGTGGACTATGTTCATATTAAACTTGCTCATAAAAAATGTATGTATGTGTTTGTGTGTGTGTGTGAGAGAGAGAGAGAGAGGTGTTGAATTATGATGATTGATGTAAGATTTGGAATTACGGGATCTTGTGATGATGAGTTGATTGAGTAAATTGATAGCAAATAATAACTTGGGATGTTCTAAATATAAATGAAACTCTGTCAAATTTTTTGTAGATTCAAAAAAAGAATTACCTTCAAATTAAAAGCATATGTTAGGATCTTTTAACATTAATCAAGTCGTACGGTCGAAATATTACTCTCTATTTCGAGCGTCCAGGGAAAGAAGAAGACCCACAGTAACATTCAAAACGACATTGTTTGAGCCTTCTCTTTTCTTTTTCTTTTTTTGAATAGTGCATGAAACGACACTGTTTTATGCAAAATGAGCTGTTTCATTTAAATGAAAAGGCGACAAAAAAGTATCAGAGTTCGTGTTGGTTCTTAATTTGTAATTTATTCAATCAAATTCTAAATTGTAATTTTAATTTAAAAATCAATGCAATTGCATCCCTACCAAAAATCAAACAGCGGCCTTGAAGTTAGCCATCCTTCTCACTCTGGTCATTGGTCTTGAATATGTATAATTTGACCCTCAATTGAGCAATAAACTTCTACTTTCTTCAATTTGACTACTTATTTTGTTTTTATTTACAACCTCTCTATTTATGTTTTTTTCCAGTTTGGTCCTTGATTTTGAATTTTTTCAATTAAATCTCTAATTAGTCATCAAACTTCAATATTTATGCACTTAAACCCCTAATTTGACCAAATTAACTCTCAAAAATTATAATTTGACCCTAAAACTTAATTTCTTCCAAGTAAAGCTTAAATTGACTTTAAAATCAATTTTTCTTGCAATCAAACCCTCCATAAATTCAATTAAACCTCTAATAAAATTTAATTGAGTCTATACACATCTTATTTTGCATTTTTCTTCCTCAAATTGAATTTGTTTTGTCAACAGAGTTCTTATTAGTCAACAAACTACTGTCAAATTTTAATTTTTGTATTTTTTTAATCTTGTCAACCAATTTTTAACCATTTTTAGGGCATTTTAGCATCCTCTTTATTGTTATATTTTTTTATAATATTTTTTTGTTTTTGTTTTTTTATTTATTTTTTTCTTTTAATTTTTTTCTTTGTATGGGGACTGAAAAATAAGTTATGACATTTACTAGAAAATATTTTTAGTTTTATTATTTGATATTAGATTATTGAATTTTTAATTTTGTGAGTTTTGTTGTTTTTTTTAATAAAATTATTTTGATTTTATATCTAGTAAAGTTATTAACCAACTGTTTGGAAATGTGATAACTTATGTTTTTACTTATATTTTTTAAATATATTTATCTTTAAAAAAATTTTATGCATGTGTTGGTATTAAAAAAAAGACTCATCTTAATTTATCTTTAAATAAAAAATATTTTTGAAAAGCCCAATGTACCACAATATTAAATACGCACTACATAATTAGCTAGGCACCCGTGCCCCTCTTTGTTGTAAATCAAAAGTTTTCCAATGCAAAACTTTAATTTATAGAAACTAAATTGAGATTTCACTCAAACTATAGGGCTAAAATATTTTTTACCCATGCAAAATTACATGGATCATTATCCTTACCAAAACAATCTATACACGCATCATTATATACACTTTTAAAGGCCTTTTCAATCAACCAAGTCATATTTTTGGTAGCAAATATGATTTTTCCAACCTTTACATCATATATAAAAATAAATAGGTCAAGATAGTGTTTATGAACACGATATAAATTATGTTTTATAAAAAAATTAAATTTTTTTATTTAAAATTAATTTTTTTATTTAAAATTAATTTTTTAATATTTTGATATTATTTTGATATATTGATGTCTAAAATAATTTTTTTTTAAATAAAAAATATATATTATTTTAATATATTTTTAAACAAAAAACTCTTTAGACCCCAACTACTATCATATTTTTATATATCCTCTAAATTTATGGTTAGGGTGCATGAATTTTTGGTTGGATGCTTGGATTTTTAGCATATTCTGTAAATGCATATTGATTTTAAGGATGTGCTACCCCAATCTACTACAACGTACATGAGAAAAAAAAATATTATAAAGTATATTTTAGGCTACATAGATTATGTAACTTTCCATGGAGGTTTCTAGGGCTTAACTTTTCATAATCTTCAAAGAGTCTTAATGGGTACTTATACTATTTTATACTAATTAAACTAATTAATAAGCTATTTGTAAGTGTGATAATTTTTATTTATTTTTAAAAATATATTTATTTTAAGAAAAACATTAAACATGTGTTGTTATTAAAAATCTAAAAAAAAACCCTCATCTTGATTTATATTTAGACAAAAAAACATTCTTAAAAACCACAACACACCACAATACAAAACATCCTGGGTTTCTAAAAAATTCAAAATTTTGTTATTTTTTATTTGTTTTAAATTTAATATGATTTGTATATTTTGAATCGTTTTGAAATGCTGATGTTAAAAATAATTTTAAAAAAATAAAAAAAATATTATTGACATGTATTTCAGCATGAAAAATTATTTGAAAAGTAACTATTACCACATTGTCAAACACAAACTAGCTAGGCATCCATAGTCCTTGTTGTAGCATCAAAAGTTTTTTTAAGTCCAAAATTTTAATTTACAGGAACCAAAGTGAGATCTCACTCAAACTATAAAGGCTAAAATAGTTCTTTACCCATACAGAATCACAGGGATCACTATTATATACACTTTCAAAATCAAACATGTCATGCTTTCGGTAGCAAATATGATTCTTCTAGCATCATGCATGGAAAGAACGTACGCTAAGTTCATGGTTAGGATGAAGCTGCCTTGTGAGAATCATCTCCTTTTATATGTTCTTCAATCTCTTGAAATAATATTCAATAATTTTCCCTTCCAATAAAGAACTGAATTGGGTCTTAGATTTTTTTATTTTTTCAAAACAATAATCATTGTTTAAGTATTTTTTATATTACAAAAAAATTAATCGGACCCATAATACAAACAGATGCTAATATGTTATTTTATCTAATGATTTTCCTTTGAAACTTTATGAATTAATTATCGCTCATGGGTCACGATCAATATATATTTTATACACACGTTCTTCTGGGATCATGAGAGCACTTCTTTTCGAGGCTAGATGTTGAACATCAACTTGCAAAAATAACCCTTCAACTCTCTTAAAGGTCAGTGTATCTGATTAATATGAACACTAATGATCTGACGTTAATCTTTGCTAAGATGAAATTTTAATTTTATTGTTTGATATTAAATTATTGTAATTTTATTTTTACGAGTTTTATTGATTTTTTTATATAATTATTATAATTTTATATCAGAGATTATAAATTAATAAAATAGTTAACTTGAATTCTCTTAATTTTTTTAATGTTTTTTACAGATTTTTTTATTTTGCTTGATAAAAAAATAACTTTTATTATTTAATTTTATTTAATTTTTTCTGAAAATATTTTATTTTTATAAAAAACTGTGAGTTTGAATAAAATCAAACTTTTCAATCCTTTTAAAAATTATATTTTTTAACTTATCTGTTAATATTTAATTTATTAATAACAAAGCTTCAGATTTTTTTTATTAATTATTGTTATTTTTTATTTTTTATTATCACTGGCTATTTTTTATTTCAATGATGTCAAATTAGGAATTAATGACTTACTGTTCTATATTTTTCTAACTCTTTAAAAAAATATTATTATCATTTAAGTATTTTTTTAATATTTAAAAAAAACCTTGAGCCGGCCCACAATATAGTGCGGCCGACTTTACTATTTTTTGTGATGATTTTTCTTTGGGACTTTGTCATTGATTCTCCCTCACGAGTCTTAATGAATATCTATTTTATTTCAGACAAATCCTTGTTTTTCTTTGATGAGATCATGAGAGCACCTTCTTTTGGAGGTCAGAAGTTGAACCCATCAACTCTCTTGAAGGGCCATTGCCTCTAGTTAATAATAATAATAATAAAAATATTAATTATATTTTATTTGATTGGGTTAATTTTTAAAATATTTTTTATATTAAAATAAATAAAAATAATATTTTTTATTTTTAAGATTAACTCAATGAATAAAAATATTTAAAAAATTAATTTTTAATAAAAATATATTTAAATTTTTTTAAAATCACATTTCCAAACACTAGCCGGATTAAAACTGCGGTTAGCTTGTGTAACCATTTCATGAAGTAGACTTGAAACTAGGTGCAAGCACAACACACACATGTACACTTCAACTTTAAACTTGTTTTATTTCCTTGTGGACTCGAGGATGGATGTGTATATAGCTCGAATGAGAAACTGGTTTTGAAATGTAAATTAATTTGCTATTGCCTAATATCTAATGTTAAATGTTCATTTATCTAAATGTATCTAATTTTACCACCGAAAACCATGCTTATTACACATGATCTGCGAGTTCAACCTAGGAAACTATGATCAGAAATCTGATTTTGATTGAGTTTTAAGTTAAATTATAAAGAATATCAACTTGATAAAATTAAGTTGATCCAATTAAAATTTTAATAACTCGGTTAATTTGATTAGACTTGATTTAGACTCAACTTCACTCGATTAAAAAAAAGATATAACCTAATTTGGTTAATTTGAAACTTTGATGATTAATAAAAATATAGTTTGATATTAAAAATATTTTAAAGATAACATATTTTTTAAAACAAAATACTAAGATAATGAAAAATTAGATCAACTAGGCTAAATCTATGTTAATTCGTCAAACATATAACCTAACTCATAAACTTCATTGAGTTTAATAATATTTTTTTAAAATATATTTTTATTTAATTTTATGATAAAAAAGTCGGCACTCAAAAACTGAGCATCAACTTAATACCGAAATATTTTTATGAGATTACAAGAACCTCATAAGAAATAAATCAGAATAAATCATGAAGTTTAATTTTTAATAAGTATATTTTTATTTTTTCTATAATTTTTTATTTAATAACATAATAAAAAAAATACATATTACAAAAACTAAACACCAACATGCTTTTTTAAGATAGTGATAACCCAATAAAAAATAAATTGAAATAAATTATGAAACCTAATTCATAATAATTATATTTTATTTAGATATATTTTTTATTTGATAATATGATAGATCATTTTTTATTTAATAATTTCATAGAAAAAAATAGATGATAGTAAAACT
>SRLM01000066.1:429486-504882 GCA_015708895.1 Populus ilicifolia | reverse complement strand
TCAAAGTACATTTTTAAAATATATCAAAATAATTTTTTTTATTTTTAAAATTTATTTTTAATATTAGAACATCAAAACAAGATATATATTATTTTGATATATTTTAAAAAATTACTTTGATATATATATATATATATAATTTGAAACAAAAAATAAAATAAATTAAAAAATATTTTTAAAATATAAAAACAAACAAAATCTAAATTATCATTTTTCACGGCAAGGATTTACCTGCCTTTTTTTTCTTTTTCATATTTGAATTTGATTCTACTTTTTATAAGTGAAGTTTTCAGAGTGTGTGTTGATTGTGCTTTTTAGTCTACTTAAGTTTATAATTATTGAAAGTCGATTTTGTTTTGTTGAGAAAACTTGTTGATTGTTGATGCAAGAAATAAACATGGCACAAATTGTTTAGCAAAATAATAAAAAGATATTTTAATAATTATATTTAAGTGCAAAATGCATATTATAAAGTGTAAATTTTTTGGTCCAAAAAGAAACTAATAAAATACATATTATAAATTGACCCAAGTTTTTATCGTGGAGTTTTAAATTATTAAATATATATTTAGTACCATAATATATAATATTTTTTGAAAGCTTTTTTAAAAAAATATTAAAATTATCAAAAAGCATTAAAAAACATTAATTTAATACATTTTCAATTAAAATGTATTTTTAAAAATGCACTACTAGACACTATATAAGAAATGATTAGTTATATTCCTCACCATAAAAAAAGAAGAAGAAGAATTGAAATCATTAATTCAAATCACCTCCGAGTAGATTGCTAGTTCATCATTTGGATTCCTAATAATTTAGATACTTTTGATTTTGTAATTTTGTCCATGTTAATTAGTATTTTCCATGCAATTTCCTTAAAAAATAACTGATGTTTTCTTGCTCAAAATACTTGCATTAAGCAGAAAACATTTACTGACCCAAATTGACAAATGCTTTAAACAATAGGACCCGATTCATAGAATTATTTAGTTTGTGATAAAATTAAGAAATGGTTATAATATTAGGGAGAAATTTGAGTTTTTTTCTTATTTTTAAGGATTATTTTTAAAATTAGCATAATAAATTAAAAATTTTAAAGAATAATACCATTTTAAAAGATTTGGTGAAATAACACACTTTCACTTTGTTGTACTTCAAAACAGCAATGTTTAAACATATTGTGTTATTGAAAAGTGATAATCTAACATGTAGCCCTACTCACAATTATCTAGCTTAATTGGTTAGTCGATGGAGCTAATTGTATGAATCGGTTGATTATTTCACACAAAACCGATAATTTTATAAATCTTTTTTTTCAAATATATTTTATGAGTTAAAATATACATATTTTTTATTTCTAACTTGTATACTAAAAAAAATCCAATTAACATTTTAAAAAAATATTATTCACACAATAGTTATCCTTTATTTGTCAATCTTGATGATGTAGTTGTACTTGCAATAATGAATGATTCTCAACAAACAGTTGTGAGTATGCTATAATTAGATGAGGATCTTTTTTAAATAGATTATAAGAATGATCTAGCAAATATATTTATTGACAAGTGAGATAGGTTTAAGTTCAAGAGAAAATCTAATTGTAACCAACCAAACTAATAATTTTAAAAAGCTATAGTTTTTAATTCAATCATTGGATTGTATTCAAATTTTTACAAGAGTTTTCAAAGATCATTGTTCTTACTATCTATTGAAATCAGTACTCTAACTGTTAGATTTTTAGATTTTAAAAACATCATTCTGATACTCTATTTTGATAATTTTATGATTTCTTTAATGAAACAGCTGACCAATTAGTTTTAAATTTAATTAATGTTGCTGTTATGAACCGCAATATCAATTTAATTTTATTTTTTTGTGGTATCCAACCGTGATATTTAATTGATATCGTGATTTAGAACCACAATATCGAAAAATATGCTATTTTGCTAAAACTTCTTATTTCCATGTTTTTTGTGTGCTAATTGTCTAATTTATCTTATTTTTAGTAGGTTTTTTCACAAAGTACACATCTTAAAACTCCCACCACTTTGATTTCTTAAGGAAAAAAAAATCAATCAATTCTTTTTTAGTAAAAAAATTCCAAGCATCATTATTTAGATTCTTTAGGTGCATGTCGTTCATCAGATGTATGGGAATAATTTGGCAAATCAACTCAGGATCTCACAGTGATGCTTAAGTTCCATGGACAATGTGCAGCATACACAACAATCATCTTACTAATCATCAAACTTTTTGTGTAAATACTGTAAGTTCTACATTTGGATGACAGGACAGGACTTCAAAAGTCTCCATTTCAATAGGAGGATTAAGGATATATTAGGGCACAGACTTGGGGCACCTGATTCTTTTACAAAATGGGTCTAAGATTGTTGTGTTTTTTGGTAATACGATTACGTTTTAAAAAATTAATTTTTGTATTTTTAATTTTAAATTAATATATTTTAATATTTTTAAATCATTTTAATATACTGATATTAAAAATAATTTTTTGAAAATATTATTTTAATACATTTACAGTGAAAAACATTTTAAAAAATAACCGTAATCACATTCTCAAACAATCACAATCTTAATTAAACTACATGTGTTTGGTATTATGGTAGCTTTTGTGAATGTGATTTTAAAAAAATTGTTTTTAATTAAGGTTGGTTTGGTCTTTATATATGTTTGGTTAAAATTGTGAATAAAATTGAAGTTGAATTAAATATAATTAAATATTTTTTTAAAAAAATACTTTTCAAATTAAAATTATAAAATAATTAAAATAAATATATTAATATTGATAGTTTTTAATTTAAATATTATAAATTTAACTATTGTTACATTATAAAATAAATAATATATATATATATAATATTTTTATTATTTCATTATATTATTTACAATTCCATCACTTATAAAATCCAACCTTTTGAGTTTTTGAAAAAAAAATTGTTTATCTAACTTTAAAATTATGTTATATATATATATATATATTTGGATCATGACACTTAAAATATACTTTAAAAATAAAAATAATATTATCTTAATATATTTAAAAGCAAAAAGTCATCCTCCAAAGCAATACAACCATTTTTTGCTAGCATATTCCTTTCTCTTTGGTTTTTGGGATCGACTGCATTATTCTTCTTACTTTTTTTAGTTCATTTCTTTCTTACTCTGGATTAATATCCCCTCTCTCTCTCTTTCTCGTCACAAAATTAGCAGAATATCCAATTGGACTTTCACCACCAACACCAACACCAACACCAACAGTTATATGCCTGAAGGCCTCAGCTACACGCACAAGCTCTACTAGCTCAACCAATAATGTATTTGCTAGTATATTTGCTTCTTCAACAATATCACCGGTTACTATCCCACAACAAGCATCATCATCTGCGTTCCCAATGTTTTGTGGCTTAACTCGTTCTGATTGTCCCCTTGCCATGCCAACACCTAGAGCAATGGATCCCCCATCACTCTCTCTTCTTCACAGACCAAGATCATTAACAGTGGAGTCATTCTTCACTGTCAAGATCGAAAAAAGAAAAAAACAGCTAAAAGTTGCTTTCGGCAAGCCTATTGTGGCAACATAATTTTTCGTGGATCCCACAAACAATAAATTAAATGTTAACATTAACCAAACTCATTGTTTGTGCGGTTTGCTTTCAAAGCAAAAGCTGCTGTGTAAACAAACGAGCTGTGTTGTTATGGTGGTTTAGTTCATGTGATTTTGAATCACCCGAGTTACAACTTACCCATGAATTGTGTTTGCTTTCTTCAACCTGTGCATATATGACTAGCATAGGATGGATAGAAGAAGGGAAAACAGATGTTTGATGATTAATTGCAGCTACCAGACTGGAAACTTTTGCCTTGTATTCTGGGCTGATTCTAAGTTTGTTTGCTTGCAAGCAGAGCATTTAAAACAGGATATACTAACGCGATAATTTTTTTATTTATTTATGTAACCATCTCCTTCTTCATATTTCCTAGGAAGGTGAGAATATCCTGCTTGACATTCTTGCTGTTGACTCAACATAAAAATTAAGAATACCTCAAGGTCATCATCCATGGACTTCTATGGGCTTTTTTCTTGATAGCGCAAGTTGCGTGGGCATTTAGTGAGAGCATTTTGAATTTGAATTTCTGGCTCCCAGCCCGTTCTCATCTGGAATGGCCTTGCGGGTAAAGGTGAGAGTGACAGAGCAGAGATGTGGCCAGGAAAGACAACCTATACTCGTTGCTAAAATCATGAAAACCATCATGTGGCTCCCCAGTGGCTTCATTTTTTTCCCGAGGACCGTGGCTTAACGAATGCAAAAATCATCATTTGAAATGTTTCGCTAAGAAACTCTCTCACTACATTTCAGGAGACATTCGGTCGCTTGAGTTTAGTTCGAAGCCAACTCTACGGTTTGCCACCCACAAAGGCCTTTCCCTTCACATTTAACAAAAAAAAAAACAGTATTTACACAAAAAAGCAGTACGCTTGAAGTCATGAAAACCAGCAGCAGAAGCAGACAATTTACACATTACCAATAGGCAACTGATTACAAGGCTAGGGTGGTTGGTACAGAGGAAGTGGATCATCCTTCCCAAACTGATGAAGCGAGGGCAGTAAAATTGCAACATGAAGCCACTGATGTGCATATCTGTATCATTTCAAACATCTTACTGAGACCAGGCAACAGGTTTCGAATATATTATGATAGCCTGTCATGGAACTTAGTTTTTCTCCACATAAATTAGCATATTGTTCACGTATCTCTCCAGACATTTTGCAATCCAATATGGAAGGTTGATGAGAAATTAAAATAGGAACTTACTCCAAGAAGCCAAAAATGGGAAAACAGCAATCAACAGCCTAAGAAGTAGTGATCTGTCCCTGACTCTTCCTCTCCTACTTAATTTACCTTTATTCTCTTTTGGAAGCTCATCTCCCTTTTTACTTGTCCTTCCAGCGGCCTTATAGCTTGCTTTATCTAGATCATCCCATCCACCAAAACTGGGTTCCCTATTAGTATTTTTCTTATTGGAACCATCATCTGTTGCCACCCACGACTGGTAACTCCCTTTTCCTTCATTAGTCTTGTATTCCCCTGCCTTGGGCTCAGTCTTTTTTGTTTTGCTGGCAGCTCTAGCAAATGGCTTTTTCCTGGTTTTGGTTCTTGATCTGCGTTTTGGATTAGTGCTCATAGTTCCCCATACTTTATCCATCACAAGTGACAAGGCAGTCTGTCCTAACGGAACTACTAATGCCATTAAGAAAGCATTTGGGTTGTCAGTTCCTAACAGAAATGATACGGCAACGGCTGGAATCATCCAACCAAAAGCTTTAATTATCTGCACCAAATCACATAATATCGTGTTGTCATGCTATACAGGAAATTATATTGCACATTATCTAAACTCATTAAGTTTTAAAGTTTAGAAGAAACTTCTGTCAACAACAACAACAACAACAGTTAATAAGGATTCAGCTAGTTTACAAATGAATTGGCAACCAGGATTGCAATTTTAGCAGCCCCAAAGTTGGGACAAATCATAGAGGTGGGTTACAATCAAGCTTACTGAAGCTACACAAACAAAAGCAAATATGGTGTGATAACAAATTGAGCTTATTATTTTCAAGCAGAAATCATTATCCAAATTGGAATGATTGTTCCTTTTCAACAATCATTGATTGCTTAGACCATAAATCCCATAGGCACAAAAAAAGATCATCTTTATATACGCAGCTAGAACCAGGCACTAAAAATAGGTAGTAAAATAGCATCTGTCATTCTGTGGGAAACCCTGTCAATGTCTAATGTCTCTTTCCAAAAACTTTTAAACTATCACAGCTCATCTCACCCTTTGCAAGTCTGCCTCGGTCACCGATTCCAAGTTACTCTCCAACCACAATTCAGCAAGAAGTCTGGCTAAACATGCTTTGTTCCTTACCACTTACTTAAAAACATGTGATCCTAATTTAAAATTGTGCTACAATCAACATTAAGCAATATATCCAGACAAAGGTGGAACCAGCGTCAAAAGGGAAACATGTTTTTCCTCCCCTTTTTTTTTTTTTTGAAGTGAAGAAAGCAATGACTAATAATCATGTGAAAAACCACGTAAAATCACTCCCCCACCCTCAAGTAACCATATCTTGCAAAGATTCACCCTTTCTCTAACTAAATAATCAACAGCTGGATTATGGTCCTTGCAAACAATATCAGAAATTTAAAATCACCTACATCATGAGATTATTGCTTCCCTCATAACCATGAACAACCAAGTGAAAAAAGGTTTCTCTACAAAGCTAATGGAAACATCCAATTATTGTGAAATTTCCTTAGTAACCAATAAGATTGTCTTCCCTTGTATCATTTCTTAATTCCAAAATCAAACAAATAGATACAATTGAAGACTTTTATTATTTTTTTCAACAAAAAAAAGGAAGAAAAGAAAAATCAAAGCAACGTTGTTATCTACCTGGGCCTGGATTTCAGCTTGAAAGCTTAGAGGAAGGAGTTTCTGGAGCATAAAAGTACCACCTGACTGCACCTTGGAACTGGAAGAAAATTTTCAAGATTAAGGAGATGGTCTGGGGATCAAATTATGCATATAATTGGGGATGGTAGTGCCACTCATCTGTGGTGGGATTGCTGGCATCCCCATGTCCCTCTTGTCAAGAAGCATGGATTGAAGGTGATTCAAAATCTAAGGCTTCCAGCTGATACTATGGTAAAGGTAGTGACTGGTGTTGACCTCATACAAGGTCTGAATCTCTAGCAGAATTTCAGGGAGCTATATGTGGAGTGATTTACCCAAATGATATGCATGATGACAGTACGGTGTGCGAATTAAGCTCAGATAGGAAGCTTTCATCAAGGAGTGCCTAGGAGTTTCTCATAATTCAAAGCAACAGATGGATTGGCACAAAAATGATCTGAGGAAATTTTGGAGACTTCTAACCGAAGACAGGCAGATCAAATGGTGCAAAAAAAACATCAATCCTATTTGTTTACTCCGTGGAAATGCAGTTGAGGATCATAACCAGTTGTTCATTGATTGTGTCTATTCCAAAAGCGTGTGGCTTTCTGTATTAAAGAAAAGTGGGATTAACAGGAGAGCTGAACCGGGCTACTGAGTTTGGTTGGCAAAAATCTCTGCATCTTTGTATTGTTGAGAATGTCATGGAAAGCTGCTGTTTAATGCATCTAGGCTCAAAGAAACAAACGAATTCATGGCCAGGCTGGTTCTACTCCTTGTGTTACTACTAAGTGGATTGTGCAGTTTGTGAGTACACAGACTTTAGAATACTAAGCTGTTAAGTGATGCAATTTCTAATCCCAAACATTTTTCTTTATACAGTAATTTGTTCATTTAGCGCTTAGAATCTTTTCTAGCATCTCGTAGTAGTATTTCCCACTCATTTACTTTTGATTAATGATAAAATTTCAATATTTTTCTTCTATTTCAAACACTTCCATTGCAGCAAACAAACCCCGTTACCCAAATCCAATCTTTATCATCTTAAGAACAAGAAAAGCTCGACTTCCCATGATCAGAGAAGTAAAAATAGCAATTACATACAAAGAATTCCTCTTCTTTATTAACATACCTTGAAAATCCCGAATTCATTTTCCTCATAATCATCATCCCAATCATCATCATCATCAAACCACCATACCCTCTTCTCCCCAGTTCCACTGAATCCAAACTCATCATCATAATCACCGCTGTCAGTATAGAGCTCATCTTCAAAATTGAACCTGGAGCTTCCAGTTGAAGTGGGACCATGATTCTTCCAAGCCCAGTAAGGGCCGCAAGGCTTACTAGTATGATTGCCGGTGGAGAGTTGGTGGTTATTGTGGTTTAGAAGTGGAAGCGATGGGGGTGTCGTTTTAGCAGGGAAGGAGAGTTGTGGGAGAAGAAAGTGAGTCCCCATTTGCTGGACTGATTTTATTGTTTTTTTGAACAATCTGTTACGACATTAAACTACGTTATCTATTACTTTAGTTCCTGTCTGGGAATCCAGGTCTCTAGAGAGCTGGATGAAAACGTTTTTATACGATTCAGGGTATACAAGGGTTTTTTTTTTAATATTTAATATACATCAATTAAAAAACTCTCTGAAGCATCAAATCTATAATAAAATTAATATAAAAATATTTATGAAAGAATTATGTTAAAAAATTTTTAAAGCATTACAATAATTACATTATTTTAAAAAAATGGAAAAGATTTAAACTTTCTTTAATAATAGATATTATATTATTTATTTATTTATTCTGGAGGTTAATTAATAATTTTATTATACAATAAAAAACAAAATAATTAATCAAAATTTATATAATTTGTAAAAAAATAATTGTCTCATAATGAAAAAATTATTTTACTCCTAATTTCTTATTTAAAGGTTTAATAGCTTAGAAACAATTTTATCATTATATTATTACAATGAATAATATTTTATTTCTTGGGGTATAATAACTTTCCTTTCTTTTTTTTAAACAAAAATCATAGTACTTAATAATCAGTAATATTTTATTAGTTATTCCCCAAATCTACTTTTAAAAAAATAGATTTAAATAAGAGAGAGAAATCCTAAATACAAATATATTTATTATTATTATTATTCCCTAAATCATTTCTTTAATAATCAATAACATTTTATTAGTTTTATTTTTTTATTTTTGTGTATATCTTTTATTTTAATGTGAACCCAATAAATAAATAATTAATATCACTAGTTACTTAATTAGTTGCTCAATGAACACTATAAATTTACTAAAATGAAAAATTAGCCATTAAAATTAGATAAAAAATTAGAAAAATTTTATTGAATGTTTGACTTTTATTACATGCAAGAAATTAAATATAGTTTCATCGCACAACCTAAAAAAAAATGATAAATTGAAAGAAAAAGGTTGTAAATATTAATAATTAAACTTTATAGAAACTTTAAAATTTTGATAATACTGTCTAAATCATTAATTATTTTTGGGGAAGAAATAAGATGCCATCAAGATGCCATAAGGGATACATAAATTACGAACATACATTTATCTAAATGGCTGAAACAATGATTTTTAAAACATTTTGAGATAACTTCGAGTTAAAACGAAATATACATGAAGTTTTTTTTTTAAGATAAAAAATGCAATTGAAGTTATTAAAAAAATAATTCATATAAATAATTTTATGGATGATAATTCATATATATATATATATATATGTATGTATGTATGTATGTATGAATGAATAAGAGCTTGTTGTATTGATTGTATGTGATTTAAAATGTCAATTGCTAATAAATAAGCAGTTAAATTATAATACTCACTTGGTGCAAGACTGAAGTTAAGGTAATTACTTAGAAAAACAGGAGAATGAATGACCAGTGGAAAATCTAGGAAGACCCAGTTAAAACCTAGTAAAAAGTTAGTTAATTTAAAAACTTTAAAAAATAAAATTTTAATTTTTAAAAAAATAGATTATTCTAAATTAATTGTATTGATTCATAACTCGACACTTCTATTATACTCTAAAAATAACTTTTTTGTTTTTGAAAAATAATTTAAAAATAATTTTTTTTATTTTAAATTAATATATTTTAAATTTTTTAGATAATTTTTGGTATATTGATATTAAAAAATAATTATACTTACAATTTAAAACAGACAAGTATAATCAAAATAATTACTATAAAAAATAAATAATTTTTTATGGCATTTTACTTTTTGTTTGGTTGCACAAATTCGGCACCTGAAACAATGATGTGTACCCATGTCCTTCACTTCTTAAAAGAATGGCAATTACATTTCAATGAAACACGAAACATGGCCAAATCACTGAAATTATATCTATGAAATATTATTTATTAGAATAGTATGTTGTGTTTTTTTTTTATATTAACCCTTTAACAAACTTTTTTTTTATTTAGTTTTGTTNTTTGTTTTCAATTTTTTTTAATATTAAGTTGTTTTGAAAATTATTATTTTATTTTTTATGAGGTTATATATCAATTTTATGGATTTTTTTTTTAAATTTTATCTTTAAATATTGATAAGATTTCATAAATTTTTTAATTTATTTTAATGAATTTATTTTGATTTTATGAACCACCTCACAAATTTAACAAATTAATCTGAATTGATTTAAATTATTTTTTTATTGTTTTTCTAGTTGATTTTTTCACATATCATCATTCAATATTTGGTTAGTTGAAAATTAAATTTTATAATTTTTTTATTTGTTTTAATATAATTTTCTCTATCTCATAACCTAAATCACAAGTTTGATAAGTTAAACTAGATTGATTCTATATATTTATTTTATATTTTTTAATTGAATATTTTTTTAATTGGGCTTTGTTATTTTCTTTGGATTTACTTTTTATAGAGTTATTTAATCTCATGACCCAGGTCTCAAGATTTGTCAAGTTGAATCGGGTTGATTCTGTGTTATATTTTGGGTTATTTTTTAATTGAATATTTTTTTTTAATTTTATAATTTAACAACTTAATTTTTTTTCATTTATTTTTTTTATCAATTTTATCTTTTAATATTAGGTTATTTGAGATGAGTTTCATAATTTCATTCAATTTAATTTTATGAAATTATCTTGATCTCATGAATTTTTTTTATTCTCTTAATTTTAACCTTCAACACTAGATTTATTGGAAATGGATTTTTATCAATATTTTTATTTTATTTTTATAAAGTTATTTTGGTCTTATAATTCAAATCACGAATTTAACAAGTTAGTTTCAGTCAACTTGAATTTTTTATTTTTTTATAATTAATTTTTTTTATCTTTAAATATTTGATTGATTAGAATTTAATCTACCTATAGGAAGTTTGGAAAGAAAGTTAACTAAGATTAATTCATTTAGTTGTTTTGTTTTTTTTTTAATTGAATACTTTTTTTTTAAATCTTTTAATATTTAAAAATTAAACATTATAATTTATTTTTATTTGTTTTTTTGTAAAGTTATCATCATTTCATTGTTTAAGTTGAAAATTTTATGTCTTAAGTCAGATTAATCCATTGTGTTCGTAGGCTCAATATTTAAAAATAAATATTATTTAATATGCTGTAGTATCAATATTTTCAGTTTGAATACTCAGTGAAAGATAGACGACAGATTCAGAGTTTAAGATTTTCAGTTTCATACAAACTGTCATTCATAGATGACAATCCAACAGTATCAGGACTCTAGAGCTGATCAAGGTGCTTTTTACAATGTAAAAGAAAATACTCAAGGTGGAGGAAGTTTCGGTAAACTACCACGGCGGAACCAGCTGGAACAATATTTTCAATCTGCTGCCAATCTTCAGAGGACTGTGGATGAGCCGCTGACGAAAACACTCACCACAGACAAAGCACTTGCTTCTGCACTTCAGCTCCTATTGTATAAAAGGTTCTCTAAAGCATGATCAACAAGGAAACATGAGAAAAGCATGATCAGCAAGGAAACGGCCTGTTTCCTTTCCATGCTACTATAAAATCTATACATAATTTCTAACCGAAAAAGTCAAGATATGATCACCTAATGGTAAAGTTAATATTAGCAGTTAAATAACAAACAGATTCATTCAAATCCACCTAACTCAGCTATTCACCTGGGCTATGATCTTGTTCTTTCATCATTAGGCTGTGATGCTAACTATTAATCAAACAAAAGATTTGGTAACCATCATAAACCTTCAAAATGTTAGATTTGTTGTTCTCATTGTTGCTCAGCACCTCGCAATTCTGGTCATTACCATCATCATTCAACAGCGCCCAATAACTCCTTCACAACACTTTCCATCACAACTATATCAGTAGTCACCCTGTCCTTCACCCATGGAAATCCTAAACCATAGAGAATCCAGACATTTTCTCTAAGCCAAGAATGCTCATCATTCTGTGCGTCCTTGCTCCAATAAGTTACATTTTTGGGATTATTAAGCCAGTTGAGCCAACTCTCATAAACCATCGAAGTCGAAATCAAATCAACAAAATTATCCAGCTCTTCTTCTCCTATAAAAACCTTCCCTCTCGACCCGGACCCCTGCATATTCGCACTCAAAATCACCACTTTCTTTAACGTTTTAGGCCAATGCGGCACCATTTTCTTTAAAAAGAACATCATTGTTTCAGCAAAGGAGGTATCGAATTTCCCGTTCAATTTCAGAGGTATATTTGTACTTCTCCTTGTGCTTGACAACACCCCAACTTGAATAGCGAAAATTAATTCACAGTGGATGCTATCACAATCACCAATCATGCAGTTCAACCTGGACACATGCAAATTTGAGGAAGAAGGGAAAGAGCAGAGCTTGATTTCGAGAAAGTTGAGATTTGCAAACACCTTCATGAGGGCAGGGAACGCTAATCGTGGAATGTGGTGATGAGACTGCGAGCACAAGAGAACTTCATCATCATCATCATCATCACCCTCGTTTGGACATAAGAATTTGAGGGAGACAGTGTCGATTTTGGAGACGAGGGAATGCAAGTTCTTGCAAACAGTGGAACAGCGAATGAGGGTTTTGGTATCATCTTGGATCTTAAACAAGATCTTGAGGATTAAGTCATCTGGGAGTTTCTTGAAATTGTCTGCTAATCTTTCAGATCTTCTTACAGTGATGTTAGGGTTGTGGGCTTGCTTGGCTGATTTGGATCTTCTCATTGTCTTGAAGATGCGACCACTGAGGTTTATGGCAGGGAGCAGGAGGAGGATTTGGAGACACGGTTTTAGCTGACTAGGGTTTTCACATGTTTGCAAGCACGCGTCAAGATTGTGGGAGATTGCTCGTAGAGATTTACGAGAGAGATTGAGAACAACTCAGATTCTACACTGTTACCTGCGAGCGAGAACACCGATCCAATTTCTTTTCGTGGAATAAAAATTTCTTACTAAAACAATTTTGTACAAAATAAAAATTAATTTGTATATTATCCACCAAATAATTTTAAAAAAAATTATAATGTATTATTCAGCGTACCAAACAATTTTATTCAATGTTCATGTACAAGATGATTCTCATCTAGTGAAGCTCGTCAAATCAATTAATTTATGTGAATTAATTTTCAATTCGATTTAATATAAAACATATCCTGACTGGATATCATGAAATCCCTTTAAAATAAATAAAAATAAAAAGTAAAATCGAATATTTTGAAACTTAATCAACAAAAGCGCCCATTCAAATTTAAAAAGTAATTTCTTCAAAGAATAATATTCTCTTTTTTTTCAATGAAATATAATAATGAAATATTTTACTAATAAAATATTTTTAATAAAAAAAATTACGGTATTTTGGTTTATATTCGTCACAATAATTTCTTTCGTGGGAAGATTTTCTGTCTTTTTTTCATCCCAGACGGCAGCTTCTTATTGTCTCTACAAGGTGTTCAAGATAGGCCTCGAAGCCTTCCAAATCCTCAATTCTTCTCATCTTAACTTACTGTAAATCTCAACACTACGTACGTTCCAAGTAGGGCAAAGCGCAATATGGGAGATAAATAAGACAATTGCCCAACGTAAATGGAAATAAAATAGCAAAAGACCTCTTAAACACTTAATAAATATATTTTTCTTTTTTAATATATATATATATATATTTTCCTTAGATTGCAAAACATTCTATATTAATTCGAATTACTTAACGGGAAGAGTTCTATAATGAATATGAAAAGAATTCAGTTTATATCTAAGGAAAATATATGAAGTTACAAGATCTACTTAACTTTCAAATCATACAACCGCATGTTTGGATGAGAGATAATTTATATTATTTTAAATAAAAAATATATTATTTTAATTTTTAAAGATATAATTTGTTCTTAAAAACTCTTGTATTTTTATAAAAAAAAACTACCACATCTCTGAACTCAATACACTCAAACACAAAATTTTCCTAGAATTAAATTGTGTAATATAAATTACATGTTATCCTTGAGTTATTTTCAGGTTCAATAATTTATTCCATTTTCTTCTATTTATATATGATACATTATCATATATAAATAGAAATAATTTTTAAAAAATTATTATATTTTTGATTGTGAAATATGAATGAAGAAAAATTAAGAAACTTGTGACTAATCATATACAAATAAAAATTAAGAAGGGAGTTTCAGTTTGTTTAATATTAATGCTCGTAACAAAAGTTTCCTTGCTGCGCAGTTATGAAACATCCACCTCAAATTTAATTCTGTCTGAATTCAATGGATTCATCACTACAAGTGGTATCAGAGCTATGCTCCGGAGTTAGCCATGATGAATGAATTCTCGGAATGTCAAACAAAAGGTGGTGGACCCTAATTAAATCACGATGTGATCCATGGATCAACTCTATTGGATAGGCGGTGTGCTCCAGATACTTCATGGACGTGTCCTGATCTCAATACGATGAAGAAGAGTTGACCTACAAAGAGCAAAAAACTCTCAAGTCAGGTGGTACTCTCCGGTGCTTCATGGACATGTCCTAACCCCAACACGATA
This sequence comes from Populus ilicifolia, assembly GCA_015708895.1. Classification (NCBI taxonomy): domain Eukaryota; kingdom Viridiplantae; phylum Streptophyta; class Magnoliopsida; order Malpighiales; family Salicaceae; genus Populus; species Populus ilicifolia. The sequence goes on along the minus strand of SRLM01000066.1, from coordinate 490,390 downwards.
AAGTAGAGAAAAGTAGAGAATGAAAAATTCTGGTTGACAGAGAGTGAATGGATAAATGATCGTTTGAAGAGAGGCTTGGTGGTCCATTTTATTTAATCTATCGGTGAAATTCCTCGTCTTCTCTTTCACTTAAAACCAGCAACACATAATCTAATGTCACACATTCATATCCAGCCGGCTCAGCTTGGCTCGGATCAACCATCCATAATCCAAAATCTAATTTAGATTAGATTTTATTTTAAATTATTTTTTATATTATTGACCTAGTCGAATGACCGTTCGATAAAAGATAGTGATTTAAACAAAAATAATAAACTTAAATTGATCTCGTAAAATTACGAGTTGATACAACGACGACTTAACGACACAAGCTTGGATATACGAACTACACCCGGCTTCTTCACGTTCTTTGTTTTTAGTACTATATATCCAAGATTTTTTTTTTTGTTATTTATTTACTTGATGGCATTGTAAAGCAGCAAATTTGATTACACATTGATAGCCGGTGAGTTTCGATTAGGTGTGGTGTTTTTCGCAGGCTCGACTTTCTTCATCATGAAAGAAGGCTTTCCTGACGCATCATCCTCTGCATCGTATGTATAAGCAAACCCTCCGTGCCTTGTCAAATCCATGCCTGCCATCTCATCCTCAGCTGAGATCCTCAGCAACTTCAACTTGTGGAGGCCATAGAAGAGTGGACCCATTGTCGCCGAGACCCACCCTATTATAACCAAGATTTCAATTATCTGGGCCGCCAACAGGTTCCCACCACCACCCATGAACAGCCCATATGGCCTCCCCGGCTTGTTTGGATACACTTCATTCACGTACACCTCCTTCGCAAACAGCCCAGTGAACAGCAACCCCCACATGCCGCATCCGCCGTGCAATTGGGCTGCCTCTAATGGGTCATCGTAGTGTAGTTTTTCTGCGAGCTTATTACACCCAATTAAAACCCAAGCGGCAACGAAACCACATATGACTGCGGCCCATGGTTCTACCACCGAACACCCTGCGGTGATCGCAGCGAAACCCCCTAATAAGCCGTTACAAACGTCGATCACATTCCAATGGCCAGATAACAATCTCTTCCCAAACAGGGTAGTAAGGGCAGCTGTGCTCCCAGCCAATGTTGTAGTGACAGCTGTCCTTCCCACAGCACTCCATTGACCGTAATACCCTCCAGCTCCATCATAACTCTTCAAGATTGTCAAGAACGAACCGGGGTTGAACCCATACCACCCGAACCACAGCAAGAATGAACCGAGCACCACTAACGAAGCACTATGACCGCGTAAGGCCACGGACCGACCGTTCTGGTCGAACCGGCCAATTCGGGGGCCTTCAATGAGAGCGCCCCAGAAACCCGCAATACCTCCGACCATGTGAACCACACCTGAACCAGCAAAGTCGATTGCACCCGAACCGAATAAGAGATCGTTATCGGATTTAGCCGGATTGGCCCAACCATCACCGGACCAAAGCCAATGTGAAACAACAGGGTAAACAAAGCCGGTCAAGAAGGAGGAGTATATGAGGTAAGCAACGAATTGGGTTCTCTCAGCAATGGAGCCACTAGTGATGCCAGCAGCAGCTATAGCGAAAGCCCATTGATAGAGGAAGAAACTATAGTCACCTAGAGGAGAAGGAAAGTCTCTCAAACCAAAGAAATGGCGGCCAATGAAGCCATTGCTGGGAGAGCCGAAGGCAAAGGCATAGCCAAAGAGATAGTAAGAAAGGCCACCAGTAGCAGCATCAAGAACATTAGTAAGCATTATGTTCATGGTGTTCTTGGCCCTCACAGAGCCTGCACAAAGCATGGCAAAGCCTAGTTGCATAGCAAAGACTAGGTAGGCAGAGAAAAGAAGGTAAGTGTGGTTGATTGCATAGCCTGTGTCTGAAAGCTGGGTGGATATGCTGCTGAACTGGGAGCATAAGTAGGTAGCAGCTTCTGTGGAGTTCACAGCGGTGGAGAGGAGAGCTAGGTCAGAGGATGAGCAGGCCATGGTGGAAGTGGGGAGAGAGAGAGGGGGGGGNGGGAGAGACAGATGTGCCCAGAGGTTATGGAAGAGAGCAGAGTACGGTATCAGAATATATATAGAGGATTTTTCTTTTTTTCACAAAATTATTGTATAATGTCAATTACATACACGCTAGATCATACCTAAACTTTGATTGGCAATTTGTTGATCTAAGCATGTAAAACCATGAACTAACTAAAATAATAATAATTGTATTGTCTAGCTCAAAATATCTAAGCTAACTTCGTGAAATTCCTAAGCCTGTGTATGCATAACCAATCCGTCCCTTAATTTAATTTAAATTCTGAATTAAACAGGTTAATTCAAATAAATTAACAATAATATTTTTTAAAATATATTTTAAAAAAAATTAAATTAAATTTAATAATTAATTAAATCATGACAAGTTATCTTTTGCTGGTTTAGTTTGAAATTCATCCTAAATCAAGAGCTAAATTTACTGAGTCATTGAATTAACTTATTGAGTTAGCTTGAATCAAGTTTAATAATTATTTATTATATAAAATTATTTTTTTACAAAAATAATACTAAACCACTTGATATATTGTGATAATTGTAATGTCAGCAATGATAGAAACGGCTACATCTCCTCAAAGTCAACAAGAAACATGCAATACAACATGTTTGAGAAGCCTCCTTTCCATACCCAGAGAAGGAAAAAATAAACAAAAAAAAAAATCCTAGTTCTTGCGGTTGATATGAAGCTGCTGACATGCATAATGGAGATCCATCTATTGTGGAAATCAAATGCCAAAAATTTGCTGCTCGCGTTTTGTATTGTAACTAGAAGAATCTTTCCCCAACTGGTGTTGTAGTATTTTTGGAGCAAACATGTCGTAATGGAGACAAGCTAGTTACCTTAATTACTTGATTTTTAAGTATTTATTTGTTTCTCTCCTGACAAGTAGCTGGTGAGAGATGGAGCAGAGACAAGGGAAGGTTTTAAGACAATATTATTGTCTTTGGATAAGGTTTCGAGGTTTTAAATATTTTTTTATTTTATAAAAATTATTTTTAATATTAATGCATCAAAATAATAATAAAATATATTAATTTAAAGTAAAAAATAAAATAATTAAAAAAAATACTTTCAAACTACAAAAACAAATAAAATCTTTAATAGCTTTAAATTTCAAGTGAAAATACCCACTTAAATTTTAGTTACAAAAACTAGTTCCAGACGTTGACTCGAAAAAGAATTTAGATTAATAAATCAGCACGCGAATCATACTCATACATCAATCTAACTAGATAAACTAAGTTTTATAAAGTTAATACCTAATCCTAATCCAGTATAATTTAAAATATAATTTGGATTGAACTCAAATCATGGATTAAGGGTCATTTAAACAACAATGCTTAGAATATCAGATCGAAACAACAAAACAGGGCCGCAGCACCGATCTCAGCCTAACAGAGTGTGGGAAATTTTTAACTGATTCTCTTGGACGGATACATGCATGATCTGCCGAAAGGAGGAGAGCTATGTGGGAATTAAGAAGCTTATGAGTTCTCTCAATAATCTAGGGATGCAATTTTCTATTATTAAAAGAGGGGTGGTTCTTGCGCAGCAGAATGAGTTCATAGAAATGAAAAATCATAGCTGGGGGTTTAACCTAGTAGACCTGATAATAAATATACTATATTTTTCCAGCCAACTTCTATTTAAAAGATTCTAAATCCAGATTCATTTTTCTAAGTCACAGTAGTAGAATATCATGATTTAAGAAGATTCAATGAATATAAAATCATTGCTTGCATAAGATGGGCCATTAATTCATTAAGGGACATAAAAAAAATTAAGAAATTGAATCATGGAACGCATCTCTTACGTATATTGTTTAGTGTATACTAATGAATTTGGATATTATCGTGTTTTATGATTTAGTTATTATCCTGATAAATTAAAAAAAAAATTATTTTTGAAAAATAAAAATTTACTTTAAAATTATTATGGAGATAAATTTATTTTATATCTATATAAATTATATTCTTTGATTTGATTGATTTTCTTACTAGTAGAGCTAATCACCTTTCATTTTGAATTTCTAGTGCTAAATGAATCATGTTTTTCAAAACATTTTGTAAATTGCTTTTTATTTTAAAAAATATTAAATTATTGTTTTTAGATAANTCATTTTGAATTTCTAGTGCTAAATGAATCATGTTTTTCAAAACATTTTGTAAATTGCTTTTTATTTTAAAAAAATATTAAATTATTGTTTTTAGATAATTTTAGAAGGTTTTGTTGTTCCAATGTTAAACATTCAAAAATCTAGTAAAAATTATTTTAATATATTTTTAATTTAAAATATTTTTAAAAAGCATTTTTTACCGTAACAAATAGTGATAATTCTCAATACTAAATGCATTTCAATTCATTTTGCATTGGATTAGATATCAAATATCTGGATATGTTTTAGATAATTTTAAAACATTTTAATGTGTTTATGTTAAAAATAAAAAAAAATAAAAAAATCATTTTAATATTTTTTAATTAAAAAATATTTTTCAACCGTGATACGTAATCACAATTCACAATAGGTGCATCTCAGTAAGTTTTGCAATGGATATCAGTAAGTTTTGCATTGGGCGTCGGGTGATGCAAGAGAAGAACACATAGCTATCAATGACAACGAAGATGAGAAAAACTTGAACCAGAACAATGCAAGGTCAAAAGAAACGAAAAGAACATGGCCTCTCAATGAGGTTGAAGATAGATTAAGCAACAAATTTAGTTAATTAACCCTTCCCTCTTTTAATATATGATCGGCGAGACTGCAGCAGCAGTACGCAAGCGGCTGCCATAACTTCCGGCCACTTTAAAAATACTCTCAACTCAAGGCCATGCCTCATCTGAGTGCGACAGCATGCCTTTTCGTGTGCTGAAGAATCTGGATTTTCAATGATAAACGGGTGCAGAAAGTCTAAAGAATCTTTGAGTTGTTTATACTATGAAAAATTTCTGGTCAGAAGTATTCCAACTATAATCCCAATTATTAAATGAACATGCCTTACCTGGCTGCAAGTTGATTACGGAGACAGTCTGTTCACAAGCTGATGATTTCATAGAGATTGTCTATAGCAAGAACCACATTATATTGCTATTATTATAAAGCTAAAATATGTGTGGTTTTCAGTACAGCTGAAGTCACCATTCATCATCACATGAATTATCAGGGATAGGGATTGGAGCAGTAATTTTTTTTTTAAATTTGATACTCATATTTTTTCTTTATATAATTAAGCCTCTTTTTTTTTTTGTCCAAATCAACCTCCAATTACATGTTTTTTCAGAGATATGATAGAATTGAAAGTCCTAGAATTGAAGTGCCAACCATAAGTAAAATAGGTGGTAACTTTTAGATTTGTTTGAAAAATACCATTTAATCCCTTATTTTTTTTTGTTATTAGGTAATCAATCCTTTTAGTTCTAAAAAAAATAATTTTGACATCCATTTTATTCTCATTATTTTTAGTTTTTTTAGGTGAGAGAAGAAAAAAAGGGGATCGACGATTTCTAACCTAAAAATAAAAAGTTACCATTGTGATGATTCTGACTATCAAAATGATGAGTTTTTATTCTAAATGATTCCATATAATAAAAAAAAGTTCAAATTATAGGGTTTTTTTAACCTTAAAAATACTTAGGAAAACAAATTTGAATTCAAGAAGATTTTTTGTTTTCGATTGATATAAAGTTTTGAAGTGGTTTTTTGTAGTTTTGAAGGTTATGATTGGTTTAACAAGTTTCATGTGGTGTTTTAGACAGTAAATAAGTTCTTAATAAGAAAAAAAAATAATCATCTAGATTTTTCAACAACTACAATGATCAAAATCTTAAGAGTCAAGAAGATGTGTTTTTCAAAATAAATTGGAGTGAATAAAATGTTGTCTACCTTGTTAACATAAAAAAAAAAATTAAATTAAAGGTTTGCACATGTGCATCTAAGATTCTAGACCCATGCTTGGTAACTATGCTTAGCCTAGACTTGTTTTTTTCTTTGTGTTTTTATAGTTTAATTTTTTTTTAATGTAAGTTTTTTTTATATTTTTTTCTTAAATTAAGTTTGTATTTTAATTCTCAGTGATTTTTTTGCTTATTTTTTTCTTAGTGATTTTTTAGTTATATTGATTTGTTTAATTTTTTTAAGAAGTTAATATTAATCATTTGTAATTTTTTATATTTTTATATATTAAATTTATTTTTAGAAATATTTTTTATTTTTATAATATTTTTATTATGTGTAACGTTACATAATATGTTTTTATTTTATTTTATTTTATTCAATAAATTTTCTGTGTGTATCGATTTCTATTACAAATTTATTTTAATAAACAAATTCATTAAACATAACTAAGTAAATGAAATATATTGTTAAATTAAATATCTTGATTTTTATTTGTTTCTCTATTTTTTCAATTTTTTTATTCATCATTCATGACATTTTTATTTTAATTTACTTACACAATAATTCTTGATTTATTTAATTATATATATGTATAGATTTTTCAATTTACATTTAGCATTTTTATGTAAAAAAAAAAGTTGAAAAATTCTATTTGTTTAATCTCTCTCTCTCTCTCTCTCATCATGTATTGATGCTTTCAACTTGATTCTTGTTCATTAGATTTTTTAGTTTTTTTTTACTATATTATAAAATTTTTATTGTTTTAAATTTCACTTCAAATTTTATAGTGTGTTATTCCTTTTTTAATTTTAGACCTCATTTTATTGATTTTTTTTCTTTTTTTTAATGTTTTTATTCTTTTTTATTTTACTATCGAATTTAAAAATTATTATTTCCCTTTAATTTATTTTTTATTTTAATTCTAACCCTTATTATTTTAATTGACTATTATTTTTGTGGCATTTTCTTTATGTAATCATTCAATAAATTATTTTATAAGGATTAGAATTCATGATCTTTTTTAGTCTGATAACTTGGATTATAGATTTAAAAAGTTTATAAAAATTAACATCTTTTTTGTCTTATTTTCTTTTCACGGATTTACTTAGGGCAATATTTTTGTAAATTTGTTTTTGTTGTTGCCTTATTGTTTTATCATATTATCAAATTAATTAAAATTTAAACATTTGTTTTTTGTTGTTGCTTTATTTTTTTATTATATTATCAAATTAATCAAAATTTAACATGTTTATCAAATTTTTCTCACTTCTTTAAAAGTATAATCATCTCTTGAACATTTTTTTTCAAGTGAAAAACTATTTATATGGCTCGCAGGTTAACCAAACCAAAAAATATAAGAAATTATTGTTCATCCACACTCACTCTAACGTGGATTACATTAATAGTTCATAAGACTTTACTTTTTATTTTTTTGTTATAATTTTTTTATTTTTATCTTTTAATATTAGAATAGTTGAGAATTTAATTTTTAATTTTTATTTTATCTTTTTATAAGTTAGTATAGTTTGGTATCTTAGGTCACCTATGTTTGTCCAATTTATGATTAGCCTCGTTTGTCTTTTGTTTTTGTAAGTTAAAATAATTTTATTTATTTATTGATATAAATAATTTTTAATTTATTTAATTAAATAGAAGTGCCAACTTTTCAATTTAAAATTATGATTCTTTTATGTAAAAAATATATTGGAAAAGCTTATATATTTATCTTTTTTTTATTGAAAAAAATTATCCAACCCGATTAGTCAAATATAAAGCTTAAAATTTCAGCCAACTCACGCAACTTCTTGCTTGTCTCTCTCAATAAACAAAGAACAATAATTGAAGTTAAGAACGTTAACTCTTGGTCATAATAGGAGAATGGGTTAGCTAACAAGATCTTTTATGATCATCTAGGCTAAATACATTTGAGGTAAAATTAAAAGTAGGGGCAAACTTAAAAGTAGGGTTTATTTACTTTTAGAATTAATAATTTGTTTAAAAATATTTTTCAACAAAAATATTTAATGTTAAACATTAATTTATTTAAAATAAATTATGAGAAGAACTCAAAGAATTCTTAGTTATTTGAATTCTTATTCATAATGTTTTTGTTTGATTGAATTGCAATTTGAATATTCTACCATATACTTTGTATATAAACTAGAGACGTTGTATATAAACTAGAGTTTTGTTTTAACTTTATTACAAGTTTAATTACTTTTACTTTGATCTGTAAAATTGCATGTAATTTAAACTAAACAATTACTATCTGTAAAATCACCAACAATCAGTTCAATTTAAAAACAAAAAGGAGAAAAAAAATTGTGTTACGAACAGGACCTCCTGAGTGGCAAAGATTCATCGCAGCGCAATGCATTTCAAGCAGAATTTTAATGTGTTCGAAATGAAATCATGGGATGCTGGAGATTTGAGACATCAGCACGCAAGGGAATTGAGTACATGCATGCATGTTTCAGATGAATTCTGTTTCTCTCTGCGAGATTCATGGCACTTCTGATGTAAATAGCAATGTCAGGTCCATGAAAGCAGACTACAGTAAGTTTATAGTTCATTGCTGTTACTCCATGCACGCCTCGATTTCAACAGCTGCCAACGTATTTCCTGTCATTTTTCCGGATGTCCTTTATCATATGCATTATTCTAAGCAGTAGCCAGCTAATTGCCGCATCTATTAGCATAACAACTTCCTTAACCATCATTGAAGTTCATAATCGACTAAAAGAGAATTAGAAATTCTATAAATTTAACTGGTCATTTTCAATTCATCTTACAGACGTGTCCTCAAGCAAGCTCATCTATTCACCAGATACTAATGTATCGAACCAGGAAATTTGCTGTAGTCGGCATCAATTAGGGGGGAAATTCAGGGTCTGATGCTGGCTCAAGAGCACATAAAATGCTTTAATCCGTAAAATAAAGAAAGAAAGAAAAAACCTCTCATGGCCATGCCAATAGCTGGCAAGAACCTGGTGCTGGAGGGGTGAAAATTATTGCAAACCAATTGTTAGCCAGTAGCTAATGATCGAGTCTGTGCAAAACGTAGAACTAATGGTAAATTCTGTAAATGGATAAAAAAAATTACGGTGCAAGTTCTACATCCTAATCGTCTGCGCCTCTGACTTTTGGTTGATCAGAATTTTTCATTAATTTTTAAGCCCAAATTCATTACAAAGACACCTTGTTCAGGGAGAAAACGAGGAAACAGTGACAGACCCACTACTACGAATATAAATATAAAAGGTATGCGCTTACATATATTGGCTGTACAATTATAACGTGAATCTGCATATAATTCTTGAGACCTTTGCATTACAAAACATAAGGCAAAATGCAGACGGCAGAACTTTTCAGCTCATATGGCCTTGTACACTTTCAGAGGTAGGTCAAAAAATAAAGAAAGGATTAGGCAATTATGACATCATAATTGAGTAGTTCTGTGCTTCCATTGTTAGACAAAATACCAAAACCTTCATGTCATCACCTGTAGTGGAAGTGGGCTGAAAGCTCAATTTTCCTTCGACTTAAATTGTCTTGCCAGAAAGAAAAGCCCCACAGTGGTACAAGCAGACAGCAAGGTTGATGAGTAGCAAAGGGCAAGCAGAGTTCCTCTCAGAGACTGCATCCAGAAAATTTCAGGTTTTAGCACGCCTTAATTGTCAATGGGTTATAAGAGGAACAGAGGCAATAAGAATCTATTTTGCATTTTTCCAGAACCTTAGCCAGCAGTAAAGCATTGCCATTTGCATACTCCAATGAACTCTCTGGACTGCTTTGAATGCCTCGAGCTAGTTCCCATGAAAGAATCCTACACTTCAAAATTGGATATTTTCTCCTCTTTGTTGTGAAATAAAACGTTGAAAAAGGTAACTGACAGTTTAAACGGAATATTTACCCAAACACAAGTCCAATGACAGCCCCAATATTAGCTTTCACGGGTGTTATTTCAATCTGTAGGTCTCCAAACTGCGGATGAGATTCACATTTGTTTGTTATACATTTCATTTATAATGCGTTTCTTTGAGGAAATATCCCATTAAACAGGGAGTTATCAGCTACCTTCAGGACTCTTGTTTCTTTCTTCAGTTCTTCGTCAGTTGCTGTTGATATTGAACTTGCGGAAAGCAGCTTTCCAGTTGTGATCATTGTTTTTGCAATCTATAATGGTTGAGTGGTGTTAATAAATTGCGTTCTTACAGAAACACAATCTCTAGTGGGACTAAGATCCCGCGTAAAGGGAAATGACTGTTTTGATGAACTCGCTAAATATAAATTATGAACATGATATAAGGTAAGCTACAATTTGCATAAATTACATTCCTAGTTCTTTCAACAAAGCTTTCCAGCAGCAATTAAAACAGTTGGTATTTTACTTTTGTCAAGGGACTGCAAAAGGGTAAGAAATTGATCTCAGAAGAGTAATTTCCAAGGCGAAAGCATGTCCTAAACAGATTAATTTGCATAGCCTAGATACAATGATACCTGGAATCTTCAACTCAAAGCAGCACAAGAAGGGCAACCAAAAATGGAGTCTGTGAACCTTGGCAACTGTGCCGAGATACAGAAATCCTTCACACTTTTATTCAAATCAGATGCATATAGTTTGAATGGACAAACTACAAGGCATGTCCAAACAATCATAATCTGGCAAAGGAGCAACGAAATAACTGATAGTGATTGTGTCAACAGGATTTCAAGTTGACATCTTGGCACGCTCCACTCTTGAGGAAAACAGTGCTTTGAATTTAAAGTTTGAATACGAAATTCAGAAGGATAATTGAAACCAATGCAAGTTAAAAACAAAATACAAATGTAGCACAACTACTATTGCAGTTGATTTTTATCCCACATGCTGTATCCTCCACAAAAAGGTTTTGAATGATACATTTTGAGTTAAATAATATAAATAACAATATTGAAAGCACAAGATTAGCTTTGAAGTTAGATGAAGTACCTTTTGCAGTTCACCCTGACCATACTGTCCCATGGACTGGAACCTCCTTCCAGCAGATACTAAACGTTTGCCAAATGCTAAACCAGTATAAAAAAGGAGTAAAAGCTTCAGATTCAGAGCAAACTCTTAAACCATTCATCCAATGTCAGTTATGAATGCTCCTATTCTTGCCTGATTTAGCATTGTTTGTTAAAGAGCTCTCCATCACAGGCAACTTGCTCGCTAAAGCTCGGGAAGTTGATGTGTCAGCCAGCTCCCATGCTCGAGAGAGATTTAACAAGATTTCTCCCAGCTCTTTACCGCACTAAAAAGTTACCGCCAAAAGCACTCAGCAAAAAAATGCTTTTCATTGTAGTCAGCAACAGTACAGATATAGACAAACATAGAGTACCCCTAAAATGAGAAATAGTTGAAAGCCAACTGGTCACTTATACCAGCAGTGCTTATGGCAACAACTTGGTAAAGCTTAATTATGTACTCATAATGGGTTTTTATATATATATATATATATATATATATTCTTTAAGCTCAAAGGCATAGTTGCTACTTCTCCTTTGTATAATCCAAAAAGTGGAGCATGAAAACAATCAATTAAGAGTCTGGTTTTCATGTGAACTGCCATTCTCGTATGAAGTGTCTTGTTCTTAACTTTGTGGATAGAGGCATACAGAAAGACTACCATTGCTAGGTTAATGATGCTTAGAAAAAACAGCAATGTGCCATCATCAATGCTTCAAAGGCCAGTGAAAAGTCAAGTTTAATAAACCGTAACTTTCCAATTTCCCAGCAAACAAAAATCATTAATTCCCAACACTTCATATAATGAAAACGCAATAAAAACATCCCTTCGGCGGCATGCAATAAAATTGGAGCAATACAGAGAATCTTAGCAAGGATGACATGCACAAAAAGATGATAAAATCAAAACCTTTTGTTGGATCATTTATTAGTATCAAGGCAACAACCAAGAACGACTAACCTCATCAAGAACCGGTCCATTCGCAAGATCAAAAGCTGCATCATTTAACTACAAACACAAAAATAGCACAAACATAAATTCTCTCAATTGACATAGGCAACAACCCCTAACAAGAACTACAACTAACTAAATACATCACAGAAGTAGTCTTGAAACGAAACCCAACAAGAAGCAAAACACAAATTGAACTCACATCTAATCTAAGATCACTCGGTAATTGTTGGAAATAATCTGGTGGAAGATCAAAGCAATCCTGCAACCCCATATGACAAAAACACAACAAAAATCAATATAACAAATTGCAATTCCAGAAAATGTATAACATGATGGTACATACGAATATATATATATATATATATATGTTTGTACGTGGGTGCTTACCGAGAGCTCTTGAAGGAGGGTTTGCGGGGAAGGGTCAATAGATTGAGGAGAGTCTGAGGACTCTGTGAGAGCAAAAGATGGGATTTTGAGAGGTTTTGAAAGGAGAATTTTTTTGGGTCTTTTAAGAGAGGTGAGAGAAGAGCTATGGAGTTGATTTCGGAGAAAGAGAAGTGTAGAAGAGGAAGAAGTGAGAGTTGGCAGAGGTTGAAGGAGAAGAAGGAGAAGAGAAGACATTTGTGCTTCAGTTTCAGTTCCGTTAAATGTGTCAGCAACTGGAGTTCTGAATCCTGATACATAATAGAAGTAGTTCAGTACTTCCGTGTGTTTTGAAAGAAAAGAAGAATATTTGGGGTATCAAATTCTTGATATTTTTGAGGTTTTAGGACTCTTATGTAATGGGACCCAAGAACATGGTGGATAAGGTGGCTTTGCTTCTTGTTTTCTTGCCGGATTTACAATTTAATCCTAACTCTACGGATTGGATGTAATTTAGATAGAAATATATTTTTTTAGACTAAATAGATAATGAATAAAGTATAAATATTGTTACATTCCATTTAAAATCCTTTAAATTTAACCTGAAATATATATTTATATTATATAAATATATTTATAGAATACTTAGATTTTTTAATACAATATAATATATAAATAAAATCATTCACATAATTAATTATTTCATTTCCAATAAAATTTCTCAACAGTATACCCACTAATCGGTATCACATATTTTTCTGTTAATGGCATAATTACCTGCCTGTATAACTTTTTAAAATCAGTTCAATATTTTAATAAGTTTTAAAAATTTACCTATCAAAATCAAAATTATATATCCATGTTAATTGTGGAAATTTCTCATTTAATATGTATTTTTAGAATATAACATCATTTATTTTTTTATATTTAAGTTTATATAAATTTTATAAATATATTTAGATCTGCTAATTACCGAACCTCTATTATATGTTATTATCAGAAATTTTGACAATTAATCATTATGTTTTGTAAAGCTGCCTGGAGAACTATAATTAACACCACTTGGAAAGGTGCCGGACGGGTAGTGAAGGCTCGTTTAGTAGACGGCAAGCGAGGAGCAAGCACCTACTGTTCCTATCAAAATGAACATCTACTGTTCATAGTTCTGTTCAGTGTAATTAGCTTGTTATTAACAGCAATTTAGATATAAAAATTATATGAAATTCATATATAATAAATTATTTTTTTATTATCAAATAACTGTAAATTATGTTTTAATTAAAACGCAGACCGCGTAAATAAACGGACTTGATATGTGTTCTTCAGTTTGCCATCATTACCTGTGGTTAATGCACCAGAGGAATCCGGAACTGGGATGTCTCGGTTGGCCGCCCATGCTGAGTAAACTGGTATATGTTCAAACCGGATTCCTTGGAACCGGCCACCAGCGCAGTACCGATCCCAACTTGAAGACCCCTCCTGCAGAAATTAGCTGCTCGTGGTGCCGGAGCAGCTGGCCTTGTTTGAGAGTATCATTTTGTGCATAAGCAACATAGTTTGGACTTAAGCAAGAGGCGATGAGGAGGATGAAGATCGCACAAGCCATTAGCAAAGTTTGTAACAGAAGGGATTTGTAATGTGTCGGTTCTGTGTAGAGTACATCTTCCTGGATTGTTCTTCTAAGCAAAAGTTCTTGAAGCAGGAGAGACTTGTTGGGCAATGTCTTCGTTTTTATTCTTTGAATCCCTGAGGAGATAATTCAGATGTGTGTAAGTTCATGGACGGTGGACCTTATCGTCATACAGCTGATTTTTCTTGCATCGTTAAATAATTTCTACCAAGAAGGTCTGAAGAATTTTATTCCTTTGAATCTTCTTCATCTCAAATATGAGACAGGCAAGTGACTGGCCATTCGATTATAGAAGGCAGGAGGACACAAAGAAATGCTATCAATAAATTAGTATAAGAGCTCATGATTGCTCCTTCAATAGTTGTGTATCATTATTCCTCTGTTGTCAAATCAGTATTTTAATTAATTTTATAAATTTTAAAATTAATAATTATATAAATTTTATATAATTTTAAAATTTATAAAACTTAAATTAATAATATTTGATAAGCAAATTTAAAGCCTAATTAATTTAGCTCCACCTTTTAAGATTTTATACTTAACTTTATTATTTGTGATGTGATGTAATATAATGAATGATATTTTTTTAATTTAAAATATATTGAAATAATTTTATATTTTATATTTATATGATGACAAGATTAAAATATTCTAATAAAAAATAAATAAGAATAAACTATTAAATTCTATTTCTAATTAATATAATATTAAATAATAAAATTTTAAAATAAATTATTTAAAAACATAATTCAGTTAACTTGAGTTTGAGTTGATGTATTAAATATTATTGTATAATTATAAAAATAAAATAAAATAAAACAAATGTTAAAATTCAACTCTTAATTTATTTAATATTAAAAAATAAAAAAAATAAAAAAATAAAAAAAAGTAAACTTAATTCCTTTAATCAATAGTCCAAGTAAGGTTTTAGCCCAGCGGTGGAAAAGGCTTGTTTTTTTTTTTCCGTACCAGGGGTTCGAACCTCACCATGCATGTCTGTCATCCCTGTGGTGTCTTGCTTGTTTACTGGGCTTGCAAGATATTCAGTGGACCGTGTGGATTAGTCGTGATGCGCGTAAGCTGGTCCGGACACCACACATAAATAAAAAATAAAAAATAAAATTAATCAATAGTGGATACAGTAATTTTTTTATATTTTAATAACGGCCGAAGCGGGGAACCCCGATATAAACTAACTCACAGACAGCGAAGTTTCTACACTCTCCTTCCTCCCTGTTCACAGCCCTCCAGCAGCAAGCAGCAGTACTTGATTATTTTCATCATTTCTAGTGCTAATGCCGGAGGATATTTCCACCGACCGCCCTCTCTTGGGCGGTGCTATTTCCAGCACCTTCCCTGTCAGATTCCAGGTCAGCTCATTACTATTGTTATTATTATTTTTGTTTATGCCGTTGATTTACGAAAAAAACTGTTTTTATTTTTCAGGATGTTAGCAATATTCGGCAAGTTCCAGACCATCAAGAAGTATTCGCGGACCCAAGTCGAGATGAAAGCTTGGTTTTCGAGCTACTAGATTTGAAGCCTGATATCAACGACAATGGAAGCGCCGTTTGGTTTCTTCAAGACCTCGCGAATGAGCAAGAGGCTCAAGGGTTTACTCTGGTTGACCAGTCAGGGGTGGTTGAGGTTCCCATTGGGGATTCTTCAACTCTTGTTACAACAGCGATTGGGCAGATGGGGATTTCCAAAGGACGACAAGGAAGGGAAGCCCAGAATGTTGTGCGGGTTTATCTGGCCAATCTTAGACTTAAGAATGCTGGGACTGATGTTCTCGTTGTGGCTCATGAGCCCATTTTGATTAGCCCTTTGAGTGAAAGTGCTTCCGCTGTTGGCCCCGGGTTACTTCCTGCCGCGCAGTCTGGGTTCTTGCCCATGTCTGAGGTTTTTAAGGTTGCGGTTTCTAGTTTCAAAGTCAATGACTGTTCCATATTTGGTGGTCCTGGTAATTGAAGCATAGGGAAGATATAGTTTTGGTAGATTTTTCAATATTTGGTTAGTTGGACTAGTTTAGTCGCTTTCTAAGTAACTTAAATTTGTTGAGATTAAATCAAATGCTAGTGTGTAAATTATTATGTGCAAATTTTTCTGAAGTAACCCTAAAGTCATTGCGAATGATACCCATGTCTCTCTTGTATTCACTCCAGAGTCCAGTCAGGGGAAGGCCAAAGTCTATTTGAAGGTATGAAACTGGCCTTTTCGATCGATGCTTTTAGAACACTAATTTGGGCCACTTGTTCTTTGTCATGCCTTGATACCTCCTGCTCCAAAATGGGTTGCTAATAGCAGTTTTGTTTTCTGAACACAAGATAAAACAATGATAGCTGCATAATGGCATAGAGACGGCAATGTTGATTTATGATTCTGTTTTGTGACATGTCCGCATCAGATTTCATGAATATGATGGATGTGGTTTTGTATTATTCCCTGCTCATCCAACATATACGTTGATCTGTGGAGGGCTTTCTCTGTTGTATGTCCATTGGGTCTATGAAAAGTGAACTGAATGATGCACAGAGTAGAAAACGAAAGAAGGCCACGGCTCATGAAAGCAGCCTGCCCCGTCACCAGCACCCTTATCCCCAGTGCATAAAATGCTTTTGCTTAGATTGTTTTAGATTTTGCATATCTGAATTTAGGAATTGGTTTAAATGCTGTAGTTGTGTTTTTCTCTCGTTGATGAACTTGCTCCAGATAATACTGTTTGATGCATGCAAGTTGTGAGCCGGTGATATTGATTCCTGTTGTCCTCTCCTGCCAAGTTGTGTCGTATGATCTTACTTGTTTCTGAGACTTATGGAACAAGCATGTATTGCAGTTTATGCGATAGATGTGCTGGAGATTCTGCTATAGCTGCAGTGACTTTTGAATATTATACCTGCACCATTTCGAAACAGCCTGTAAAGTATCAAACCATCAAACCATTCGTGTATGAAGTACAATGTTCCTGTTGCTCATCTCAGGCGGATTATTCCTGATGGACCATAACATGCTCGATGGGATATATAGTTACGATTGTGCTGGTGGGGCATTATCAAGTTTTTTCTTCTGGATATTTACAAACAATTGGTTATTTTTCTTGGCCACCCACGGGTAGTTTTTTACTGTGTAGGACTAGTTATACCAATAGCAACAAAAGTTAACAATCCAAGGACAAGACTTAAGATTGAACTTGGATTTTTTTTTGAAAAATGGCATGGTTTGCATAAAATTTCAGAGAATGATACTGTTTGAAAAGTATTAGGAGAATGAGATAGTTTAACATGATTGTTATTCTGAATAGTAATTTTAAATAAAATTGCCATTTTGAATCATGGGTTTAATTATCATGAATCTTCAAAGTGTAGATTTGATGTATGGCGTCGCGCGAGGGTTACTAGGATATGGTATAATGTATTATTGTTGTAGAAGATATAAATAGATTCAAATTATGTTGTGTTATTTTTTTAATTATGAGTTTTTCTTATTATTATTACTTTAATTATGGTTTTAAGTCAATAATTTATACGAGTATATGGGTATTATGTACAATTGTTTAAAATTTCAAATATGCCATTTACATGCAAAAAAATACACATTGTTATGTTTCATTATTTTTATTATTAATTATCTTTATAATTAACAAATAAAAATAATACTTAAAAATAACAAACATGTATTAATTTAACATTATAATTAACAAAAAATAAAATAAAATATCACACTCTAAATTTGTTTTATGTTAAATATGAGGTTGAGTTTTGGGTAAAATCATATTATATGTATTATAACAACAAAGTTGCCAGCCTCTGTTTCAAAACTGAAGTTTCTACCTTTCTCCCCTCTATTTTAGTATCACAAACAGAAGTTCGATTCCTGCTTTCTCATTGATGGAATCAAGAGCAACGTCCTGACTGGAAAATCGTCAATGAAACACTTGCGAGATGGGCTGCACACCTGGCAATTAACAAGAAACTTTGCAGACCCTCCTCTTCAATCACTGTCCTCCTCTTCTGTTCTACCTGGCACCTGGCTTGCTTGATAGTCTGTAAAAATCCTTTCATTGCAAGCTGCTCTCCATGCAAGTGAAACGGTTCCCTCTGTGGTTGTTTGTCTCTTTTTGGACAAGCACAGGTATCCAATACCTTGTGGCAGTGGCAAAGGATGGCAACCAAGAAGGAAAAGCTCAACCACAACAGCCAGGCGAAGAATATGCCATGCACCCGCTTCCACAACACATCAACCCTGACTACAAGCCCTCTAACAAGCTTCAAGCTCACCATTGTTCTGGACTTCAGTTTTTCTGTTTGCTTATCGTTTTCCAATCGGAACAGTAGATGAAAGACCTACTATATATTCAATTTTGTGGCAGGGAAAGGCTGCTCTGTTTGCTATCATTTTGCACTAGAGGGGCCTTTACATATGTTGAAGGCATAGAGGATAGAAATAAGGTTGACTCCCTGAAGCTGATACTTGGGGCAATATCTTTAGACGTTAGCATCGAAGATAATTGCAAGGGTGTTGTTGATCATGTAGCGCGCGAGTATGGGCGGATAGATGGTCTTGTGAACAATGCAGCTGTACAACTCTGGAAGAGGTCACTAGGCTTGGCTTGAGAGGATGTTTAGAACCAACATCTTTGGTTACTTCTTCCTCACCAAGTAAGAGAGAAAAACTGCGGAAACAATTTGTCTATTGCTTTGATCTTTTTGTTTCTAATTGGTATAAAGGCATTTTTTGAAGCATATGAAGGCAAGAAGTTATGTTATCAACACAATATCTTATAGAGGATTCTGACTGGTGATATATTGATATTTGCTTATAGAAAATCAAGCATACTAATACAATATTTAATGTAGTTCGGCAAACCGTCTACATCCACGGGAGAAGCCATTTCATTATATAGAAAGAGAATAAAATTTACAGCAATAGAAAAAAAGGAATCATTCACTCTTTCAACTCTCAACCTCACTTTTCTCTTTATTTATAGTGCTGCAATGACAGCTACTGCTGGTTGCCTTTGGCAACCCTACTTTCTCTTATATTTCTCACATCTTTGGCTTTACTCTCACACTCATTTTGCTCTCTAACGTATGTCTCTATTTATAGGCATTCATGGCAGCTCCTTTTGATCTTTTGTCAACAATGGTGACTACCGACTCTAGCTCATCTTCAATAATGGTGGCTGCACCTAGCAGCTCTCTTTGATAATGGCAATGACAACCATCCTCTTTTAGAAGATAGGCTGCAGATGCTGCCACATAAGTGGCAATATCTCAACAATCACCCTCCTTTGCCATTTATGTGGGTAATTGTCCTCTTGCTTCTTCAGCACATGCTTGCATTCTGTAGTTCTTCCAAGCTTACTATTCTGAGGGCATCAATGACCAAGTTTACAGGCACTTGCTAAACCTTTCAATCCCCAAAGTCACCCAAGCACCCCTTTGCTCACTCCAAAGAATCACTTCAACTAAATGGTTTGTCACATCTCATTCGAAGAGTGTTAACGCTTATCTTTAGAACAATATTACATTTTAAGCATATCAACCATGCTTGGCCTGAAATGATTTATCAAGCCTAACACCAAGGCTTACAATACCCCCTCAAATGGATATTTCCAAGTACGATAATTATTGAGTATTTTAATATGATCACGAGCTCACCACTCTTTTAAGAGTCTACTCATCTAGGAGTTGCGCTTGCTCTCTATTCCACCCTAGAAATCATGCCTTACTTCTTCATGAGTCTCTCGCTCTTAGTTTTAAGAGTCCAGGTAGCTCTCAACCTTTAACCATAGAGACAACCCATAAAAGGTTGATCCATAGCCGTCTTCATACTCTAAGTATTACAATGCCATTACCGAGCTCACCACCTTGACAAGAGTCAACTTGTTCCCGAAACCTGCACATGCCCTCTGCTCCTTCATAGCAGTCGTATCTTAATGCTCCACAAGGCATCCACTTATTGTCCAAGGCAAATGTCTTCTAGCTCATTGATCTTTAGTATGGGGGCAATATCCATGAAAGTTAATCTTGCATTTGTCTTCATACTCATCATAGCTTCTTCATTGGCCATACACTTGTCCACTTATATCTAGCCATCATATTGACTTTATGACGTTATGAAATTGGGCTCCTATCATGGCTCTCACATTTTCTTTTGAGGTGTCTCTATCTATCATTATGAGATGGTCTAAACTTAGACTCATATCACAGTCCTCACACCTTTTGTCTGAGTTGTCTTTGTCTATTGTGATGAGATGGTCTGATCTTAGACTCATATCATGGTCCTCACACCTTCTGTTTGAGGTGTCTCTACCTATTTTCATGAGACGGTCTGATTTTTTATTCATATCATGGTCCTCACACCTTCTGTCCGAGGTGTCTCTACTCTTCGTGATATGACGATTTATACCTAGGCTTATTTCATGGCCCATATGCCTTCTGTATGAGGTGTCTCCACTCATCGTTATGCAACAGTTTGTACCTGGGCTTGTTTCATGGCCCACACACCTTCTGTCTAAGGTGTCTCCACTCATCGTCATGCGGCGGTTTATACTTGGGCTCTTTTCATGGCCCATACACCTTTTGTTTGAGGTGTCTTTGTCTGTCAAAAAGCGGTCATATCCTCCTTCATCGGGGATGTCTCTAGTGACTTTAAGATTCTTTAGCACCATGTGGATTTTGGGAGAGATCACTATCATTGATCACATAAAAAGAGATAGTTGCGGTGCACTCTTCTCAATCTTCCATCTCATATTCTATATTTGGAGCTCCTATGCCTTTCTGCTTGATAACTCTACCCATACCAACTCCCTTTGGTGTCTTCACCTTTCATCATATGCGGTTATCTTTTATCACGATGTTTGCACCCCCTTAATTAAATGCATCTGCAACAACTCATCTTTCTATCCTTGCATGCATTGGAAAAGTCCTCGTTTGTTACCTTTATCAAGAGCACAAGAGGCTTCCTATTGTACAACTTTTTTCACATAATCTCTACTTTAAGCTTCATCTAGGAACTCTTCTTCTCCTTGCATCTGTTGTCTCATTATAGTACCTCGTTGGATCCTCCAAGCACTCTTACACAATCTCTGTATGCTCTCGTATAATGTCTATTCTTTAGATTTCTTCTTATTCCTTACTTATGTTTGACAGCAGCTCATCCTGTCACAACACCTAACCAAGTCAAAATAGGGTACTAATCTTTATCCCCTGCTATATTTCTCTTCCATTATCAAGGTCTTCATCAATTCTCCATTCGAGAAATTACAGTTATCGAATCTAACTTCTTTAGAGAAATCATCACTCCATCAGATCTTTGAACATATGGAACCTAATTGTTCCTTTGTGTCGTCATCCTACTAGTCTTTAATAGTTTTATAACCAATTGTCATATATACGAAAATAGTAGTGTATGGATAATCCTTCCACTAAGCAAGTTCCCAAAAAAGATTGGAGGGGTCACAACGGTCCCGTTTAAAACTCAATCTCTTAGACAGAACTTCTTAAGTCATATCTATCCATTGTATTATCTTTCCATATACACAACCATTTGCTAGCTTTATTATGGCATTCCTTTATAAGTGATTTGGGGTATCCTGGTTTTATACCTGATTTCTCAACATCTAACGAGACTACCAGTGCTTAGATTTGTCAAGATTGGTCTTCATCAAATTTCACTCTCCACGTTAAATGGTCCACATGATAGTTCAGCACATGTAATTGGGCAAACATGTGTGATTTTTTCTTTTTAATTTCCATCGACCACCATAATGACCATCAGATGACTCCTAAACGGGCAATCTCTCTTTAATAATTCACCACTGTTATTTTTTATCTCAATCTCAATGATCGGACCATACCATTACATCTGGAACGATCAAATTAGCTAGAAACAAGTCTGAAATCATCCAAATCGCATTTCAGAAGGCTAAGATTTGATCAAAACAATTCTAGCCTAATAAACAGCCTAGATCCAATCTTAGAATCGATTGCACATAGGATCAACTACATTGGATCTTTTTCCTTGGCTTACAACTTTGTGCTAAACTAGCTTGGCTTACAGCTGATGACGTGGTAAATGGGTCCCCTGTGATGGCGTGTCAGATGACTGGGTGCTGACATGGCATGCATACTGTGCATGCTGACATCACAACTACTCATGTTGACATCATTATTTTGGCATGCATACTGTGCATGCTGACATCACAATTATGTCATATTGATGTTATTAATAACCGAGACAGTCATATAGGTCAGGTTTACTGGTATTAGGTTTGGGTCAGCCTATTTAAGCGAAAAAGATGCATGGGGCGAGTCTACACGCATGGACTGCCACCTCATCAGCATGTGGGAGGAGCGTGCGGGCATGTTCAATGTTTATTTTCGACGTCGTTTTCACCAGTGGCTTCGTCTTGATCTCCTCTACACATTGGTATAGTCATAACACCATTTTGGGAACTTTTATTTTTGAGCAAAAAATCAAACATCACTTTAAAACATATGCTCTGATACCAATTGTAGGGGATTTCGACCGGTAATATATTGATATTTGCTCATAGAAGGCCAAGCACACTAACACAATATTTAACATGGTTCGGCAAAATGCCTACATTCATGAAAGAAGCCATTTTATTATATAAAGAAAGAATAAGATTTACAACAATAGAGGAGAAGGAATCATCCACTCTTTCAACTCTTAACCTCATTCTTTTCTCTATTTGCAGTGCTGTAATGGCAGCTACTACTGGTTGCCTTTAGTAGCCCTATTCTTTCCTATATTTCTCACATCTTTGGCTTACTCTCACACTCATTTTGCTCTCTAATGTATGCCTCTATTTATAGGTATTCATGGCAGCTCCTCTTGTTCTTTTATCAATAATGACGACTACCAACTCTAGCTCATCTTCAATAATGGTGGTTGCATCTAGCAGCTCTTTTCGACAATGGTAATGACAGCCATCCTCTTTTAAAAAATAGGTTGCAGATGCTGCTACATAAGTGGCAATATCTCAACACATCTCTTGCTGCCTATGGAGAAAGTGCAGAGTTGCTAGACTCCAGTCCAACTGAGGGTGCCACTGTATCTTTTATATTTATTTGTTTGTTTGTTTGTTTCTAAAGTTATTTACGGATTGTGGAACTTGTTTACATTGCAAGTGATGTTATTGCGTTAATGCTTTATATTGCTTGCTACTCTTTTGGCTAGCCATGAAAGTATGGTTTATTGCAGAAATGACTGGTGAATTGTGCTTGGCAAATTAGTAGGAATGAGGTTGTAAATTAGATTTTCCCTTCTGTTTATAAATCTAACGAATTTGCATAAAACTAAAATAAATATTAATCTAAAGGTCAGTTTGCTTTGATCTTTCTTGTATTTTCAAATGATCCTTCTTCTATCTTCTTGCCATCTTTCTTCTATTTTTGAGTGAGAATTATTAGTTGCATGGTAAAAAAAATTTTTATCCAGTTTGAAATCTTTGAATCTCTACAATCACATAAAGATGATAGTACTGTTTCATCCAATTATCTCATATTTTTTATATAATTTAATCTTTATTATTATATCTACATATTTTTTATTTTTTTATTTTGAATAGGTTGTCTTTTTATTTTTTATTTAGGAGTGCGGTCTAAACATAAATTGGTTAAAATTTATTTATTTTTTGTTTAAATTTTTTATATATTTTTTTTCATTGTTTTAATTTATTTACATTAAAAATAAATATTAAAAATAAAAAGATATTATTTTAATTTATTTATGAGTAAAATACACTTTGAAAAACAACCATCACCAAACAAACTCTTTAAAAAAAAATTAGAACTTAATAACAAAGGTGAAAGATTAATCATAACTATAGATACAATCAAATCTTTAATGACATAGAGTAAACAAAATTATTATTGATGGATCAACCTTGTGTGCTTAAAAGGCCATGATTAAAAGGATTGGAGATAAAGTGGGGACTTTACATCCCTAGACACAGCTACGTGTTGAGTCCAAACGTTGTGGGTTTCGTAAAATATCAAACCCAACTCTATTAAACTTGACCATGTGTTTAGCTTAAACTCTTGTGAGTCAAGGAAGATACCAAACTCAACTCCATTAGGCTTGATGGCATATTGAGTTCAAGTATCTGCAAGTCTGACAAGATATCAAACCTAACTCTATAGGACTTAGCAACATACCGAGCCTAAGCACTTGTGGGTCTAATAAGATGATGGACTCAACTCTATTGGGCTTGGCTACACGTTAAGCTCAAGTGCCAATAAGTTTTACGAGATATTATATTAAACTTTATCAGGTCCAGCTATATGTTGAGCTCAAACGCTTATAAGACTTATAAGATGTCAAACCCAATACTATTAGGCTCAACTAAGTACTTAGCCTAAATGCTTATGGGTTTGGTAAAATGTTATACTCAATTCTCTTGAGCTCAATTATATGTTAAGCCTATATATATTTAGACCTAAAAGGTGTCAAGACTGAACATCCTTAAGGTTTAGAATCATTCAAGATCTAAAGATATAATCAATGATCTTTATTGACCTTATATGAGGATCGTAAGGCTATTCTTAAAACCCTTAACTCGAGATGTTGAAAACTTAATGTAATGATTTCCCTACACCCCTGAGTGTATAAAAGTTCTTTAAGATTTGAATATATTTAAATCAACATAAATGTTACAAAATACTTATTTTTATTCATATTAATACTGTATAGAAATATGGTTTAAAAAGTATTTTATAACTCATGTCTTTGTCTGTCAAAACTAATGATGTGAACATATAATTTTCATTAATATTAATATAGTGTAAGAAATATTTTCATCAACATTAATGTTAATTTAAAACATTTTTTTCTTGTTAAGATATTCAAGAGAAAAAGACTTTTGACCATTTGAAAAAAAAAACATGGTTCATAATACAAAAGCTATAAAGTATTCATAATACCTATTCTTAAAGTATTTATCACAAAAGACCAAGAACAAACATTTTAGCTTTTAAAGTTAAATATTTATTTTTTCATTTATTATAATCACTTGTTATAAAGCCATTGGTGTAATTATTAGAGGGTTCCAAAGCTTTATAAAATGATTGTTTTGCACGAGTTAAGACCTCAACTACCAACCCTCTACTCTTCTAGTTTCTAAGAATGAATATTGATATGAATGTATGATCACCATCTACTATCTAAACACTATAATTCTATTTTTTATCATATTAGATTTTCAAATATTTATGATAAGAGAATTGATTTAAAATATGAAAAGATAAAAAGATATTAGATTGTCATAACTTTATCTTTTCTAAGGCCAATTAATTGGCTAACACTCTTTTATGAGTAGAATGATTTTTTTAAATATAAAAAAATATTAAAAACTTAGAGACTTTTTGGTAAAGTCATTAAAGTTGGGCATGCAGATAAATTTTAAAATATCTAAACCCAACTCCTTGTATAGCACAAGTTTCTAATTAAACCATATATGAGTTGAAATAATATGAATTAATTAATTTTATAGATTCAAATACAACTCAAATGAGTAGTAAAAGTATAACATAGTTTATAGGAAAACATTAAGATGATTTTTTTTTTCTTTTAAGCATTATGACAACAATATATTGGATGACCTTGGTTACCTCGCAATTCTGTTCATAGACTCAACTAGCTTTAATAAGTTTTTTTTTAAATAAATTTAACTTAATTATATTATAAAAAATAAATGCTTGTAATTTTGAGCATCAACCCTATACAAAGCAGAAAAATAAAAATCATTTATGAAGTCTATTTCTCAACCAATTCAATATTGAATAATAAAATAAAAATTAAAATATTTTTTTAATTATTATCAATATTAATTAAAATACCAAATTGCTCTGAAGATTAGGATTAAGCACTTGAATTTAAAAAAGAACCCCACACAAATTAAGTGTTGTTTTGATTTTAGGGGTATTTTAGCAATTTAACTTTTGAAAAAAATGTAAAAAGACAAAAGTAACCTCGATCAATTAAAAAATTGTTAATCTATAATAATTGAAAGAGAGAGTGTGAAAAACTTTGTAGGAAAAAACAATAAATTTACTATTCTAATCCATAACAAATCATCCAGGTGAATCTTCTAAACTTATATTGATATTCTAAATTTCTAATCTGTAAAATTATAGAGTTGAATTTAATTAAAAATTTTAATTATTAACCAATTTCATATTGAAGAATTAAATTAAAACAAATGAGCATTGAATATGAAAAAAAAAGATGAAATTAAAAAATAAAAAAATAAAAAAAATATTTTAAATAAAAAAATCAAAAGAATAGAAACTAAATTTAACAAATTAAAAACTTGAAGGATAATGAACTTAAAAACAAAATCAAATTTAAGAAATCAATTAAAAAATATAAAAAAAGAATGAAATAAAAAAATAACTTAAAAAATTAATTTGTAAATTTGAAGGGTCATGCATGTATTTCTAAAACAAAAAAAACAAAAAAAAAAGAAAAAAAAGGTTATTAATATCGCATCAGAGTTCTGTTGAACACTCACATTGCATAAATAAAAAGAAAATTTTGGGATGAATCAAATAGAATAAAAAATATATTTTTTATCACTACAGCCAACCGCCTTTAAACAATTATTTATAAAATTATCACACTGTTTTTAGAAATTAAAAATATATTAAAAAATAAAATAAAATGATGACTAAATCCCTGTAGTCAAGCTTTTCAAAATTTAATTACAATGGCAAAATGAGTCATCATATTGTAGCAAAAAATTATATATATATATATATATCCACACATGCATGCTTTTAATTTTATAATATAAAAAAATCATGAAAATACCTAAATAATTCTATAATGTTAAATGAATCAAGTGAAAAGATCATTGTAGGCCTTTAAAGACAGTTTTTTGTGTTTTTTTTTTCAATTTAAAATTGAATTATATACAGTAAAATCAAGGTATTTATGCAATATTTTTCTCATATATTTTAGTTTTTTTAATTAATTTGTTAAAAAATACTAGGGTAGCTATCAAATTTACATTATCCAACTTAATTCAACCCGTTAAAATTAGTTAATGTATATATTATAAATAATAAAAACTTAATAAATAAATATTATGAGTGAAGATGTTTAGAACTCACTCAACTCAATTCAATCTATATAACTTATTTAATATAAATAATGATAAAAAAATTCTTAATATGAATAATATTTTTTCAGTGGCTATCTAAAAATACTAAAGAGAAAATAGACTGATATATTTTATAAACATGAGATTGTAGGTGTTAATTTTTTTTTTCACATAGTTATATTTTTTTTCACTAGATTGATTTTATTTTCTTGTTATGGAAATTGCATACAAAAGTTTTGGGGGTCTCGCGAATATTTTAAATGTATTAAATCAAGTAATTTATTCAATTATTTATTTTTTAAAATATATATTTTTAAATAAAAAATTTCATATGCCAATATTTTTATAACATCCACAAAACATTATTCTGACTTATTTGAATTTTAAAAAATCAAATATATTAAGTTAATAATTTATAAAATATCAAAAATTAGTTTTGTTAGAATTATAGAGACTTGATGATAGATATAAGATTATAGTAGTTTTGATTTAAAAATATATTAAAATAATATTATTTTTATTTTTAAAAAAATTATTTTTAAAATTAGTAGATCAAAACAATTTTAAAAAATAAAAAATAATAATTTTTAATAAAAACATTTAAGTTTAAATTTAAAGAAACACAATTTCAAACGACCCAGTGAATGTCGTTCACTACTTTCATTTTGATAGACCCTCCTCCCCAACAGCGAAGCAACCTTAAACTTGCATAAACAACAGCAAACAAACAAGAGTGAAACACAATCGAGTAAAGCGTAGTAAAGCCATGGCATCTGCAATCCTCAAGCGAACAAGCCCTTCTTGCCTCCTCAAGTCAATGGCTGATAGTCTCGGAATCATCGGAGGATCGTGGAGATCTTACGCTAAGGTTGCAGTCGGGACTGACATTGTCTCCGCAGCACCCGGCGTTTCCCTCCAAAAATCCCGGACCTGGGACGAAGGTGTTTCTTCAAAATTCTCAACAACTCCATTAAAAGAAATTTTCAAGGTTGGCTAATTAATTGAGAAATTAAATACGTAAAATACCAATTTTTTAATGTTTTAATTAATTGTGATTTGTTTTCTTTAATTTCATATTTTCAGGGCAAAAAGGTTGTCATCTTCGGCCTCCCAGTAAGTATCTTCTGCATTTTAATTCATATTTTCCTGCTTCTTTTATTACATATTTGGTGGAAATTGAATTTTTTTGGGTATAATTTTAATTGATTGTTGGCAATTAGGTCTCCTTTTTTTTTGCTATTGATAGGACCCTACAGCCCACAATCAGTGGTTGAGCAGTCTCGCGATAAAAAATGAAGGTTTAATCTGGCATTCTTTTGTAATGGGGCATATTTTAAGCTCAAATACTCTTAGTCAGGATTCGAATCTGTAACCTCCTTGCAAGTACAGGGAACTCACTACGATTAGGCCAGACGCTAGTGGTGTTGTGATTAAATATTTAAAATATCTTGAACTTTGCAAGTGACTGACATAAAAAAAGGAGACAATTGTTGCTCGGTTGCAGTTAGTGATTCAAGATTAGCATAATGTTTAGTGGCTGCATTTGTGCTATCCATGATGTTAAATTAACAAGGTTATTTGGAAAATTCATCCTTATCTCCTGTTATGCAGACATTATTTCATTAGTTATGCTCATGAGTGTTGTAATTGGTCTCTACATGACATTGTATATCAAAATGAGTGCTATTATGTTCTTACTCTTTTTGTTTCTTCACCGTTGTATCTATTGGAACAAGTGAAGCCCATGCGAGCACAAAATCAAATGCAATCCAAAATATAGTTAATTTGTGAAGTTCTTTATATATATATATAAGCCAAGAGAAATCTGGATTGTACTGGACAAATAGGTGAAACAAACCTCACTTGTAAGGGTCCTTTTCTCCTATGAACCTGACTTAAAAACTTGCTTTCTAATCAGGAAAAAATTATAAATAGCTTCAAGTAGATGTCAAGCTTGTGAAACTAACCATTTAAGTTAACCCCATGCTATGCATCACAAACAAGTCAACGGACAGCACTAAAGACAATTAATCCTCTTATTGCAATTTTACTTTTGGTATGATGGACATGAAGTTGGAAGCTGAAATGATTGTTGTTTCAACGCAAACACTGGTGTGGATGACAATGGGGAAGAGGAGAAGAGGGTGGCTTTTTATTCAAGAAAGTGTGAAAGCGATATTAATTTGTTTTGGGAATAAGATACTCAAGTCAAAGATTTGATAAAGAATGACCTAAGTAGCTAAAACATGATTCTTTTTACTTTGTGACTTAATTTTGTTGATAGAAAACTATTTTTATGTGTTGCGTTTACCATATCCAGGGAGCGTACACAGGGGTTTGTTCACAGCAGCATGTGCCTAGTTACAAAAATATAATTGATAAGTTCAAGGCTAAAGGGATTGATTCTGTCATTTGTGTGGCTGTTAACGATCCATATACTATGAATGCTTGGGCAGAGAAACTTCAAGCTAAAGATGCTGTAAGTGATTATTGTGAATCATATACATTCCTTTCTCTTTTCTTACATGTGATCTGAAAACCTTTTCTATTTGTTTTGATTTTGCTTGTCTCCTTTTTTGTAATGTCTCAATTTCAGTTAAACTTTATGGTTGAATCTTTACAGTTTTCTATATATTAGGAAATTTCCGGGAAAAACTAGATAATTCTCCAAAGTAGACATGACCTTAATGGCTTTATTCCCCACTTATGCATTTATGTGACATCGCTAAACCATGCACTGTTTGCTGCTTCATAAGATGTCTGCAAGTGGAGTTAATTTTCCGGCCACTTAATCCCAAAAAGCATCGGTGCTGTTATTATTTCCATACTGTAGAAGTTTTATCCTCTTTGCAGGAACAATGTCATCTTGTTAGGGTAGTTAACTGTTCCAATATGCAGTATCTTCTTCACTTTATTTCCCTTTTAACTAGCCTTTTTCTATTTTAGATTGAATTTTACGGAGACTTTGATGGGAGCCTTCACAAAAGCTTGGAATTAAACAAAGATCTCTCTGTTGCTTTGCTAGGGCATCGCTCTGAAAGGTATGATGCTGCCATGTCTGTTCTTGGTGTTCTAACATGCGTTTCCCAGCATTCTGAGTTATCTGATCTAGGGATCTCATTTGATTTCCCTGTTTTTCTTTTTGCTGAGTGGGCTTTGAGCCAATTAACCCTAAAGAAATAACCATGTATTTGTTATTTTCTTTAAGGTGGCAGTTAAAATGCAATTCGTAGTTCATATTGGTTATTTACTTTCATGCACCCGAGACTCTACTGATCTGTGTGTCGATCATGGATATATTTTCATTAGACATTTGACTCTTGTGTACTTTGTGTAGATGGTCTGCTTATGTGGAGGATGGAAAGGTGAAGGTTCTAAATGTAGAGGAAGCTCCATCCGACTTCAAGGTTTCCGGCGGCGAAGTCATACTGGGACAAATCTAATTTTTCTTTGGTTATGTTTATAAGTCACCGGAGCTTTTATGCCAAGCATGCCAATCTATCATTTTTGGGTTGAAACTTGGATAACATTGGTAAAATAATCCAGGTTGTTGCTGTGTATCATATGTTTGATTCCAGAGCACTCTTGGCTGTTTTGTCTGTGGTGTTGTACTAGAATTTTTCGTTGGAGGGAATAAGTTGCGTTTATCCGCTTCTAGTCTCACCTTGGTCATAAATTCTAATGAAATCTGAACATGCTCGTCAAAAACTAGCTTTGGCTTCTTGGATTTTGTGACAACGATGTCTTTGTCCTTCCTTTCTAGTTTCCTTGTCTGAAATTTTCTCACCGGTGACTAGGAATTATAAACATGGAGGGTATTTTTGTATTTTAATTTTTTTAAAAAAAATTGTTCTCTTTTTAATTTTTTGTTTTGTTGTTTCTGGATTGTTTTTATGCATTTATATTAAAAATAAATTTAAACAAAATAAAAAAAATATTATTTCAATATATTTCCAAACAAAAATACTTGAATAATTTATAATAAAAATATACCTCTAGCAATTTTTTAACCCAAGAAAATGACTATAAGGTTGCTTTTCATACAATCAAATAAAAATTGGCATAAGAGATACCTGGCTAAAATACAGCTATTTCCATGCCTGTTTATGCTATGTCACTTTTCCCATTTTACGAATCAACACGTTCCTTCCTCATAACAAGACATCCAAAAACTTGGGAAACATGGCAGAAACAAGAATGGAAATAGCATGAACATAATTTTACATATTTGAAGAATTTGACAGAACTCGAGATTTAAGTGGACCTAGATATTATATCTTCAATTCTTGACGATGACGAAGAGGAGCATAATCATGGGCACCGTGGATTGTTCCCAGGGCCACCATAATAGAAGTGTGTGCCCCATTCATTGCTGTAGGAGCTTTGGATGTTGTAACAATTGGTGTTTTCAGCTAGGGTTGAGATACTTCGGGCTGAGCTGAGGCTGTTATCAGAGTCTACAATCTCTAGGTTCCGAAAATAGCTTGCTTTTCCGAACCCATCCTCTGCGAAATGGCCCGACCCCATGTGTGTCGATGTGTGCTTGCCGTTGGCCCTTGAGTTCACCACCTCGCCGCCCCACTCCACCATGGTGGCATGCTTTGCTAGGTGTGTAAATAGCTCAGCTGGCCAGTATCCTACTAGGGTGTTGTCACCAAAACTCATCCACCAATTACCTTGCTTTGGATCCTAATTCCCCCCCCAAAAAAAGGGTTAAAACAA
This sequence comes from Populus ilicifolia, assembly GCA_015708895.1. Taxonomy (NCBI): domain Eukaryota; kingdom Viridiplantae; phylum Streptophyta; class Magnoliopsida; order Malpighiales; family Salicaceae; genus Populus; species Populus ilicifolia. The sequence goes on along the minus strand of SRLM01000066.1, from coordinate 458,645 downwards.
TAAAATAAAAATAAAAGAAGCTAATTAGACAAATAAGTTTTTGCAATAAGTAGAATGTGCACGAAATTTAAATGCAATAAGTTCTAAATATTAAGTTACATAAATGAGAGGTTCAAACTCTCTAGTTATCTTACGAGAATGACGAAAAGAAGCATTATTATCAGCTAATTAAACTACATATTGGTTTGGTTGGATGGGTTGTTATCAGATTCTGTCATTTCTTAACATGAAATTTAAGGAAATATATGAGGCTTTTATTACAACAAAAACAAAAAGGTGTGGGGAAATCTTCATATTTCACTATTATAATAATTTTACTTTTAATTTTTCATCTTACTTTTTTACTATATTTTTTTTAGTTATTTATATTTGTTTCTCTTTCTTAACAATTAAAATACATAATTATTCTTTGTAAATAAAAAAAAAATATTTCACTATGAATTGTAATCATATTTTTAGTTTTAATTTCTACTTTTTTTTTGGTTATTTATGTTTTTTTTCTCTTACCAATTACCAATTAAAATGTATAATTATTTTTTATTTGTTTGTTATTTAATTAAATTTATCAAATATTTTAAACTAAAATTTATTGGGTTTAGATATCACGCTACACCCAAAATTCTTAAATCTAGCTATAATATCAATCTCAAGGCTCTAAGTTCTGTCGTAGCTATCAAACCTAATAAACTTGAATTTAGTGTGATTACTAGATCCAACTATCTTAAATTTAAATTTCTTGATTTTGATATATTATTAAACTAAAATATTTAAAATGTTATTTATATTTTAATATTGTTTTAAAAGATATTATTAATCAATCACGAAGGGTGAACTAATATACCAGTACCTTCCAAACGAGGATGCTGATATCATATTGGTTGCCTGTGTATGAAGATACAGGAGAGATGGCAGCTCCAATGGCTATTCTGCTATGGGTTTGCACAAATCCTGCACAAAGAAGGTTGTAGCACCCTGTTGCTTGATATGAATCGCTCTGCAAGATACAAATTTAAAATAATGACCGTCATTTTAGGGTTCTTTCTTCCCCAAACTTATCAGATTGGAAAAATATCTTCCACTAGAGTTTGGAAGACAGAAATGTTAATTGTCGGGTTTTCCTTTTGTTTACAAAAAGATAGGAAGAAACAGGAGAAGAGAGACTTGTCGAGTTTTCATTTATTTGAATTTATCAATAGAATTTTTATTAGAGGTGAGAAAAAAACTAGAAAACCAATTAAGCCAAGAAAAGAAAAGAAAATAATAATTGAAAAAACAAATCATAAAAAAAATAATTAAAATTAAAAAAAAATCAACCGGTTCGGTTTTGGTTTTGTAAATTTAAAATAGACAAAACTAAATCGAACTAAAACCAGAAAACAAGCCGACCTGTCAAAACCAAAAAAATCAAGCCTAAACTAAACCAAGCCAAATTTAAAAAACTAAGCCAAAATAATTGGAATCGGTTTTTTTTTTAAATAAAATTGAAGCAAACAAAAATTAGTTAGTTTGAACCGATTTCAGTTCGATTTTATTTTTTTAATTGTTGATTTGATTATTTTTTAATAAAAAATAATTTAAAATGAAAATAATAACTCCTAATTTTTATTTTGTTAAATTTAGATGAAATTAACAACAAAATTTTTATTAGTTTTTTATTTTCTGCCCTCACAATTTCCATAAAAAAATATTGTGTAGCCTCACAAGCCATTACAAATTCCACCCTACCTTTGAATTAATTTTTTTTAGTAATTTTCCTTTCGTCTCTCTTTGTTTTGCTAAATAAACATAAATATAAATTAGAATTAATTAGTAATTGAGAATTAAATATGATCAGAGATCTTACCGTCCAATAAGTAAACAATCTGGGCCTGCTGTCACCATAAAGCTCCGGACTGACCTGACTAGTAGAATAAAATCATTACTTCAGAAAATCCCATTAATTAAACATATAATTAATATATATAAACCATTTATTAATCCATAGAAAATATAGTAATTAATTATAATTGAAATAGTGGGCACAGGAGATACCTGCCACCCAGCTTCTATGCTGTTGAGATCAGAACCGTCGAACGATCCCGAGAGAATCCAGATCTGTGATAGACTGAACTCATTGGCCACTTGGATTGTTGGACCCCAAACGTTAATGGTTGCCTTGGCTCCATACACCTCTTGTGAGGATCGAGTGTAGGCAATTGCATGCTATGAAGCAGAGAAGGAGATTGATCAAAGGGTAGAAATGAATACAACACGAAATTCAAGGTAAATCTTTTATATCTTAAGAATCTAAAAATCAACTCTAAAATTATATATAAATAAATTTATTTTATATTTTTATTTTTATATCTATTCTTTTAATCCGGAAACACTAACCAAATATAAAATTTACGTGTATTACAAAATTAGGATCCATTTTTGTTTTTTTACATAATAATCAAAAGAAAATGCCAAAACTCAAAGTACTGTGAATTCTATATTTTAATAATAATTATAGTACGAGCTAGAAAGTTGTCATCTTTTTCTTTGTAAATATTGAAAATAATATTTATTATTATTTAATTGAGCTAGAAATTATCCCACGTCAAATATACAACATTGTTGTATGATTGGAGCACAATCGCAACTCTCTTTATAAACATGTCAACAATCAATATTTGATAATTGCTAATTTAATTGTGTAGCAACAACATCAGTACTCCTCATATCAAAGAAAAGAAATTTTATGGTGAGTAAAATAATAGTATCATGCCTATTAGCTATTAATTATTCTCTAATATTCACTTTAAAAAAATAAAATGATGTAAGGAGATGAGATAAATTTTAAATAAGGATATTCTTATTGTTTTTGAAGAATTATGAATTTTCTTTTATTGTTCTTTCTTGTATCAGTCTTTTTAAACCCTGTTATTAATAAAATACTTTTAGTTATTCATTGTGTACCATGAAATTTTTCCATACTCATTCTACATTAAAAACTGAATTTCTTAGTTTAATTATGAAGCAATGTGTTCTTTGAAATCTCATAATTCAAAAAAGAAAAATAAAAAAATATTGAGCTCTCATCAATGAAACATTAAATATGAAGGTGTATAAATGTAATGTATCATTAATATTTCAAGCCAAAATAGCATAGTTTTATTGTCTTTGTGCACGAGAAAGTTTGAACTAATTAAAGGCACCACACCATATGATCCACGAGCAGTGAAAATCGATTTTTTTTTCTTAATGTACTTGCACATAATTATTTTGAAATAACTATATATGAAAATAATCCACACACACACACACACACACACACACACATATATATATATATATATATTGATGCTATGAAAATCAAAATTGCACTCTACTCAGAGGGTGGGAGAAGATAGGATACCTCATGTCCATTGCCACTAACTACATCAGGTGCATCCATGTGTCTAGCAAGAGAGATTGATCTTTGTTGTTTCTTGCCAAAATCAAACAAAGACTTGGCTCTCAGCACATCATGAACTGTGCTCCGACGAATAGGAACAGTGCCCTGCGGGCACCTTGTCCCATTCCGGTGCCACATTTGCCATGAACCTCTCACGCCTTCTGCTTCATTGATCTTCTTTGTTCTTTCTGATCTCAACTCATCATCCTCTTTCAACGCTTTCACTCTAGGCATTTCTGGGGGCTCTCTCTGTTAATTACATGACATAATCATCATAATTACTAGCATTAATAAGAGTTAACATTACTACATGTTATCTAAGGAACGAGAGAGAGAGAAAAGAAGATTTAGCTTTACCTTTAAGCTTTATATATAGTAATTGAATATATAGTGAGTTTTTTAAGAGAAAAAGAAGATGACAGAATACATGGAGCCAAGAAACTCCTTTTTCATACACAAGATTTAGGAGCTCTGGGGAGCTTCATAACCTTCTTTTACACGTAAAAAAGTTATAATATGGTAGTGTTTAATGTCAAAAAGGAAGTTAACCTAGATGAATGTTGAAAGATAGTGGTAAAACAAGAAGAAAAAATAACTTCGTTAATTAGTAATGTTACATGTTAATGGAGAGGACAAGGCAAGAGAGGGGAGGAGGTGTTTTATTTTTAAGGTTGTTTACCTGGATCTTGTGATTCTTTAAAAGAGGGTGATCTAAAGCAGGCTGTTTTCTTTTATGAACACAGTCTATGATATCTCCATCTGGGCTCTGTAAAGATCAAAGAAAAATGTCAAAACAAGAAACTAATTAATCCCACACGAGATGAAATCAAAGCACGAACAAAGAAACAAAAATTTGGTGTAAAATATTTAAGAAGATGGGAATGTAATATATACCTCTATGGTCATGACTGGAGGCTTGTTAATCTTGTCCAAGTGCCTCTGAATCCTTTCCAGTCTCATGCCACTGATTTGTCTATAATTTGTGTAATTTAGGGCTGACACACCAACAGTAAAACTTTGGACAAAGATAAGAGCTAGGACAAGAGGAGGAAGAGGAGCTAGAAACCCTCTCTTATTCACCACAAAACCCATGTTTCTTTCAATGCCAAGAAAGAAACACAGAAGGAGACTGAGGGGGACTAACAGACCATTACTTGAAAAAACAAAAATAATAGTAGTTTAGTAACAAATTAATCTAATCACTTGCACCAAACCCACACAGAAACCAGAACAGGTAATGGAAAATGACTCTCTCTCTCTCTTTCTGGGGTCTTTATGGCGAGAAGGAAGGTTGGTGGAGATGGTTAATTAACCTGCATATGTAGAGGCCTGCTCCCTGTCTTAAACATTCACTATCAAGTTCATCATTGCTTACATTGAATTCAGATACAAATTCAGAAAGAAGAGTAATACATATATGTAAGTGTTAAATCTTTCGTTTTGTTCCTATGGAACCGCACCGATTGAGGACAAAGACAGAGAAGAAACAAAGACTTGAAAGCACTATAAAAACCGAGACCTACCCAACAATATATGCAGGCTCCTTTTTATTGCGCTACTTGAATGTGCTTCATCTGCCACCATATAACTTTGTCATTAATGTTTTCACTTTAAGAGTTTCATAGCCATAGCTTTCTTCCTTCCCGGTCTTCTCCTTTCCTTAGTCCTATCCTTTTTTAAACTCCAAGTAGCACTCAATTGCTATTTTCTCTATGCTTTGGTGTTGCCACATGGCTTGTATATTTCATATTTCTTCACCTAATCTGTAGGTATATGATCCCAATGTGAATAGGATACGTTACCCTCTAAACATACACTCAGATTTACCAATATATATATGTATGTATGGAAAAATAACTTGAATTTGTATCTTCTTCAGCAATCCCTTCGATCTTGCACTATTTTAATACATTCAAAAGATATAATAATCTTAAGGAAATTTTGTGATAAATTAGTATAGGTGAATTTTGTGATAACCTGTGATTATGTATTTTAGAAATAAATGATTACGAGAGAACAGACTTTAATTAACTACAGGATGAGGATGATAAATTAAGAACAAGAAAATATTAAATCGAGGATTAAATTAAAATTTGTAAGTTTCTATTCTATGGCTCGATCCCATATAGAACTTTGATGTTTGACCCAAATTATTAAATGGTGGAAATGTCTTAAATTCCTGTATGATTCTAATAAATAAATACTTGTTATTAATCCTGACTCTTGACGTAGGCACACAACATTGTTTTAAGCACGATTTGCGTAGACTTAGGGGTTTGACAAACACATTGCTATCTACTCAACAACAATCTTAAAAAAGAAAAAAAAAACAAAGTGGATTTACGAAAGGGCCAAGTCCATCACTCATAGAAAGATATGTCATCATTTTGTTTACTTGATGAATTTATAAACTCAAAAATAAAATAAAATAATTACATAAGGTTTTGCGATTGGTTTTATATTATTTTCTACTGCAATTGAATTTTTTTAGCTTAAAATTGTACAATCACCATCTTATACTTAATATTTTTTTAATTGTTTAATTATTTAGATTTTGACCACATCAAAAACTATGACAGTTCACTTTAAAAATAATTATAAAGACAAAGTAGACAGTGCATTAATTTTGATTCTTGCATATATATATATAGCAAGGGGACAACATCAAGAAACAGATTAATACAAGATCCCACAAACGAGGTGATGGGCACAATCATAATTAATTAAGCAGCTCAATTCAAATACCACTTCATTTTTTTTTAAGAGAGAGAGAGAGAGAGAGAGAGAGAGAGAGATCAACATGTAAATATTAATGAATTCGCAAAGGCCATTTTTAGGTGTAAACATCCCCAAGTTGAGATGATATATACTCATCAACAGTCAACCATGATGTAAGAAAATACTAGGAATTAACCTGATTAGAGCTCAACTACAATGATTTATATCTGGCTATAAGTTAATTAGTTCATCGGTATATTTTGTGATTCTTATAGCTAGCATTTCGGACCACACAAAATTTAAGAAATACGACTCTTACAATCTCGTCCTATTTAATAACTAGGCAGGTTGCTTGCTTAAATTATTTTTGTTGTTAACTTGATGCAATATAATAAAATACAAAAAATAAACTAGCTTAATTAAATCATTTATATTCTAAAAATTATATATCAATTAAAATTTATAAATTTTGAGTTGTTAGGTATGGAAACAATAGTAGTAAATTAGAGAGAGATGCATAAGCGCTGTCCGCTCTTACAAAAATGTCACGAGTTGAGCTCACCTATGAACTCGTAATTAGAGCGACACCATGCAGGCAGGGAAGCCGAATGAAATAAGAAGGGATAATTTAATTTATTTTTATTTTTATTTTAAATTAATAATTTTTATATTAATATAAAAAATTAATTCTTTTTAAATAAAACACACTTTAAAAAATAACCAGAAGTATTTTCCGAATACACAATCTTCCCACATGGTTTATCTGAAACTTTTTGCCCAAACAATATTATTTTAATTTTTTTAAATATAAATTAACCCATATCAATCCTTCCCAACTCAAGTCTCAAGCCTTGCCGGAGTTCTGTTGCTTGCTCTATGAAGCATCTCCCCGTGAGAACTTTCACAATTCGACCCAGTATCCTTCAATTATTTCAGGCAAAATCACAAACACGAACACCTAAAGCTTGGGTACAACCACACTGTGCAGTCCTTTCCTCAGGTTGCTGGCTTGGGTATTTTTATAATGGCTTTCTCCATCTTCAAGATGGGAAAAGGTGTCAAACACCTAAAGCAAGGGACGAAGGCAGGAGCTCCGCGTGCACCAATCCAATAACCTATTTGTGCGTTGCACTTCCAAGATATTTGAATTTTTTTAATAAATGTTTGAGCAAAAATTAATTTAAGATATAACCACTACCACTCCCAAACACCCCTTTCTAGGGAAGGGAAAAAATACGAAGGACGCAAGACTGAAATAACATGCAATATACTTCAATGACCCAAGTGACTCTCATCATTTACTCGAACTGGATAGAACTAGAGCAGATTGACCTCTTGGAGATAGAACAAGGAACTTTAAAGGGTGTTTGACCTCCTTTTAGCTTTTTTTAACTGTCGAAAACACTCGACATAATCTCACAAGGAATATTTTTACTTGACTTCCCATAAAAACAAAACAAATCATAAAAAAATATGAACTTCAAAAAAACATAGAACATGATGCTTTGTGATAGGAATGCAGATTATTTTAATTTAGGAAACATCAAGCACTGGCCTTCGGAAAGAGAAGCCTTTTTTCCGTTTAGCAATCTGGGCAGGCAAGGAGCAAAATTGTTCATACAGATAACTGAGAGTAGCACTGACATAAATTACAACAAAAAGGGGATTGTGTCGAGCGGCTTTCTCTATTCATCAGCAATTGCAAGGGTTTACAAAAAACAAGAGCTAAAATCCACCGCTATATCTACATGCAATCCACGTCCAAAACTGATGGTGTTGAGCCTTTTATCATCTTCGTATGATTAAATATGACTATGTACTCCTATGAACAAGAGTCGCCACACATAGCATTTGACCAAAATTCCTGAAGGTTTTTGCGTACCTCTCTTGAAGAACACAAAAATAATAGGGATATGCAAATCAGCTATTAGCCACTTGTTGATTCTTCTTCACTGTCTTCGCTCTCATCACTGCAACTCCACAACCACCAGAAATATACATTCAGAAAACAACTATATGTATAAATAACCAACATACACAACACACTGGGTATATAAATCATCAAATGCATGTATTTATAAGCAAGTATGAGCCATCCTAGGCATTACTGCATCCCTGCAATAAACAAAAAAGGTGTTCCAAGAAAATGTATCATTGCATGGTTCACATAGAATGCCATAGAATGTGAATTGTTAATTATGATAATTGAGGTATCTGTGCATGAGTTGTGCTAACATATCCTACAAACTAGAATGTGAATTGTTAATTATGATAATTGAGGTATCTGTGCATGAGTTGTGCTAACATATCCTACAAACATCACCGAGTCTTTCCCAATTGACTTTGTATCCATAATTTTTAAACATATATGCAGGTATTATTTGCAAAGTTGAGATTTAAAGGATCATGTCCATCAATGTCCAATGGCAGATACTCCCCATTGAGCATTTGGGTTTGGCTTCTATCCAATCATTTTATTCCAGGTCCCATAGTTTGTGTCATTATAATTTCTTCATCAGTAGTCATTCTCTTTATGTGCTTCAGAACAAAATCTGTTTTTGTTTCCTTATAGAGCTATATTCAATCAGATACATCATATAAGAATGTCATTTCATGTATACAAACATGAAAAGTATAATTCTGTGCATACATAAATGCAAGCAATATCTACAAGTAAAGAGTGGAACTGTGTGCTCAGTATTCATAAACATACCAGTGAACAGAATATGATGGTTTATAGCAAGGTATGACAAAGTGGATGAAATTGAAGTTTTTTTTTTATCCTTCTAAATTATAGCCAGCACAAACATGAAGTTCAAAAGGAGCTAAATCCCCGAACAAAACTGAATGTTCAACCAGATTACCTATATTCAGGGTACTTTGAAAGTCGCCTAGCATCCAAGCCCGTAATAAATTTTTGAGCAGCTTGAACATTGTCTGTACCTGAAAAAAATAAATCCAAAGCATTAAGTAAGGAAACCTCTTAGTTTTCCCGATTCACATTAAACAATGCAAAAGAAGTAGAAGACCAAAAACCAGTCAATGAAAGATACAAGATAGAAGGATCAATTTTAATCTCACTTGACAATTAAAAGACACATAATCAACAGAAAACTGATATTGAATCAATATATGAAGGAAATACCTTTCGTCATCTGGAATGCATGCACAGCACATCTTTCCGCGGCTAGCCTCACCGGAGTACTACTGTCCTTCAAACATTCTGCAAGTGCAGGACCAATAATGGAAACATGGACCGTAATTGATGGACTTGCCTGAAAAATAAACGCCTCATTAAAGTTCCTGAAATTAAATGTTCATGGATTCCTTATTAGAGTAGACACACATGAGGGCATACTTTTGCAACAGCTTTTAAAGCAGATAAACCTCTCCTTCTGACTTCACTGGAGTCATCGAGCAAAGCAGACACTATTGTCAAAATGATATCAACGTGTGCAGTGGCTTCAGAAGGATCACTCTGAATCTGATGAAGTATAAGCCTTCCCAATGCCTTCGTTGAAGTTTCACGAAGAGGAAACTAGTTTGCAGAAGAGCATATTCAGTAACTGGTACAATACAAACGCATAAAATTACAACTGTTAGAACTGCAATACCTTCTCATCTTTCAGGGCATCTTTAAGGCATTGCATGATAGATGGAAACATTTGGGATGTAACAACAGAGGAAGGATTGTGCCTAAGCAAGGATGATATGGTGAGTACTGAGCCGTGCCTGGACACCCAGCTAGGAGAAGATGCCAAATTTGAGAGTTGTTCAAGCAGATCATCCAGCTGAGGCTCTTCCATGTACTGCAATGTCATTTGAAATTATGAGAAAATGTAAAAAATTGCAAATTTTAATGGAAGAGGTTGGTAGCAAGAAACAAGGAAGGTCCATCAAGAGCAAAGAAAGGTGCAAACAACATGGTGTTCTGCTCAGATACAACTTCAGCTTCTTACCACAGGTTTATTTAGAAAAACTATCTTGAGTCCAGAGAACAGCCAGCATGTTGCACCGCTACTATATCCTAATTCTAGTAACTTCTTGTTGATATGAAAACTATGGCAGGAGAGATATGGTCACTTTAGAGCTAACAACTTTAAAATACCCTCTCTCATGTTTATCATGCAATTTTACAGCATTTTGTAATTGAAAACCAACTGCCTTTGAGTATTCTGTTTTCCATCTTTTCTACTCCTTGACTGCAGCACACTAACAGGCCCAAACCTGAATAGCTACAACACTAGAATGCTGTGGCTTATTTTAAGATCCCTAGGCACCATCCCCGACAGCAAGCCTAGTAGTGTCAGGCTTGGGTGGTGTAAATGGTAATTCACTATTCAAATAAAACAAACATCAGGTCTAAGCCAGAGTTTCAAATATGTCAAGAGATTCAACACTTCTATCAGTTAAAATGAAAACATATATTTGCAAAACCATGATACTCAGAAGTCAGAATACCTAAACCCACCTGTGAAGTGATACCCAATATGCTGGCAGCAGATATTCGGACTTGGTCATCATCATGATGAATTAAATCCTTGAGTTGACTGAAAACACGAACTCTGACAGGATCGCTCACACTTTTCCCAGCATGCTTAAGGACACCTTTTAAAGCTGTGAGAATTGCCTCCCGAACACCAGCATCTGATGCCTGAGCAACAAAATAAAAGTAATGTCATGATCATAACAAAGATCAGTGACGGGAAAAAAAATAAATACATAATGACTACCAAACCTGCAAGCTGGACAGGAGGTCACTGACTAGAGGATCAACTCTTGTACTGAGTGCACTAAGCTTTCCAAGAGCAAAAGCAGCACTTGTACGAACAGTCCTGCATTTCACTCAAGATCTCATAAGCAGGAAATAGGAACTCACAAACCATAAATAAGATAAAGTAAGAAGACATGCGTAAAGGATATATATGTGTGTGTGTGTGTGAAAGGAAAAAAATTTCCAACAGACCCACAAATAATTTATGAAACAATTCAACAATAGTTTGACACATGAGCTTTTAATGTACAACCAAACCTTGTACTATCTTGTAAGCACTTGATAAATGTTGTTTGAAGCTGAGGAAGAAAAGGCCTCAGGGACATCCCACCCTTCCGTATTAAGATGCTCAATGTAGACAAGATGGCACTCTTCACCTGCCAAGGAAACCGGTCGCCTATGATCCGGATAAGAGGCCTGTAATTATAAAACAAATACATCATTATAGTAGGTACACACCTAGGAAACTTCAGCTAATGGGAAAATAATCTTTTTATTAATAAGGGAACTATTAAAAACTATTAAAATCAAGGCATCATAAAGCAATAAGCACCCCAAGCACTTAGGAACATTAAAAAAGGGAGCAAAAAGGAAATTCAAAATTTATGTGGTCATTATGAGCTCTAACCACAAGCATACAGTTTAATGAAGACCATGAAACTAACAGCACCTACAGATAAATGATACACATAATCTGAAATATGTACAAGGTGAGCTCAAAGAGATTGAAGACACGCCATATATTCAATACCCATTTCTTTGTACTGACCATTAAACTAACAGCACCTACAGATAAATGAGACACATAATCTGAAATATGTAAAAGGTGAGCTCAAAGAGATTGAAGACATGCCATATATTCAATACCCACTTCTTTGTACAGACCATGATTTTAGGGGCACATTCTTGCTAAAAGAATAAATTGATTGCGTGAAACTAGCAAAAATGTGATTTAACAGTTAAAAGTATCCTTGCTGAGAAAAAAAATCAGGAATTTCCCATCCATGAAAAAGAAATAAAAAAAATGATCCAAATCCGGTGTTGTAGAAGCAGCAATCCAATGACAAGATGTGTTGATGTTACATATCACTCAAACCTAACTACACACATAATCAGTCGATTTATAGAAGCCACAAAAGTATAATTCACAAAAGCAATATTTCCCAAAGACGGATGACACACTGTTAACCACCACAGTACTTTATGGTACATTAATTCTAGAAGTCAAAACTTATACTAACAATTTTCAGATATATTAACATTTAGTATAAACTAGATTTCATAAAATGTATATGGTCCATACCCAGTGATTGGAATGACAAAATCCTTCAATGCTTTTTCACTAGTCACTTCAATAAGCTCCCCAAGACCCAGTGCTGCCTGCTCTCTTAATTCAGCAGAGCCACTTGTCAGACCCTAAAATGTCATAAGATGTCAGAGAATCACCAGAAATGAGACAAGAGGCACAAATAACTATGATCAGTACTTTTTCTAACCCAGTAGTCAACTAGACAACCAAACGTATATAACTGACAGGATCACAAGACACACACACACACACACATGTATAAATATAACAGGATAAAAACAACTTTCATGAAAACAGGAAAACTGACACTAGTAATAAACCACCCAATGGAAGAATTGAGGCAGTGACAATACACTTCCGAAACCATATCATTAATTGCTAGTAAATCAGCAAGCATTGCAGACACATAGCATCTACTTGGCTGGTTCAGGAAAAAAAGGCCTTCCCAAGCTCACAAGAAGAAATTGTTACCATGGCCAATTTAACTACAGATAAACAGAGTACATGGGAAAAAAGAAAAGTGGGAATCTCAAATCAAGTTTTCTAATCTTTCTTGAAGATTTCTCAAAAATAAAAGTGAATTGTAGAATTTAACAAACCAAATCTAAAATACATGCTGCATACAAGGATGATGTCAAACAAAAAGAAAAAAGAAAAAAAAAAGAAGGAAAATAACAATATTCTGACAACTACGGATAACAAAAGAAAAGCATGAGAAGGACAACATTATGACAGTAAGAATATAAGCATCCTTACTTGAAGAAATATTGGAAGCAATGGCTGAAGAGCTTTTGGGAGACAGAAACCTGGAATGACAACTGGTCCTCCCTGCAAAAATATTGAAATGGACATAAATACCCAGATGAGTCATCCTTCCACAAATCAGACAAAAAAGTTAAAGTTTCTGTGCATTCTGTTAACAGTATCATAATGCATACCCAATTGTCTACACTGTAGAATAGTGATCACTAACCTTCTTTTTCCTTCGCTCTTTATCTCTGGACGTGGACACAGCATCACGTACTAATTTTATATATGAAGGAAGCACCTCCTTAGGAACAGAACCAATAACCCTTGATAAAGCTTCCCAAGCAACCTATTGAAATGAACATTAGATACAATTTATGGAAGAGTAAAGAAGACCGAATTATGCATTTGATAGATACCTCAACAGTTGATGAATCTGAATCACTCAGCAAAATGATCAGAGTAGATATCATATTTGGTGCTTCATCTACCAAATATAACTTGCTGTTTTTGAAGAAAAATCCTATCAGGTATGATGAACTTCTTCTGATCGAAGCCTGACACCATAAATATACAGGACCAAAATTAGTAATAAATACATACATGTTTGTGTGTGTGTGATTGTAGAGAGAGAAAGAGAGAGAGAGAGAGAGAGCACAGAAGGGCAAGGATAACTGGGCTACATACCAGAGTATCCCCAACACCTTTTAGAAGTTCTGCTATCAGATACTCAACACCTTCCTCATCTATGACCAAGGCCACTGTTTCTGCAGCCTTCTTAGCCAGAGTTTGAACATCCTACAAACTCCAGTCATTAGATAATCTATAGGATAAACAGCATTTTGAAGGTTTATTTTAAATGAAGGTGATATACACTAACGTCAAAAGAAGATTGATATTTAGAGCTAGGCAAACAAGAGTTGAAATTTGATATGGCTTCTTCAAACTAGTTGCATACCTTGTCCTCAGCACCCATTGCAGAAAGTAAAGCAGGAAGAATAGTACCAAGGTGAAAGTTAAGACCAGGTCCTGCAACCTCAGCTAAGGCTCCCAGTGCATGTGCATTGAAGGCACTGGATACATATTCAAAGTCTTAGAAAAAAAGCAATCATAATGTGTGTTTGTGTGCATGTTTTCAAAAATTATAGCAACTCAAGGAAGCTACACATACGAAAGGGGAAGATGGACCAGCTTGGGCAAAATATGAGGCAGTACAGCTGTAGTCCTGACACTGAAATTCACAAGAACAAAAATTAACCACATTTTACAGTAAAAAAGTAGAAAAATATACACAAAAAGACTTGACTCTCAATACATAAGCTGCACAAGGCATTTACCTTAAGATTTGTTTGAGACCATCAAGCGCCGTATCAGAGGTTTCATCATCCTCCAGAGCATGCAGCAGTGTTGGAACAATTTCATCAATTGCTTGCATTCCAGCACTCTGAATAAAGAGACAATTTAAGAGCCTCATAAATTAATATCCAAACAAGAACTTAAAACAAAACCCAGAAGATAGAAATGATGTACCTTGTACAGAGTGCTGAATGCTAAGCCTGCAGACTCACGCACCTCAGGCATGCTGTTAACATATGTTAACGTCAAAATTTATCATACATTCGAGGGATTTAGAAAATTACTAGTAGAAATACTGAACTAACCTATCACAAAGGGCAGTCCGGATTGTAGGGATGAGTTCATCCATAAAACTCAATAATTGACTCTTCACAGCACTTGCCATCACTTCACTCAGACCAATGCATACACCCTGTAATTCCAAGCCATATGAGAATTACATGACAAATAACCAAAAAGTAACCTTTGTAATTTCCTTATGATTGATCAATTCTTCTATTTTTCTTGTGACCAAAATCCTTGAATAATGTTTTCTATCAACTTTGAAAAAAGAACAAAAAAAATTCATTGATTAATGTCTGCATATCATATTGAGAGATGAGGAGATGGGGTAGACCACATGGTGATTTCAGTGCATGCATGGTTTGCATGCATGGTTTACATGCATATGATCAATGGATTGAAACTTGATGATCAAGATCCATCTGCAAGTTAGAAGCACAAGAAGCCTTGTATCTGCCTGTTGGGTTTAGTTTATTATAAAGTATTGATGGGGAGGGGAGTTTCAAGAGAGGAAGTGTACAAACTACTGCAGCTACAGATAAAAAATTTACTTGTCTTCTGCTAGCATTAGGATCCTTTAGCCCCTGGGATAGGATTGGGATGATCAAAGGAAGCACTCTTTCACCGAGCTTTCGAACAAGTTCACCCAATGCTCGTGCAGCAACCTACATTAAAAATAAAAATAAAAACGCTTTTTTTACCAAATAAATACTGGAAAAAAAAAAGGAATCAGGAAACTACAATCTGAAAATAAGCACAGACCTGCCGCCTTTCAGAAGACAACGATGCCAGAGAAGATATTAAAGTATTCATTAAAACTGGCATTATTTCCTTAAGAGTCTTAGGAGTATTGGCCACAATTGTTTTCCATACATGTAAGGCAGCCTGAACAGTGGGACAGGAACATTCAGTCTACATACATGCATAAAACACATAAAAAGCAAATGCAAGAGCGAGAGTTGAAAATGTGCCACTACCTGACGCACAGATAAACTGACATCAGTCCGGACCATGTATAATGCAGCAAGAATTTCATTACGCTTATCTCTTCCTAAAACCTCAATAATAGCACGTCCATGTGCTTCAGTACTAGAACCTTCATCATCACTACCCCCCTCAAGTAAGGCTTTTCCAGAAGTCCCAGCTACCTGGACATGTAAAAAAGGCAATCTCAGAAGGATAACAAAAGGAACTTGCAAAATGGAGAACTGGAAAGAGGTGAACTAGTATGAACCTTAAACAAGAGATCTCCTAACAATTCCACTGAGCTTTGCCGGATGCGCCAATTATCATTGAAAATACCATCTTCAACAGCAGGAAGGAGAAGAGGCAAGGACCTAAGGATGACAAAGGACATAATAATATAAAATAGCACAGATCCAACAAAGATTACAGATCACACAAATATGCAAAATATTCTTTAAGACATAGACAGCTATCACAGATTGCACGTAACTTTCATGAAATCAAAATAATTTCAAGTTTATTGGAAATAAAATTTCAAATGCCCAAGAAATGGCAACATGTTTTTGCCCCCGTCAGAACTTCAAGAAATTTAAGTTCCAAACATGTAGGAACCAAAAGTAAATTTCAATCCAGCGCCAATAAAATACAAGGAAACATGGCAAGATTATGAATTCATACGTTGTTGCATAGTGCTCCACCAGGACATGGCCAGCACCCAACGCTGCATCACGAACAGATTCATTCTCATCCGCAAGACCTGTAGGAGTAAAACAGCCACTTTATTATAAGCTGGGTTGTTCTACTACTACTACCAGTACTGGAAAAAAAAAACCACAAAGAAAATTTATATTTAAAAAAGGAATTGAACAATCTAAGCGACCAAAACTACAAATATCCTTCAAAATTACTGAACCTACCATCTAAAATTGCAGGCAACACCTGCTGCAAATAATTCTGGAATTGAACGCCTAAAGATCTTGGCAGATACTGCAAATAAATTAGCATAAAAAGGACATAATCAGAGAAGGGTCATAAGCAAAATCCAAAGTGGTTAGAGGGGAAAAAAAGAACTTTATTTGACACATTTTTTTATGAGAATATTAGCTGACACAATTTAGTTCACCTTGAAAAGTGTTAAATATCCATCACGCACAGATGCCTTTTGATGAGAACAGTTTCGGATAATATCAGGCAGCACATGTTCAAAGTATCCCGTGCCAAGTGCAGATAGAACCTGGAGATAGATAAACAAAAGCCCCTAACTTAAGTACACCCAATTAAAAGAAGTCTGCAAATTCCGAAAACTAGTGTTTTCTTCAGGAAGTATCACTTCATAATCATAACAAGTATTCATTTTCAAATTAACTGCCTTCGTCTAAACACAATAGACGTAATAGCTGTGCTATTGTCATATTAATTGCAGAAGACTTGAAGAAACCTTATGTACATAATGAGCTGCTTAATTAAATGAAAAGTGGTTCAGTAGTCAACTAGAAAGTTGTAACCAATAATACCTCACTCAAGCCTTGAGCAGCCCCAGAACGCTCAACATTACTATTATCAGTTTTAAGAGAGTCAAACAGCCAGGGAACAAGATCAGGGAAGTTTTCCTCGCCCATTCCTCTTATAAGAGATCCAATGGCCCTTGCTGCCACAGACCGAACTTCTGGAATTGGATCCACAAGAACCTGTTCTTATTCAAAATCAAAACTTAATCATAGAGGACAAACAGTATACAAAATATGTACTTAACTCCAGTGATAACAGTACCTTTTTAACTTCAGGAAGAAGCAACCCTATGTAAGGAATCATATCCTTCGGTTCTGTAACTAATGAACACATATTTCCAACTATTTGTGCAGCTTTCTTTTTAGTTTCAGCACTCCTCTCCCTAAGACCCCTATGAACTATAGGTACCAATAGTGCAAGTGATGGGGCATCAATTGAATTAATGAAAGTTGTCTGCAAGAAACCAAAAGGCATATAGTGACATGAAACAGATTAAAATAAAACTGATAAACTAAACAAATGTTCATCTATAAACCTTACCTGGAGGAGAATATCAAGAGAATATTTTGTATACTCATTGGGGTCTGTTAGGCCCATGAGAAGCGTAGGGACAAGAGAAGATATTTCTGGATTCTTTATCACACTCCCGACCTGGGATGACATTATGGAGAGTTAGTCATGAACCACTACGCATGAAGAGCACACTGTGAACAATAAATCACAATATATATAACCTGCTGGAGTGCCATTTGTCCTGCTGACTGGACTTTGGGATGCGTATCAGTTAAAACCTAAATTTGGAAACAAAATTCCAAGGTCATGAATTTTTGTTTATTTAAAGAAGGCTAAGCAACAAGGCTTGTGTATGCAATCATAAACCTCTGTCAGTTTGGGCACGATAGTAGGAAGGCATTGAGACAATTGTTGAGGAGCGCAGTATGCCATAGCACCAAGTAGTTGTACACTGCTTTGCTTTGTCCGCCAGGCTTTATCCTCAAGACCCTGAGTTTAAAAATGTACAGGCAACAATTTGATCAGTTAAGCACTCTGAAAGCAGTGCAACATAATCCAAATAGTAAGACACAGCAGGACAAATAAACAAATGGAGAAAAAATAATAATAATACAAAACACTATGTCAACAACACAAATAACAATACTAATAAAGAATCATCATCATTGTCACATTCATTGCTATCTTTAGAAAAAAATCAAAGACAGTAAACAAGGCACAAGCACAATAATGGCAAGCAACATAGTTCACTTTCACCTCTGCTTGTCAATATCTGCTGTATTTATCTTAGTCAACTAGCTAGTATAAAAAGCTTTTGATTCAATTCAGAACGCAGCAAACAGATCATAAATGTCCACCATCCAGTGAAATAAAAGAATTTTATTATCCAACTGAAGTATCCGTACTGATCAAGCATAAGGGTGGCAGTATAATGAGACATGATTACTAGAGTTAAATTATCCACTTTTAATACAGAAAATTTATCCCTATGACAGAATAAAAACCAAGTCTCTATCCACAGTATGGTCCCTAAAGATTTAGAACTATATGACCAGTTCAATTATTATATCTTATCAAACAAGTGTTGAATATGTAACGATTAAATCCACAAAAGGCACCTTTAGAATTGATGGAAGCACAAGCTTCACCCCCTGTGCACTAAGTTGAGACATCATTGAACGAGCAGCACATTCAGCAGCTTCACGAACTGCTACAACTTGGTCAGAGAAAGACACCAAAAGTAACGGCAACATTTGAATCACATACCTGGATAAAAACAGGAAAAATAGATGCACTAATCATACAAAGAAATCTGCATGGACAACATTCCAGTCTTTAGGCTACAATTATTTATACATACGGTTCAAAAAGTTTTCCAAGTGTTTCACAAAAGCACTCAAAAGCCAGTTGAGCTCCTTCACGACGTTTTGCTGAACTCCTGTAGTTTGAAAGAAACACAAGCTCGTAAAAGACCAAAATTAAAAAATACAAAGGTGAATAACTACAGTAAGAAGCGCTATTTGGCTTTGGCTTGGCAGACAGGGATCCCCTCCACCCACACCATAACTAAATGAACAAGAACCCTATTGGGAAAAAAATTTATTCTTGACAACCAATCACTGTTCATTTCCACAAACAATAAAAGAAGGATCAGAAAATTTTTAACTTGAGAGGAACTACTAATATTGCCAAATATGATTAAAGAAAATGACCAGAATCAGAGGAATATACCATTTTAATAAAACTAAAACCAACCAGAGTGAATATACCTATCTGCAAGACTTTCCCTTATTGCAGCAGCAATTCCATATTTCTTCAAGCAAGATATTCCATATCCCTTCACCACTCCAGCAAGTCCAAAAGCTGCTCCTCGGCGTTCCCCATATTTGTCACTATTCATAAGTTGATCCAATAACCTAGAAACAAGAGCAGGTGCATCATCCTGATGCAAGAAAAAGAGATGTTAGGACAGCTTGTAAACCCAGACATAACAACATGAAAATTCAGAAATATTCTGCCACTAGTTCATTTTTTTTTTATTTGGAGATGGAAGAATTAGAAAAGGACACGAGCATCAATGTATTACAATAACTAAATGCATCGATATGAGACTTAGATTTTAATTTGAGGCAAAAATTGCTTCATACTTTCTTTGACTGCATTAGTGGAGATAAGCAAAACGAAACTGCCCGCTGAACAGCCTCTGATGGAGTATTCAAAACATCCAACAACTTCTCCACCACTGCATGGACTTTCGGATCATCCTGCAAGAAAATACAGATGTTAAAACCAAACAAGAAAAAAAGCTTGATGAATTTGCTATGAAAGGAACACTGGCAAATAAAATCAGACCTTAGCCAAGTGTTTTGCCAAGGCTCCAGTAAAAATAACAACACCCTCACGAACCAAATCATATTTCTCCTCATCTGATGCCTAAGGACAAGAAATTATATGAGAGGGACAAATATAAAAGGTTAAATAATCTTTAATCATTACATCAGAGTCTATCCATCTATAGAATTCATTAAATGAAGACTGACCTTCTTGTTCAGGTAGTTCTCAAAGATTGGAAACAACAAGGAAACATTGTCTCTTCCATGCTTATCAATAATTATGATGCCAGCATTGATCATTCTCCCTCGAACATCAGCATTAAGGTCACCCTAAAACATAAAGGGGTTAAAAAAACAGAAACACTGATTTATTCAGACCAATTTATAGCTAAGATGACAAACACTTCAAGGCATACAGGATCGTCCATACCAAACAAAATGATGAAATGAAAATGATTATTCTCCTTGATATGAGGTAAAAATGCAACCAAAAATATGCTTTAAGAAGAAATAATATAGCTTTCTTCTAATTAATGAATAGATAGATAATGGAAATCTTAATCTACTAAGAAACATAGCAGATCAGTACTCCATTGGTAACAGCAGTGTTTTCTGGGTTAGACAATAACTGCAATGAAAAGCTCTTTAAGCATAACTGTAATATTAAGTAGTACTTTGATTAAATGACTGTAGCTACCTAGTCTCCAAAAATGGATGTGATAATTTGGGGAAGTAATTATTTCTTAACAATAAGCCAACTTAATTGAAGCAAAATGGCAAAGCAAATCTTACCAATGCTCGTGATATGAGGAATGTCATAACAACAGGGAGGTCTTTTGTTCTTAGAACATCAGCAGCAGAATGTAAAGCCAGTGCTATTCCTTGTCTGCCCAGCCAACCAGCATCAACAGTATCCTCACCAAAACCAGCATCACGGATGTATAAAGAAAATAAAGTAGAAAGAGATTCCTGAGGAGATCAATAAAAAAAAATTAGAAAACAGCACACAGAAGAAGAATCATAATTTTGTCACACTAACCTGTATAGTATCTGGATTTTCATCCAAAGCAGCAGCTAATGCCTCTGCAGCAGCCAACCGCACATTGTAATCAATATGAGAAAGTGCTTTCAAAAGTCCAGAATAATTGGTCCCAAAGTCATGTCCATAGCGATCCCAAATATCCTCTGCAGCTTCAGCAACTAACTGTAAACATGGAGTAAAGAAACAAAGTGAGTGAGTTCAAATTAATAACAAAAACAAGCGACTAAATGAAATAATTAACTAATGAAAACCAGTATGATAATTTGATCAACTAAACAATGACTTAAAAACAAGAAGGTAAAATAAGTGAAATTTAAGATGGAAGAATGTTACAGGATCAAGTTCAGAACCATGTACTCTATATAATTGTAAACATGAAGAACAGTATCTTTTGGAGGATTCATTGCAAACACAAATTAGTATGAGAACACATTGCCATAACAAGGTGGGCACTCATCAACACAAGGGGCTGGCATGACTGGCACAACAAGTCCCGTGCCATGGACAACTATTTCTTAGGCCCAAATGGACCAAGAGATACCCCGTGCATGAAAATATAAAAAATAAAAAGGAAACTAATAGAAAGTTTGAAACCAACAGAAGGTTTTAACTGCTCGCAACCATACAAATCAGAGATGTAACAAAAGTGGTTGAACGTGCCCTGATTCTGTATAAACTTAATCAAATTGCCTGCTAGGATCAAATCCACCAATTATATGATGGCAGTTAAAAGAAAATCACCAGATGACCAAAGAACTACTTGTTAATTCACCAACTAGAGCATGCAAGTTAGCTGTTTGTATTTATTGTGCATTTCCAGATCCACTATTTGACTGGACCATAAATGGTTAATAGCCCAGTTCACAGAATTTCCAGGTGATGTTCAAGCAATCAAACAAATCATTGATGACACTAACTTAATTCAAATGTCTCAGAATACTTCTATAATGAGCAATCATTATATGACAAGTGAAGATCTTTCTAGTGTATTCAAATGCAGAGTCACAACTGAAGTCACAACATTAAGTTGCTCAATCATTCAAGGTCTTAAATAGATGTTTTGATGGCTGTTACACATTCCCTTGTATGATAAACTTTACCATATGCATATGAAATTTAGCTAAACCTCCAGGAAGGTTACAGCATTTAAGTTACTCGAGAAGCAGTGAATAACAGACAGATCAAACTAAAAATTTGATAACAGACAGATCAAACTAAAAAATTTGGGAAAGGACCATGGATACATAAAAATGCATTTAGCCTCTGGTAAATTTACCAGGAAATATAAAGTATGAGTAGCATTGAACATGATAGGTAAATGAAGGGTAAGGATAGAAGTAACCTAAATATCTACAAGAGATCCTTGAATCCAGAAGGAGAGTTAAGATATCTAAAGTTGACTAGGCAATACTAAATTGCAACATTCTCAATGATAGTTCTCCTTCGACAAAAAATTATCCAATATCAAAGTACAATGCTTTATATAGGGGCAAAATGACCATATCTAGATAGGAAATAGAATCCTAACTAAGAATAATAAATGTTGAATAAAAAACTAAAAAACACCCAAAGCTCTTAAATAGATAGACTTATAAATTGATGATGATGGCAGAAAATATGAATTTGGAAAGCACAAAAAGAGTGAAACAGGGAATTTAGTAGTAGATGCCTCACAGAATGCAGTACATTTTAAGCAATAAAATATCAAACCACGAGAATCTTCAAAGTGGAGGAACAAGTTTGATGCACTTGCAAAAACAATGAAAAAAAAATGCAAGGTTGACATTTATAATTACACATCAAGGGGAAGAAAATATAGGTGAACAATCAATAGAACAGGTGATGGAAATAAGTTGAAGAAACTATCCACTGGACTATTTCCTGTTAAACAACAAAAAGTTCATTACCAAATTCAATTACATCAAAGAAAACCAAAACTGGCAAACCAAACCTTTTCTGGATCATGTAGAGCAATCCAAAGACTAGTTGCAACCTCAACATTCTCGGGGACAGATCGGCTGGCAACTGCTGGAATACATTTTATGGCATTTAAGCAGGCCATTCTTACATGAACATCTTTTGCATACACTCCATACAGTGCCTGTAACCATAAATATTTGAAAATAAAATCATGGAAGGTTAAACAGAGTTACATGAACGATGAAACCAAAGTTAAAATGTATCATCATACAGGTGCAACTTCCTCTGGTTGTAAACCTAGGCACAATTCATTTAATGCTGGTCCAATGGAGCCCTGATAGGCAGGAACAACACCTAGAACATGATAAAGAGCCTGCAACAGAAAGATTGAATTATATTGCACGCAAAAAGAAAACAGACAGAGAAATCTGAAAAATCATATATATCACATTGGTTAATCAAAAACGAAAGTTTAGATATCTAACTGATAGCATTCGAAGTCTAGGAAGGGGTAACAGTGGATCCATGTGCAAATAGAGAATACGAAGCACATCATCATGAAGTCCAGTCTTCTTGGGTGATAATAGAATGTGCTCCATTATCTGACAACAATGACATCACATATAGATTAACAAGAAGTTGCAATGAATTTAGTCATACATGATAAGGAGGAAAACTTACAGGAAATACAAAAGTAAAAGAATCTACAGGAAGAGGTCCAGGTTTACAAGACACAGATAAGCCATTAATTATTCTCTCAAAAAGACCCAATGAAGGACTCTCATTGGCTTCCCCATCACCAGCTATTGGAATAAGATCCAAGAGAACACTGACATCCTTGGTCACAATAAGGCGTAGAGCAGTAGCAATGTCAAGAGCCCAATGACAAAGAGGTGCGGCTGTACATCTTGATAGCTTCACCAAGGTCTCATAGGCCACGTCACTCACTATAGGTGACTGTAACAAAGGGTCAACAAACTTAATCTGATAACATGCACAAAAGAAGAGGATTAGGACCACATAGAGGAGCTTAAAGTATAAGAAGAATAAAAACCCTTAACGATACAAGCACTGAAACAAAATTTAAATCACCAGATCTAAGAGAGAGAATCAGAACTCATATGAGAAACAGATTAGGACCAATATGGAAGAAATTATCTAACATGAAAATTATTGTTTCCAAACAACCATCATAAAATTAAAATATCTAGCGGGCTCTTAAAATGAACAATAGCAAGCATTGACATATCGTTCTCTCCCATCTCCTAGCATGCAGATGTTCATACAATAAAAGTGGTCAAAGCTAATTGCTGAGGAATTGGGGATCAGAAAAGGAAAGGCAGTTGAAGTTTAGTTTCACAGCGACCATTTAAGAGAACCGCAGACAAAAGGAAAGGCAATTGAAGTTCAGTTTCACAGTGACCATTTACGAGAACTGTAGACAAAAGGAAATGCAGTTGAAGTTTAGTTTCACAGTGACCATTTAAGAGAACTGTAGACTAATAACAACATGTGCTGCAGCTACGCATCAAACATTTTGATCTTCACATAAAACAGAGTAAGAAGTAGAAGAACTGTCACATTCTGACATAATGCTTGTGAAATATCACCTGTTTGCCTATACATCAACAAAAGTAACACACAAAGAAAAGCAGGTTGCATGACACGAACCAGGGAAGGTAGTTGACTGTGTGCAAATACAGGGTTCGAGATGGCCATTTCCCCAAGAGCTCTCAGCATCAACGAAAGGTTTTCCTGTATACCTCTAACCTTATCTCGTACAGCTGCCTCCTCCTTCAGCAATAATTCACGAGCCTCTTCTTTTGCTGTCTTTCCTTTATCTACAAAAACCAGAGACAATGAAACAAAAGCATGTTAAACAGGAAATAATTTTAATGAATACCAGTATCAATTAATTTACCAAGTGCAAAATAACATGCCAGCTTTCTTCATCAACTTCCCAGTATCCTTTTTACCCAAACCAGCAGCTTCTCTACCAGTTGGTTCTCTCTTCGCAAACTGATTAGAATTGACATCATCCTGGGAAGAGAGAGACAGTTGCAAATGAAAATAACATCAGGTGGCAGTAGGAGCAAAAAAAGTAAAGAGGAATAAATGAAAAGGAATAATCACTACCGTGTCACTGTGGTCCTCGTACATCCGAAAACGGCCCTTCGCCTGTCTTGTGTTCTTAGAAGCAACAGATTCTGCAACATAAACGCCTTGCTCACTAGAAAGCATTCCTTCAGGGGTATGAAAAATCTGAGAAAAAATTTACAAATAAGTAAAACAAAACACTAGGTCAAAAACACAGAAAACAAAAGAAATTCTGTGACTAAGGCTAGCAGATTATAGAAGGCCATCGTAGCAACAAGAAACATTTATCCTTACATAAGTACAATGAACCAGAGGGAAAATATATGGGAAAAAGAATTGATAGTACAAAAGTAGAATTAATATGCTCCTGCCATCTAAGCTAGGGCCATATTTTCATTGCCAAAAGTCCTCAAATGACATCTTCTCATCTAAACAAATAATCATTGGAATTTCTGAATACACAGATTCAGGAGTGGCTGCAAGAAAATATCAGCTTATTAATATATATTTTCACATTAACAAAGGTCAAAGCCCAAGAAGCTCAATCAACCAAATGACACATGGTCGCCGCACCAGTCATTTGTGTCAACAATCCTGTGCTGGTCCAGAAACAAGAAATGGAAAAGGCCTGTGACATGCCCTGGTCCTGGCCAATGCACACCCAGCAGTGAGCTAAAATGTCATCCTAGTGCACAACGTCAAAGATCTAACAACCATACAGAAAGAGCCACTATGACAACATATCCCTCCCAAGATTGGAAAGCTGAACCTGACTCTGGAAAAGACAAAATGACAACATATCCCTTCCAAGATTGTAAAGTTTATCTCTCATTTCAAACATGTATAGTCTACAAGCAACAAACTTGAGAATAACATTGCTATAAGAAAGTGACTGGTACTATATTTGGCAAATCCAGTATTGAGCAATTAAGTGTGTTTAGGAACAGTACTCGAATATCACTCTCTGAAAGCATATCATGTGCATTACGGTCTGGAAGATTTTTCAATTGCTGGCAAGGAGAACAAGAAAATTATGGTCAGCAGTCAGCAGTAACAAATATGGCCAATTGGCCATAATTCATCAAGATTTCATTTAAAACAGCACAGTGGATATATAAGTAACAACCTTTTCAAATGCCAAGTACATATCTCTTGGTGTTATGGACATCAAAGTTGATAGAGAATATATTGCTGCTTCCTGTTCTAGCGGATTCAAACTTGCCAATCCCATTGGTCCTAGTAGACCCTGACAAAAACAAACTACAACAGGTTAGTGACTGAAACAATGTATGAACATGTACTCTTGGAAACATTGCAGCTTGCAAACAACAAAAATGCTAAAACTGCAATTGATTGGAATAAAACCTAAATCTAGAAAAGAGAATGCTATAAATCAGCAATTAATTCACACAACAAGATCAATCCATACTGCAAAACCAATTCTAGTCGTAACCATGCTCATGATAATACATTAAATCCCCCCTCCCCCCGATAAAAAAACCCTTTGGTTGCTGATCTGGAACCACCATCGACACACCAAATAGAAAATTAAAGAATTTCAATGATGAATACAGTTAGAAAATTATAAAGATTGAAATTTAATTTTTCAATTTGCAGTTGATACTCTTGACTACGGATACTGACTATATATACTGACAATAGCACAAGTCAAATGCATAAACCATTGGCATTTCAAATTGACTCCATCCAAAGTTATCGATAAAATCTCAAACTTCTGACTATAGGCCTGATATTGAGAGCCACAGTAAATAACTCAACATATATTCATTCTGGAAAGTGGATAAAAGATGTAAACTACCTGCTTAACATTTTCTTCTAACTTTCAAAAAACAATTTGAAGAATATATGATGGAAAAGAACCTCAACAGAAAAATATTCAAATATAGAGATCATTAATATTTAGCAGGTCTCCCAAAGAGGCAATAAGTAATAGTAAAGGCAACTACACAGCAACATCCATAACTCATAGTTTTACAACATCCTTTCTGCAAATTTAGGAGGAGGGCAGGCAGGAGAGGTAAACAAGGCAGACATAGCATAAGAATAAGATGGTGCTAACAAAATATACTACTAATATTTCCTACCTTCTGCAATTATGAAACAGGATAATTTCTCTGTTAATAAACCTAGCTTACAACTTTCTCAATCAAGTCCATGGACTTTTATTTTTTTCATTTGAGTACACCAATCTTCTCAGGACCTCCAATCAAGTAGCTCCATCTACTTTCTGTCAACTGCTTAGTTATTTGATGATAGGTCCTGTGGCCTTGAACTGTTGTTGGCACACAAACTTTTACTTTATCTCAATTGAGTGTATAGACTTTAATCTTTCTTATTTTGATACACCAACTTTTTTTATAATGCCAATTTTTCATTTTCTAATGTGGTTTTTTGAATACAAGTACCCTCCATGCTAATATTGTATTTAATGACAAAAAATGTTTTAAATTAAATAAATCCTTTAATGAACGATAAACTATCTAAGTTCTACACTGAGGTTAAAAACTATTTTATGATTAATCAAAACTTATAAATAAATTATTAGTACAATTCAAATATTTATTATTTTAATAAGAGAAATGGAAAATCATATGATTGAAAAATAAATAGGAAAAACCAATGGATTATTGTAAAAGTACCCAATTGGGACATACAAAAAGGTCAGTATACCAAAATGAAACCGAATATAATATAGTTCATGTACTTGATTAAAAACTTGCAAGTTGGTGGACCAACATTGCAATTTTCCTTTACTAAAAGTAGGACACAAGCAGAAAACATAGCAATTAGCAGAAGTTAGATGGGAGTACACGATTGGAAGTTCTAAAAAAGTTGGTGTGCTTGTTCAGGGGGAAGAAAAACTAATGGCCATGTACTCAATGCAGAAAAAGTATAGAATTGGTTTGCTCATAATGTAAGTGTCACTTTATGAAACTAACCCATATAATGTCTGCAAATGGAAGGGCACACTGTTTACATGTATTTTACTTGCAAATCAAATAAGTTTCATAAAAAAAATCAAGCTCAGTTTTATACCCTGATAAATTCAACATGAAAGTAATGGAGACTGATCCATTATATATATGCAGTCAAGTTTTGTTGTTCAGGCACTAGAAACACTAAAAGAAGCTAGTGAAAATTGTAAACTCTACTCAAAATTTCCATTGGTTATTGTTTCCATAAAACAAGGTGAAATAAGAAGCTGAATTTTACCTTGCACAAATTCTCAACATCAGCAGAAACAATGCCAATAACATCGATCCCAAGCCTTCGCAAACACTTAAGGAGCCTCTGCAAATGGATAAGAGGACAACAGGAATATTATCTCAGCATAGGGAATTTACATCTTGAATTACATTTAGCTTTATGATAAACCATAATCATAGAAATCAATGCCCTCAATAAGAAGTTTCCAGGAAAACCATTGCAATTAACTTCAAATTTAGAAAAAAAGGATGATTTATAGAGAGGAAGAGAGAGCTACCTTCCAAACCACATCTCTTTTTGCAGTGCCGACCATACATGGGTGATGCGAACACAATATGACTTGTGTAGATGCACTTGGAGAAGCAGCCAGAGTTGCACATGATATTACTGCTAAAGCCTTCACTAATACCTCAACAGATGGAATAAATGCAACTTGAGCGTCCAATGAATTATCTGAATCACTACAGACACATGTAATCAGATTCCATGTGCATAGTACGATGGGGGAACATTAATGTAAGAAAACTAGAACAAAAAAAATGCATCTGAATTTGAATCACCTATAATTGTAGTGAAAAGATATCAAGTCAATTGATTGACATTCAAAGTGCATGTTTTCATTTTGTATGTGTTACCAAAAGCAAGTTGAGCAACATATGTGACAATCAGCATTTAAATAGAATAATCATAAAGGGGTCACCACCCATCACAGTTATCACTCTCACTTTGGCCACCAGAAACCAAAAGGGTTAAGAAGGTTGTTCAGCTTAAGAGTTACCTTGTCCCCAAAAGAGAGTGTCTCTCTCCAACTACTGAAAGAAAATTTGTGAACTCCAGTAAAAGAAGTTCAGATAACGATGGGATAGCAGCAATTATCTTTCTGGTAGCAACATATGACATCTTTCTAACATCCCAACTTGGATGGCATAGTAAGAAGACCATCAACT
>SRLM01000066.1:386436-429457 GCA_015708895.1 Populus ilicifolia | reverse complement strand
AAAAAAAAATACAAGCTATGATAGAGAATGTGGAGTGCAAATGAAGACGAACCTGCGTGAATGTTCCACTAGCAGCACCTCAAGAAGATCAACACATGCCATGCAATCCTCATTCGACAATTTTGAGGCCTGCGGGCCAACATATGTGAAATTTAAAAAAAAAAAAACAACATGAAACATTAAGGAAAAAGGAGAGGATAAAAAACAGAGTCAGTGAAAAGTTACCAAAGAAATTGGAACAAGGGAAGGTTCATT
This sequence comes from Populus ilicifolia, assembly GCA_015708895.1. Lineage (NCBI taxonomy): Eukaryota > Viridiplantae > Streptophyta > Magnoliopsida > Malpighiales > Salicaceae > Populus > Populus ilicifolia. Next base: position 429,202 of record SRLM01000066.1, on the reverse strand, counting down.
TTGAGATATGAAAGACCATATCTTTTCCTTTGCCAGAGTCTCCTCTGAGAAACAAAGAAGGAAAGAAAGGGAAAATCAACTAAAAGATAATAAAATCATAAGCCAAAGTAACATGAATGCAGAAAGAAATACTTCATTTCTTATCAACGACAACAAGATAAAAGAATAAAACAACTGTACAAGTATACAATATGAATGGAGAAAAGGATTACTAAAGCTGTCTCTTATCAATGAAAACAAGAGAAATGAATAGAACAATTGTATGAGTACTAGCAGTAGTTATGAAAACCTGCTTTGATATCTGTAGAAGCTATCTTCCCAACAAGAAGCAAAGCATATACCCCATCCAATCGCTGCACTGCTTTGGTGAAACCAGTTTTTACAAGTTGAACAAGCGGTCCAAACAAAGATGATATCTGAAATGCAGCATCAATAAGTTACATTTACGTGATGGAAACATCATCTTGGAGAGGGATGACAATAATTGACCAAAGTTACCTGTAAAACAGCATCAGCATTTTTACATATGACCTTAAGACATCGAAGATGCCCTCTTCTCAAAACTTCCTTCTCTTTAAGGCCAGCAGCAATAAAAGAAACTAAATCCAGTTGGACAGAATCAGCAGAGCGTGCTGCCCAAGAAGCAATGGCTGACAAAATTGCAAGCTTTACCTCTTCATTTCCTGAAAATCAACCATTAGAGATGAATGTGTACCCTACATGATAAGATGGAAAAATAAAATAAACAGCCAAGCCACTTATAAAAAAAAGAGTGGGAAGTAATATACAGACAATCATACATAAAAATTATAAAAAAGAGATTTTGATATTCACTAATTAACAGGAGTAACAATTAAATATAACAGACAATAACAGTCAAGGAGTTCATCCAGTAACACATTACCCTCCTCCTTGTAGCAAGATACAAGGAAACTGCATATTGTAAGAACGAGACTGTTTAAAAATTTTCCATCAGGAGCATGTGATAATTCTTGCACAGCATTGAACATGCCAGTTCGTTGATATGGAAATTGCAGTCTTCCTTCCGACCCTGATCACATTTAATGAACATAATCTCAGCCAATTTTCTAATGATTCACTACTTTATCATCTGAACCACAATAAATCAAGTTTTAGACCACTGCAGGAAACAATTTTCAACTCCAAACCTCCAATTATGGCTTTAACAGCATTGAACATGGCTTCTAAAGCATCAGGATTACTCGACTTCTGGCTCAAACACCGTACTATAGCCAATGCACCAACCCTTCTACCTTCATCAGCATGCCGAACCTGTGATAATACTACTGAAAGAAGTTCGATCCCATACTTGCTCAAATCAAGACTGACCGAATCCAAAAGAACCCCAACCGCTTCCAGCACAATCTCAGGGTTCCGCTTCAACATTTTCACCAATGACGGTAACACTACATTCTGAAAATCCCTATGTGACAAATATCTAAACAGCGGATGAAAACACTCACTAAGCTCTTTTACTGGCTTTTCTCTAGCATTCAAAACCGCTTTCGAGTATATATCCATAAATATAGACTGCACAAATGAAATAACAACAATATCAAAAACTAACACCACAAACAACAACTAACATCCCATAACACCACAACAACCCAAAATCAAACAATCTCTAACCTTGCATTGCTCAAAACGAGAACTTGATGCACTCGAAAACTCAAGTAGTAACCGAATTAACTCCGGACTTTCTTTATATGCAACCCGCCCATTCTTTAGTTCCTCGATGTATATCTTATAAATATCGGGCGACTATCACAAACAATCAAAATTCAACTTTAAAATCAATAAAATCAAATTTAAAAAAAATGGAAAATCAAACAAGCACCAATTAACAATCATCTTCACTAAACCTGCAAAAACAAGTGAAAGAATATCCTTTTGCAGGCTCTTCGCTCCCGAAATGATCGTTGCATCACAAGATTAACCAATCCGGCCTGCGCAGAAGCTACTCTAGAAACTGCATTTTTAGAAACTGAACTGAATTGACTTTTAGTTAACAACAAAACGGACCAGTTAAGTAGCCTATAACATCCAACATGTGATTGAACTTTCAATTGCTTCTCCATTGCCTGAACCACCGCGCCGGCGAAACTTTTCATGAAGATAACCTCATTTAATGACTTGATAATCACATCATCGACTGCCTTTCTCGATCGGCGATCATCGTATATGAATAAAGTCCGGAAAATGGTGTCCACTAACGTCGATGCTAGTTCGACTGTCATCTCTGCGTTGGCCAGAAGGGAGACGACATCGTGACGGAAGATCCGGATGCGGAGCTTGGAGGAGGAGGTGGAGACAGAGGTAGAGAGAGAAGTGAGGGAGTCCGCCATTGTTGGAGGAGATCCGGATTAGGGATTATGAAGGTCGTGGGAATGATTGTAGTATTTAGAGTGTAGGGTTTTAGAAAGAGAGTGGCGTATTTTTTCTGCAAATGGCGGTTCTTGGGCTCTTAGAGGGAATTTGGTTGAGGCCCATGGCTTGTTGAATTAACCTTTGATGATAATGATAATCCATGTTTAAGTATTGTAATAATTATATAATGTGTGCAAGCCTGTTGTCGGCGATAATCACATCTTTTGTACATGCATCCATAAGATGGTGATTTCGTTGCAAGATGCGGCTCGAGTGCCCAGATCTCTCTTCTAAATATAACTTCAAGGTAACATGGAATTCACTATTTCTGAAGCTTATAAATTTGAGTTGATTTTTTTTTTTTATTTTAAAGGTATTTTTTAAAATAATTTTGTTTTAAATTAATATTTTTAAATTATTTTAATGTTAAAAATAATTTTAAAAAATTGATGTATATCTGAGTAAAAAACACTTTAAAAAAAATCATTATTATACTTTTAAACACTTTGTTAATCTTTATGTGCTTTATAGCCTATTTATTTTAGTGATGCGGCGATGTTTTTAAAAAATTTTAAAAAAATTATTTCAAAAAAATTTTAAAAAAATTATTTCAAAAAAATTTTTATTTTTTTATAAATTAAGGTCAAAATTATTATCAAAAAATATTATTTTAATGTATTTCTAAATTAAAAGTATTTTGAAAAGTAACATATCACAATGTCAAATACTACTTTAATGTGTTTTTAGTATTGTGGTTAGGGTGCTTTTAAAAAATATTTTTCGCTTGAAATTTTATCAAAATAATTGTTTTCTTTAGATTTTTTATTATAGATATTAGCACATCAAAATTTAAAAAAAAACACTAAAAAATCAATTTAATATTATTTCAAGGCAAACTCATTTTTTAAAATATTAAAAAACTGAAATTACCACACTTTTAAATGGGTTCTTCATATTTGGTGTTTTGAACTCAATTCTTGGACTCTATTTTATTAAAACCTCAAATAGCTAGGAACTAGCCCTTGGATGTCATCAACCCAAGACCTAGGCACTCGTAATTTAGTTTATTGATTTATTGATTTGTTGGTTTTTTATACTCTATTTTAGTTTATTCTGAACACCCTTATTTCAACCTAATCTTTGAGAGAATCAAACTCTTTAAATATTTGAACTCTTTCTATTTTTGAATATTAGACACCTAGTCTTGATTGCTTGAAGTTTCATACTTGTTCTCGTCTCATTTTTAAAGCATCCTGGATTTGGTATTGGCCAAATTCATTGACACCTTACTCTTGATTTAATTTAATTCTTAAACTTGAGACCCGATTTGAACCCTAATGGCTATTACAATATACATTTTTACTACTATTTTACCTTTTATTTCAATGGTTATGCCATTATACCTTTGTTTTTTTCTCATAAACAACTTACTTATGAACCTAACATATCAATCATCCACATTAATACTTTGATTTGTTCATGTATTTAGTATGATATAGTAAAAACTCTTTGTTTTTAAAATAAATATATCCATTCCCTCCATATAGACTACTCCACCCTAAACCTCTACCTCCTTATTCCTTCAACCTAATGCACTCATAATCTTTGCAATATCATTATCCTATATGGAACTTGGATGATAATATTATTTTTTTTCCACATCCACTTTAACTTTAGCACGATCATAATTATGATTACTATTATATGGGAAAATTTATATTTCCCCTAAATTTACATTTTTCTTTCAAATAATAATAAAAGATGGTCTCAATCATAATAGAAAACACAAAAGGGTTCTAGCCCTTTATGAATGGCCAATTGGCTCTACTCTATTATTTATCTCTTACCTATTATAGATAAATAAATAAATAAAAGCATGCCTGACACTTTCTCTAACATCTCACCTTTAAATTTAGCCGAAACATTTTGCAACCTTGAAGATGCTTTCTAACCATGCCAAAACAACTAGCTAAAAGAGAAACCAATCTTGAAACTTTAATAATTATTTTGTTTGAACAAAAGAAAATCATGACTTAAATATAGCAAAACACCAAAATTTATAGTGTCAGTCCTCCATCGCAAAACCCGTCTCCAAGGTGCATTCTTCTCTCTGTAACAACTTCTTTACCTTTCTATTATTATCATCATTTGTCTCCTATTCTTACCCATAACTTCCTCACCATCGGCCGTAGCAAAGGAGTAATAGTGCTCATCTCCTAGAAGCAACATACTTTAACTACAACCGACATAAACAAAGACAAGACTCCCTTTTTTCTTTTCTTTTTTATGATAAATGTTAAGAATTTTTTTATCATTTTCACTCATATCTATCTGATAACCCTGATTAGAAAGGATGATTGCTGCAACACTGCATACATGTGACAAAATAACGATTCCATTGGGAATTTTCGAGGGCTAAGCTTTGTTTATTTGCTTGATTATTGTATTTTATTTTTTTTTAGTTTGTACATTTTTTTTCTTTTTATGCTTTAAACATTACTACTTTATGTCCATTATTTTTATCAACATGCATTCTTTTATACATATGGCACATATATTTGTATTTTAGATACAGACTAATGTCATATGCATCGCTTACTTTTATTTTTTGATGCATACACAAACTCATATGTTAGATGGGGGATTTGCGATATATCTTATAATTGTTGATTAGGATTCAATTGTATGAAACATCCAACTTATATTTGAATGCCCGCTTGATAATGGTAAGCATATGTGTCTTAATCATTCCCTGCAATGCCCCTACATTGTCTTTATAAAAACCATCACTGGCAAATTTGAGACCCTTTTGAGACTAGGTGGAAAACCTATTTATGCTTATTTAATGAATAAAATATGTTTTTAAGTTGGATGTGCTACCTTTATTTTGCATCTAGGTGGATCTGGTCAATAATCCTAAATCTTACAGGATTTACTAAGACCATGAATTTTTGAATACAAGTAAAAAACTAAGATGATGCAACTAGAAAAGATCTTAGATTCGTCAAGCTACAAATTTTGCTTGTATTTAAGGAAGTCATGGATTAGCTCTTTGAACATGTTAATTTATATTCTATGTATGTATATATATACTTGCATTCATAAGCATACATATATTAATTCTTTAAGGTTTAAATGTCATGCATACCCAAGTTGAAATATAGGTCCCTATAAAGCCTTAATTCATAAAGTTTACAATAATCAATTACAAAAAAAAATATGAAAGATACAAAAACATGATCACCATGATGCTCACTTCCAAAAAGAGTTAGACTCCTTTAGGTTAGCATGGCCCACATCGCTTATTTACTCGAGTAGACGCTCAAAAATACCTCTAGTGAAAGCTCATCTAATCAAGCTTCATTTTTACTCGAACTCAACCAACAGTTCAACCCGAGGAAATGATAAGCAAATAAGCTTAGAAACCCTTGTGTAACATAATCTTTGTGCAATCCATAATACATACACTCACCCTAATAGCCACTAACATATTTACTAGTAAATCTCATAAACATAAAGTCTATTAAGGGCATTGATTATAAGAAGCAGTATCAGAAGCAAGAGTGAAGGTTATTGAGGGATTAGACTTATATGACCATATAAAAGCTGTATACATATGTCCAATCCCGAATATGATTGTACCAAAGAATTTACATATACCTAAGTTTATAAATTACACATGAACTTAATGTCATATCACTCATCTCAAGTCCTATTGCTATAAAATGGTAAAAGTTATGTCCTTTGAAAAACTATTAATGCACTTCTTCTAGGACAACATGAATAAGGTAACATTATACTAATATATGAGGTTAGATAACACCAAGATCTAAAATTGAAAAGACCTTCTATATTATTTTATCAAGTAGTATAAATATAACATAGATATGACTTCAAACTAAACAAGTTTATTAGTGTTAGAGAAAGGTAGTCATGAATTAGTATGAGAATATACTCAATGGTGGAGAGAGAAGGTTGCTTATGTTTATCAACCTCTGTTTGGGAAAAAAATGGTTCTTATATTCTCTAATACTTTCAAAGACACTTTATTGACATAGTGGTAGTGGTTAAGAAAATCGAGTAAGCTATAAGAGCAAGTAAAATTATTGTCGAAAAAAAAAAGATAATAAGGTCCAATAACTAGGTTCAACCAAAATCAACCAAGGAAACAATGAAACAATAAAAGAACACCAGGTCTGCCGAATGGATATCCCCAACAAAACAAAATGCCCTATCACCTCTTCATTTATCTTTGATAGAGATGTTTGAAAAAACTAGTTAGAATAGGATAAATCATTCTAATTTCACAGAAACCATTCTAGCCATTATACTTGAAGTGGTATGAGTCTAACCAAACATGAGAGTATCATGATGAAGTAACAAAACATAGCATTAAAAATATCATTCTTTCAAAGACAAGCTTCTTTAACTTATTGAGGCTAGACAAATTACATTTAAAGGTTAGAAAACCTCTAAAAGCCATGCGAAGGGATAAATGAGCCGACTGTGAAAACTTCGAGTGTTGAAGAAAAGAAAATAAGCTAGATTGTTGTAGTCAATATGATTTATCGTTTTAACTTTTGTAAACAAGGTCTTTAAGACCATGTTTCATTCTTACATGTTTTGAAAAAAACTCAATCCTATCTTTTAATGAATTGTGCCTTTTCATAATCTAATTTATGCTTCAAAATGAAAATGGTTTTTGGCGTAAGTGATCAAACCCTAAGGTGTTTCATGCAAAACACTAAAAGGCAATCCTTATACTTTTAAAAATCATAAAACTATTCCTCATGACTAACTCTATTGCATTGTTTAAAATGTTTTTATAAAAATAAAAACCAAAAAAACCTTTGCCAAAATAATTCTGAAAAAATAAATTTATTTTTTATTTCAAAAATAATTCAATGTTTTCTTAAGACAATGTTTTTACTCTTTTTTTATAAGATGACAAATGAATCATTCAAGCAGTTTTCATTTTGAGATAACTAAACAATTTTCAACCAAGACACAAAAAATAAAAGAATGCACAAAAAAAGTTTCCACCTCATGTCTCTTGGACTATATTTTAGTTGTATACATAATTGCATGTAGTTTGATTTGCTAGTTATTGATTCATTAAACACGAGTCTTTATACAAAAATCCCAAACAATTATATCAAATGAGAAAAAAATATTAGTTTTAACTATTTGTTCTTGAAATGATAAAAAGATGATTTTTGTTGTCCTTTCACATTCTAAAATATATCTTTTATAGTATTTTTTTAGCCCAAATTTCTAAGTTTCTTTTTTATAAGCACCCTGATTAGGATTATACCCCACACTAGGGGTAAATAGAAATTTCTAAGTCAAAGATTGATTATAACTAAAATCATACCCTACACTTGGAGGTAAAAATAAATTTTAAAGTCAAAAGTAGATCCTAACAAGGATTACACCTCACATTAAGGGGTGAGCAAAATTTCAAAAATTAAAGATTGAAGAGGTATTGTGAAAAATCCACACAACTTAAAAAATTTAAATACTATAGAGTATACCTAATTAAAAAACAAAAATGACCAGGTCAAAGTCAAAATGAAATAAAGATGTCCCACCAAAGCAATTAAGAGAGCAAATAATAAAGTCCTTAAAACTTTGAAGCAAGCAAGTCATAATCTGATTACGTGCCTTTAAAAGTCCTTTTTAGTCAAGCAAACAAGCATTTAAATCAATAAATGGCGTTCTCAAAATGCAAAAAAAACCTTTTCACAAAAATCATGACATCTTAAATAAAGTTACTTATTCTTATTTTTGCTGATAAAATAAGTTCTTAAAAAAATAGTTTTTTTTCTCATATAAAACTTTGAGTTTTTACTCGAGCCTCTTGAAACCCATAAAAATATAAGGTCACCTTATCATATACCTTCACCAATTTCAATGTTGCCGAGATAAAAGATCAAATCAACTTTTTTTCATAAAGAGAGATTAAAGCCCCTAGCAATTGTAAGAAATTCAAAACAAAATTGTTCTAAGCTTACACCAAGTAAATATTGTTTTTTCAAATGCAAAAAATTCTCAAATCTTATTTATCAATATCGCAAATTAATCAAGGTACATAATTTTAACACAACATTCTTTAATGAAACCCAAAACCATAACATAATCAATAACAATCTAAATTCATTAGTTCTATCCATCAATAATGTAATTCATCAACTTAATAGATGTATTTCATAATTAAATAACATAATTTATACCTAATTAATAAAATACTAAATTAAACTAAATAGCCCTAACCATAACATAATCGACAACAACCCAAATTCATCAACTTTTTCCATATATAATGTAATTTATCAACTCAATAGTTGTATTTCATATCTAATTAACATATATATATATATGTGTGTGTGTAGTTGATTTGTAAGTTAATTTAGGGAAAATCCTACATTATATATTGGATAGGTTGGCTATATATATAATGAAAAATACTAGCATTTTTATATAATCTATTATGGCTGTTTAAAAATTTATTGGATGAGGTTGTTTTATATATATTGACAAAGAGTTTGTATCTCCTATTTCTCTATTTTTTTAAATGATTTTTTTGTTGAAGTTAACAATATTAATAATTCTCATTGCACCCGTTATGATACCATATTATTTATATGATTTACACTTCACCACGTGTTAAATATTGTTACCTCTCATATAAAAGGATCATACATGCAGTTTTTTTTATGTATTTTTGTAGCTAAATGTTTTTCAGTGCAAATCAAAAGGTTTATACTTACATATAATAAAAAAAAATCAAGAACTATTTATGTTAATAAATAAAAAAATTATTAATAATAGATAAAATAAAAATTATAAAAATTAAGAGATAAATATAGATCGAGATATTTAATTGCGTATAACAGGATATTTACCTGATTATGTTTTCTAAATCTTATTAATTAAAATAAAGTTTGTATTCAATTATACAATAATAAAAATAGACACACATTTTAAATTGGTTGAATAAATTATACAAGTTTTAAAAGGGCAAACAACCTAATTTTTTTAAAAATTCAAAGGCAACATATCATATGCTAAAGCGAATGATAAGTGACGTGTAGCTTGTAAGCCCAGATTCTAGTCACCACTATGGTGGCCAGAAAGTTAAAGTAATGTCTCTTTTGTCCAATAAAACCTAATTTTTAAGCCATATCAACCTAACAACATCTTATTAACACCCTTGTATCATCTAGAAATCAATTAACAAATCAAAAAACCTAAAAAAGTCTAAAAACCTAAGATTAAACCAGTTTAAATTTATCTTCCTTGACCTAAATCTATTTTGTAGGCAATATTAAGTCATCAAACAACCATTATCAAGTCCTTTTCATGTCATGGTACCTGTGAAAAAAAAATTCATTTTGGTGATCGAAAATGGCTTGAACAATAATACAGAGACTGAAAAACTTAGCCAGCCTCTCTCTCTCTCTCCTCTTTCTAATAGAGACTGAAAAATAACACAAATAAACTGTTATACTATTTTTTTTAATTTAAAGGCACCTAAATTGTATAATTTGTATTATTTTTAAAGTTGAAAGATTATTTTTCCTTAAATTTATGGCATACCACTCATGTTGGCTTCCTTTTTCAATATGGTTCTTTTTCCTTGAATTCCACCCCTAACTAGGAAATCAAATGCATTTAACCTTTAATTAGGAGATTAAATCACCCAAAATTAAACTTTAAGAAAATGAATTACTAAAAATTGCACACTTGGTGCACAGTATTATGTGAAATTGTCAATTAGTTTCCAAACCAAGCTATGACTAAAGTCATTTCTAAAATCGTGTTTGTTTTCCACAAAGTCAAAAAGACACTATGAGTCTTAACCTAAAGCATAGAGATTAATCTCATCGATCTCGTCTAACTAAAGACAAATATACAACACTATACTATTATACAATTTCCATGTCTTTTAGAATTTGCATGCCACTTCCCCAAGCCATACATAAGTTGTTCTTATTCACTAGCAAGCCCACATGCCAATTCGTCAACCTCAAACCTATTTTAATGACATCTAAACACTTCCTTGAGCATCTAAGAATTCTATCCCTCTCCTTATGAATGACACCATACATAACCACTTTGATAAATCACATGAATCACTATAAAATTCACTAACTCTCTAAATGTTCCAAGTGCAACTTGTAAACAAAATGAGATAACCCTTTTCAATGATCAATATAATCTTGTGTTCCAAGTATACACATATGTAGCATTCTAGCATTAAATCTATCTAACTTGTTGTGTGTACACCTATTTTTATAACCAAGACACTTTATCACCCATATAATTTTTGTTGATATAATAACCTTATTGGTCACACTTTTGCTGCTTGTTTTGTCCACCGAAAACTTGCAACGTGATAATCTAATAAAGGTTAAACATTTTGTCTTTGTCACCCTAAAAAACACTAAACATTAAGATGCTCAAGATATAACCTATTGCCTCCCTTCTAAGGTAGTGTACCAAATCATCTATATCGATGATTTTGTTTCCTTAACCAAACCTATTGACTTTACTGTCGAATATGTCACCCAAACTATTTATTGTTATAGTGCAAACTTTCACTTTCCTTACTTTCATTATACTTTCCCACTAAGGTGGGACATTAAACCAAATCTGTTTAGTTTGGTTCCTTAACCGAATCTTTGCACGACTTGGCTACCAAATTATTTACCTTAATTAATCCTTATCATCAAGGTGTCTAAAATGCTTAAAACATTGTTTTCTTCATCCTTTTCCTTTTGTTTGCCAAAATGGATAACAACTTGTTCTACTTATGTTATGTCACTCCGTCTTATTGTTAAAGTACATAGAATAACCCAAAATACTACCCTTCCTAAGACGATCGGCCAAGCTATCTCCTCTACTATAAAGCTTACCCTTTTTTATCAAATCCTACTCAATCCAGTTCTTAATTTTGTCTTTTTTGCCCTGTACTGTGCCAAGGATCCCTTCAAAGACATCAATTTTACATTTATCCTAGGTAGTCTAGCCAAACAAATTCTTCCTGAAAATTCTTGCCATATGATTAAGTTCCTTGATTTAGCTACTAAATCTTTATTTTTATTAGTTTGAGTAGTCCATCATCAAGATGCATAAAATTCTCATATCTTATCACCACTAAGACAAAATAGCCACACACCAAATCTTCCACCAATTAGGCTAACCATATGACCAAGCACTCAACTTAGTCACTAAACATACATGAAATTTATGCATGCAATTTTCCATAACACCATTTTCCACTCTGATAGCATCAAGTTTCTCTTTTTAAGCAATCCCTCTTAAGTAATTTCCATCAAATGAGTAACATTTTGGATTTGGCTTTGAACCATTTATTTTCTACCTTTTTATTTAACCATCCAACGACATATTTGGATTCAAATCCAAAAAAATTCTTCTTTCTCATCCCTTTCACCATACATTTATATGAGATATTAATAGTCCATTGTTGACATATATACCTATATATGTCTACTATAAATAGTTACAATAGTCGAATCTAAATATATATTGGACTTGATCTTTCATTGTCACTTTGCATCGCCTATTAACATATTAAACCACCAAACTTCCCATGTACGTAGATACTGATTATGCCCAAACACCTCGTATTTTTCTTAAAATGGCTTCAATAATACCACCCTTCATCCTTCCTTAAAGATTTGGCCCTCGTATGTGCTCAAAAATTGTTTGTTATTTTAACCTAAACACAAATTATGCTTTAATATCAATTGTCACATGGCTAATTTCTTGTCAAAATTGTCTAGCCCTTATGCAATAGCCTAGCCTCCTACTAGAATCAGCCTTCCTTATGTTGATTCACTCATATTTGCTTAGCAACTAAATATTTCCCCTCGGCAAAAGGTTTTTCACATTCTCCCTTATTATGAAATAAGCAAAACACACAAGTATAAAGGATGCAACATATAAAAATACACAAGTTATTACAAGAACTATTTCCAACCTTTATTCATCCCAATAATAAAGGATATACACAAATTCATATATGTATGCGCTATGCATAAAACTTGCATGTAATACACTAAACCAATATCCTCTATATAGTCAAGGCTATCTTGTCTATTAATAGACAAGTATACAAAAGGTTACAAAGCAAAAACTACCATCTCTACTGTCATACCGGACATTAAGGTGATGGATTTTAAAAAAATCATGGAAAAAGAATAGATATATGATATCTTGTTCTTTAGGGAAAAACATATAGTTCAAAAAGTCATTGCCTAGTATTATAATTACTAGAAACTTTAACTAGCCAATAAAGATTCCATGATATGAGACCAGTTACGTGAAAGGAAAGATTTTATCGCCCCTTAAATGTCTTAACAAAGACATGCTACATTGTTAGTTTTGTCAAACATTACTACAAAAAAGTTCTTTTTTTTTTATTCTTTCTATCATATTCTAAACTCTTGCACCAGTGACTAATTTTAAATGAATTTGAAGAAGAATTTTCCTATGCCATCTCTTTTTCTTTACCCTTTTATTATTATTTGCCCTTTTCAAATAGAAATAAAAGAAAATTTGCACAACATATTTTGCTTTTAACAGTAATGTTTCATTGCTTAAATACATAGTAGAAAAATAAAAAACACAAAGAAAAAAACTAAAACAAAAAACAAAAGGTCTATAAATAAATCAATGAAGATCCTTAAATATTTTTAAAATTTTCTGATATAGAAAAGGGATTCGTTTAACAAGATATCCAAATATTAGGGGGGTAAAATACATTGAAAAGGTATAAAAGGTGTTTTTTTTTTCCAAACATACCCTTAGCAAACATAATTCGGGTTAACTAGGCTTGAGGCCCAGACCCGACCCACTCTTTTTTGTTTAATATTGGGCTAGATCGAGCCCAGCAGTGCGGGTTGGATTGGATCCATCCAACCCAGCCTGACCTGGTTACTTGTTTAGACTAGTAACCTAATCGATATATTTTTCTCTATAAACATGCGTGAGCTATTCAGGCTTGCTTGCTATATGAGAAGGGTAAAGTGAAAAGAGGGAATGAAAATGAGTTATATGGTTTATAGGTATTTTGGATAAAAAAGTGAAGGTGCTTGTTGCTGGCGAAGCCTTTATGCTAGGATGAAAATCTGTTGGTGCTTGTTGCTGCCAAAGCCTCTGTGTTCGGTTTCCTTTTTGCCTTTAGCCCTTTTTTTTGTTCTCTCGATTTCTGTTTCCCCAATCAATTCTTTTTTATCTCTTTTATGTTTTTTTTTAGTTTTCTCTCTTTTTTTTGCTTTGTTTTTATTCTCTACCTTGTTTATGCTTTTTTGTTTCTTTGTTCCCTGTTCTTCCTTCTCTCCCCTTTTAATAGATTCAGACCTTGAAAAGGATTCTTATCCTCATCTTTTTCAGGATCGTCATTTTAGAAAGAGTGAATTGACTCTGTGTACGGGTAGAATGGAATCACCAACAATCTTACCATTGTTGGATAGTTAGGGGTGATTATCCTCACGTTTAGGAAGACTTATAAGGGTAAGAGAGACCAAACCCAATCTCATAAGTAGACAATATAGCCTTGGATTTGGCCTATGTATGACGATTGATATTTTCCTTTGCAAGGGATCTCCTCTTTTTCTAGAGGAAGATGATGATGAATGGAATTGAAAAATAATGTCATTTCTAAACGAGGCCATTTTTCAATTTAATCCTTGAAGTTTAAAATTTTTAAATGGACCCTTAAAATAAATTGTAACTAGACCCCTACATTGTAATGACTTTTACACAATGATCTTTGAGCTTTAATTTCTTGCAATTTGGATCTAAATTAACTTTGAATTTTAATTAAGCCATTAATTTCATTAATTAAAATAACTCTAAGATTAATTAAGTTTCAAAACTTATCAATTCTTCAATCAAACTTCGATATTATTGATTAAACCAAATCAAAGTTAAATTGAGCTCCTAAACTTGTCAATTCTTTTAATTTCTACCAAAAGTAACTATCAAACTCATAATTCCACCCTAGAACTTGTTAATTCTTTTAATTTCAACCAAAAGTAACTTCCAAAGCCATAATTCTACCCTGGTTAATCCCTTTATACTTCTAATTTGTGTTGTTTTGACCCGGATCTCAAAAACAAATTTTATTCTTTTAATGTTTTAATTTTTTATGAAAAATAAAAAAAATAAAAGGAAAAAAAACCAAAATTTTGGTTATGACTCTTGCATTTTAGGAAGTGGCTGGTACTTTCTTCCCCATGTTCTTATAAACTTAGTGAGCAATTTTGACCTATGATCCTATAATATTAGTGTCGTGAGAAGTAATCTCAGTTATGCCTCTATGATCTGACACTTTTTTCCTTCCTATAAAGCCATGATTGTAATTACTATAACAATTAACTACACTATCGTGTGATTGTCATTATATGGTATCAAATTTATTGTATTTATTACCAACTTTGGACCATAAATCATCTAAGTCCAAAGTTGTATTAGCTCACTACTCACATTAGCCAATGCTGCTAATTTTACCATTGCTGTCGAATTTGATGTTGTACTATGGATTGTCATAGTCATAACTCATTTTTTTATCAATATAAATCCATAAAAAAATGAAATGAATGAAGAAAGGTGTTTTTATACATTGAAAAGGTATAAAAGGAAAAAGAGAGAACATAGGCAGAGGAAAAGAAAAAAAAATAAAGGACATAATAGAGGAGAGACAAAAAAAAGAACTAGAAAAAAAAAAGAGAACATAGAGGAAGAAAAACAAAAAAACATCCAAAAAAATAGATGGAAAAGAAGAAGAAAAAAAAACAAGGGAGAAAGCTTAGAGTAGGAGAGAGATATAGAGAGATAAAAAAACAAAAAGTAAAAAAGCAAGAAAAGGAAAGACAGACAGCAGATAAAGGGAACCTAGAATAGAAACTTTGCCTAGGTCACAACCATATGAAGATCGTCATCCCAAAGCACATATAAACACAAATTTCTTATCCCTCCACCCCCTTTAATTTCTTGTCCGCCCTATAATTTAATTCCTCCTCCTCTCTAATTTAATTCAACTGTTACTATAGCAAACTTGCGTGAATAGTTCACACACGCTTGTAGCGAAAAGCATCTGGCTAGGTTACTAGTCTTACCCAGTAATCGGGTTAGACCAGCTGATCTGAATCAGCCCCGTCCATACAACTAGGCTAAATCCAGCTCAACGTTTAAAAAAGAGTGGGCTAGGTCTGGACCTCTGGCTCATTTGGATCAAATTGTATTGACTAAGGATGTGTTTAGCAAAACATATCTTTATGCCTTGTCCATGTGCTTTGTTTCCCCTTTATTTTGATATCTAATCAAACAAACTTTTTTTTTATATTAGAGAATTCTCTAAATATTTAGGAATCTTTGTGGATTTATTTATGGGATTCTCACTATTTATTTTATTTTTTTTCTTTATGTTTTGTATTTTTCCTGATATGTGCTTTATCTATAGACCATTATTGTTTAATGCAAATCTCTTGCACAATGTTTTCTTTTATTATTTTAAAGTAAATAAATAAAAAATGGTCAAAAAAGAAAAAGGTATAGAAAAATTGTTTCCTTTTCATTAAATATTTGAAATTTTATGAATGTATTCATCGACGTTAAAGTAAAGAATATCAATTTTTTTAGGTTTTTGTTATATTTTTCAATGTTATAATTGAAAATATTTTTAGGATTGTTCACTGGTACTAAAGTTGGGAACATGATAGGAAGAACAACAAAAAAAACAAGAGAGAGAACAACTTCTTAGCAATTTTAGACAAAACCAACAACGTTGTCTACCTCAGGTAAGACACTTAAAAGGTGATAATATCTTCCATTTCCCTTAATCAGTTCCAAAATTTCTGTTAAGTATAGGGGTGATCATTTTTTTTTGTTTGATTTTTATCTATAAAAACAACCAAACCAAAATTTTGTAAACAAAAAAATAACAATTGAACCGAAACTAGTTCCAACATATTGGTTTTGGTTCGGTTCAATCTAATTTGGTTTTGGTTCGGTTCAATCTAATTTGGTTTTGGTTTCATTTAGTTATTTTATATTACAAACTAAAAATTATATTGTTTTTTAGGTTTTTTATTTGGACTTTCTAATGTGTTTTTTTCCAGTTCAATTTGGTTTTTTTCTTAACTAAACTATTTGGTTTGGTTTTGTTTTCTATTTCAGCTTATAAAACTAAAATCAAACCAAACCATTTTTTTTTAAATATTCTTATAAATTTAATCAGCTTTTTTATGGTGAAGTTTTTTGGGTTTTCTCTATTTAATTAGTTTGTCAGATTTTTTGCTTATTCGTAGTTGAGCAATTGAGTTTTCTAATAACCATGATACTAAGTGGCGACTCCTTGAACTAGATATTTTTCCCCAAAGAACAAGATGTCAAACATCTTTCTTTTCTTAACATAAATATTTAATCGATCGTAGCGATGTACGGGTGTGATAGCCGCTATCAACCATATTATTCTAGCAATATTTTTTATTAGCATATTCATGATGAATTTTGACTTTGTTACAAACCTCCCTTACTAAAAAAAATTAACACCCTCGTCAGACATACTTATGATACCCCTACATCATATTTTTTCACTATCGTTAATCTTTGTCCCACACACAAAGCCACTTAGTTCTACCTATATTCTAATAGAATTATGTACATCAAATCTACGATGCCTAGGAAACGTTGACAATCTTATTGTCAACTAGTTTTCTAACCAATATGTGACTAAAGTCTTCTCTAGGGTCTTGTTTGTTTCCCATTAAGAAAAAAAACACACTTTGAGTCCCAACCCAAAGCATTGAAACTAAATCGAGAGGTGTTATATGTGTAAAATAGATTCATGATAGTGGAAAAATGTGATACAGGGTTGTCATAAGTTTGACCAATAAGTAAGTTGATTTTTTTTTAATGAGAGAGGTTTATAATAGAGTCAAAATTCAACATTAATATGCTAACAAAAAACACTGTTAGAATTACATAATAGATAATGACACTCCGTGGGATAATGTCAAATTTAGTGGCGCTTCATGGGATAGTGTCAAATTTGGTAGTAGTGGTAAAATCAACAGCATTAACCTATACAGGTAGTAGTATAATACAAATTTAGACTTAAATGATGGACTGTTCAAGGCAGACAACAAATACAATGAATTAAGTTGTATAGAATGACAATTACACAACAATGTATTTGATTGTTCCGATCATGACTTTATTACGGCAATGACTGTCTACATAATAAGGGCATGATTGCTGAACATGAGAGCATGACTGAGATTGCTTCTCAAAAAGCTAAGATCATGGGTCTAAACCACCCACTAAGTTCATTGGACTAAGAAGGAGAAAGTGTTAAATAGTGCTTACTATAGTTAAAAACCCATTTGTTTTAGTTTCTTACTTAACTAGGTTAGTGGCTCACGTTACGTCATCAGCTAGGTCAGTTTTTTTCTAATGTAAGAAAGAATGTTTTTACAACACCATTGTTTTTAAAGAAACAAGAAAAATATGAGACTCGAGTCATTGACTTGACTGGGCTTAATAAGCGTGGTTAAATTAATAATATGATTAAAAAGACATCAACACTAAATAAAGTGAACACAATTTTTTTTAGTAATAATAACCATAAAAAATGAGTTATCAATATCATACGCGGAAAGAGAGAAAAGAATGGTCGACTGGATATTAATTATTGCTCCTCCATAAACACCAACTCACCACTAAAAAGAGCTCTAAGATGATTCTAATGTCATTGTAGAAAGCTGCACGATGACACTCAAAAAAGTTCTATGTGCCATCAAAGAACAACCCAAAAAATAAACTAAATAAAATATCATTAAGTGAGCATTTTCTGATTATATTTAATCAATTAATTTAATTTAATTCAAAAAAACATTTTTTTAAAAAAGCTAAATTTAATAAAGAACGACTAATAAAAAGATCTGATATAACCTAGGTCATTTTCAAAACCAGTAAAAAATCTTGTAGAAAATAAATAAAAAATAATAGAGTCCAATCTCGAATTACATAAACGCTAAAGAATGAAACTGAAAAAACAAGAGTTTAAAAATAGAATAGAAAAAAACCAAGCAAATCCACTACAAATTTTCTAAACTTGGGTTAATCTCCCTCAAATGTACAACCTGTAAAATCTTAGATCTATGCTTAGTTAAGAAGCTCAATATCTAACAAATTTAATATTAAAAAATAAAATTAAAAAATTATCATATTAATTTTTTGAAGAATTGATGGTGAATACACTTTCATGATTTGATAAAACAATCAAAGATTGAAGAACAAGAATCCAAGGATATTTTCTTGAAATCCTCTAGAATGTAATTTATCTTAGAAATTAAAAAAAATGATAGTAAGTGTTTATTCATTTTTTTTAAATAGGATCTAAATTTTATTAATAAAGGATAAAAAAAATACACAACAAAAGGAATATTAAGCTAATACTTAGATGGTTGAAATAAGAACCAAAATTAGCTACAAGACAAACACAACAGCCCCTACAAGACAAACACAACAGCCCCATGATCAACATAGTGGAGCCATTAGATAAAAGAAAAGGTGACATTATGCCTCCATGAAACGAAATCCAACAAGAAGTGCTAAATTACTTTCAATTGAGTATTTATTTAGTTATAAGAAAGATAAAATACAAGAATTAAAAAAAAATCTTTCAAAAATTTTAAGGACTAAAATGAAAAAATTACTAAAAGATAACATTCATTATAATGAAAGCTAACCACTAGACAAAAATAGAAGAAATCATTCATTGTATTATGCAGCATCCAACATCCGTACATGTCTTCTTCCACACACACACATAGATAAAAGAATATGGGAGGGTATGAGAGTATTATAATAGTTATTTTTTAAAGTATTTTTTAATTGTTAATGTATTAAAATAATATATTTTTTATTTTTAAAAAATTATTTTTTATATTAACACATTGAAATAATTTTAAAAAATAAAGAAAAAAAATTTAAAAAACAATTTTAAAACAAAAAAGTGCCTTTAAAACATCAATAATAAATTGGCAGCTCTTGAGAAAATCTTAATTTGAAGAAACTAATTGGCAAGTTTACCAATCTCATGGGCACCTGTTAATTAACTACTCAACAGGGGTACGAACGAACATGACAAATATAGCCCCCCAAGCCTGTTACACGTTGGTCATGACTCGCATGCCTTCATGATCTCCATAATTTCTTGTGTCCTTATACAATCAATGCTCAACCGTTAGCCAAGCACCAGTAGAGGTGCGATAGCGTTGGAAAAGGTGATTATATTTATATTTTTAAAAGATTTTAATTTTTTTATTAAAAATTAAAATTTTATATGCGTTGATTTTAAAAATAATTTTAAAAAAATAATAAAAATTTTTTTTAATATATTTTAATATAAAAACATTTTAAAAATTAATTATAATTATACTTACACGAATAATTTAATAACTAGTTTGTGGAGGTCTGTTATATATATATACATATAATTCGGCATGTATTGCTTCTCGAAAAATGAAAAAAAAAGAAAGAAGAAAGGGGAGCTGGCTATTAGCTATGTGTTTCTTTTATATGTTTAATTTTATATTTATTATTATCCATCTAGATAAGATTTGCTTTGCGTAAATAGAAGTAAAATATATATGCTTACTATGGTAGTTTCTACTTCCCTTAAAATTTCATCGGGATGGTATGCTTATGATGGTGTTCAGAAAGAGAGAATAACTCAAAGATGTTGAAATAATATATTTTATTGAAATTATTGCTAATGGAAACATTAATCTTCGTATTAAGCAAAGCTTCGGGACACAAATCCAATTATCTAATTCAAATTTACTCTTGAAAGAGAGGAACATATATCTTTGGGCGTGCATATATGTTCATGGATAGCTAGCTAGTCTCTAGCTAGCAAGAAGTAGGTTTCGACCCTGAAATCTCAAAATTGTTATAAAGAGAATAGTTGCAACAAATGAAATAGAAATAATAAATATGATATTGTATGTGATTCGACGAGTGTTTATGTGGTGGAAGAAATTTCGCTATAATTGTAATAATTTCAAGAACTCTCAATCTTTAGTAAACACAATCCTCTTACCCCTTAATTGATGCTTTTTTGTTATAAAAACAAAATACATTAAATAAATTTAATATGTAATTTAATACATATTAGGTTGAATAACCACAAAATAAAGCATTTATAATCGCACTACCTTGGACTGAGGCTCCGTACTTGAGCCTAATAAGCTTGGCTTTGAAGAGCATGTCTAGATTTATTTTTTAACTTGTATGAACATAACATTTCGTTAAGAATTGTTTTAACGGTCCATGCGGATACTTTAATATTTTATATTAATTTATTGTGTATTATTTTGAATATGATACAGCTAAAAATACTAAATTACTTTACAAGGGTAAAATGAATTTCTAACTCATCTTCTTAGCAAAATGACAAAACACATAGGCTATAAATATTTTATCAAAACACCATATTTAAGGTTTATGACTTTTTCATTCTCAACATTTTTAACAAATATATTTTCAATGTTTATCTCTTTAAAATATCATTGTATTTTCTCTCTCTATAAAAATACTTACTTAAACATGTAAGACTCACCACATCTACCAAATAAGACCTTTTATAGGTACCTGGCTTCCCATATCTAGCTACTAACTAGCAGCCATCTTCACTTCCCACATTAAGTTACTAATCACCAATTATCTTGGATATGAAGAATGGATAAGATTGGAATAACCAAGTGATTCAACACATAAGTCTTGTTCTCAAGTTATTTGGATTTTTTAAGGCTTCTTTATTGGTGCTATTTATGGGACACTAATAAAAAAATTCATCTATTTCTTTCTAAATCTTATTTTGGACATTTCCAAGCCATTATATACTAGACAACCAAAACACACCTATTCTAGGAAGTATAACAAATTTACCTGTTGTTGTAGGCACTTCTGCCTTAATTGCATTTCCAATAACTTGCCAACCAAGTGCAACTCCTCACCTGGGTTTTGTTGGTCACGTAGGAATAAAATCAGGCTTTGCTACCTCAGCAAGTTTTGGCATTTATGACAACTCTCCTCGTAGAAGGGGTGATCAATGATCTCCTTAGTGCAATGAAAATACTCATAAAAAGATGGATCAAAGGGTTCCTTATAGCTCAACATATCACCTCAGAATGCATTATAATCTAGGTGAATCTAAGTTTATTTTTAAAATAAAACACTATATCTAACATACATTTCTTATCTATATATCTCTAATAGGGGCTTCTAAATGCCACCGCTCTCAAATGAATGGATATAAAGTTTTATTCGTGCATTAGCTCCATTATCTAAGGGATGAAATTAGTGTTTTTAATGCAATAATACCACTATCTGAGGGATAAGTATAAGGTATCCCCAATACAATAACACCACTCCTCAAGGGATGATATTTGTCTCCCTAATGCAATAGCAACACTCTTCAAGGGATGAGTATGAGGTTTTTCTAGTTCAATAGCATCATTCTTCAAGGGATGAACTTGATCTTTCTAGTGAAATAACACCACCTTTATTGGTTTCTCCTTTTTTATAGGTTTTTAGACCTATTAAACAAGTTCCACCTATTAATGTAATAACATCACTCTTCAAATGATGGACTTGGCTTTTATAGCAATATTCCCACTTTTTAAGGGATGAACTTGATCTTCTAATACAATAACACCACCCTCATTGGGTCCCCTTTTCCACCTACTAGACGACGTCCACCTATGAGGCAAGTTTCACCTATTAGATGAATTCAACCTTCTAGTGCAATAACAACACTCTTTAAATGATGGACTTGGTTACTTTATTGCAATAACACCACCCTTCAAGGGTTACACTTAATCTTTTAGTGTAATAACATCACTTTTATTGGGTTCCCCTTCTATATGGGTTTTTTCACCTACTAGACGAGTTTCATCAGTTAGTGTAATAACACTACTTTTCAAGGTATGGATTTGATCTTTCTAGTGTAATAAAATCACTATCTAATAGATGAACTTGATCTTTCTAATACAACAACATCACTCTCCAAAGGATAGACTTTGTCCTCCTAAATAACACCACCTTTATTAGGTTCCCCTCCTCCATAGGATTTTTCACCTATTAGGCAAGTTCTATCTACTTGCAAAATAGCATCATTCTTTTAAGGATGGATTTGATCTCTCTGGTGCAATGATACCATTGTTAATGGATTCCCCGCATCCTCTTAAACAAATTTATAAGAATATGCTTATCCTCCTTGGGTATCCCACAACCACTTAAAAGTTTTATAATTATGAGTCTTACCCTTCATGAGTTCCTTCTGTCTCTTAGAATAATCTTCTAAGTATATATTCATCTTTTTTAGGTTTCTCTAGCCACTTAGAAATATTTCTAAGTATGTGCTCATCATTCATAGATTTATTTACTTATTAGATTTTTTTTATATATAAAATATGGAGTCCTTTATATCTCACCTCACTCTCTTATAAATTTTTTGAAGTATGAGTTCCTCTATAGTTCCCCTTTATATACATAGAAATTTCCTCAAACATAGTAATACCCTTATGTACAAGCTCTTCAATGTATTACTTAAGGTTTCTACCTATTTTCTCGTGTGAAGAAAAGACAAAACTTATCGGGTATTTTTATCACAATTGAGCTCTTTAATAATGAACTCATTATCGCACGTCACCCGCGCGACAACTCATTGTCACACGTCACCCGTGCGTCAATTTGCTTGGGAATTTTTCATTTCTCGTTTGATTTTGATTGGTTCGGAGTCGCCACCTAGTATTTCATTGAGCATTACTAGAAAACCCAAATTTACTAATCGTTGTTAGAGATTCGAGGGCAAGGAATTGGTTATGGCTAAGAAAGATATTAGCACCCCTAGCGCATCCCATCTGAGGTAAGCTTCTTTGTGATTTTATGTGATTTAAAAATTTAAAATACTAGTCAAATTATAAGGCTTTAATAAATCAATTATTAAATCCTAGAACATATATAGAACCTTGTTCTTACATTTTTATAGAAAATACAATATAATTTTATTTGTCCTTGAGATATTTACCCATATTCAAATTAAACACTTAATTCTTTATCCCTTTTTTTTATAATTCAATAACATAAATAAAAAATACAAATGCGCACACACACACACACATCTTTTTTTATTATTATTATGATTTTCTCATACACCATCTTTTTAGATGTAAAAAGAATAACAAAAATTCAAAAATCAAATACAATTTACAAATTACAAAATAAACCTAAAAAATCTACAAGAATTGTAGGGAAGTCTTTCTACAACTGCAGGAATAGTGACTGGAAGTTTTTGGGCATCTAAATAGTGGCAGTGCGTGGATTCACGTGCCGCGGTGAAAAATAGGAAGCAGAGGATCTGTAACAGCCTTCTCCCCTCTCTCCTTCTTTACTGGCAGTGACACCCACTATCACCTGCAAGAAGTAAACATACAAGCAT
Organism: Populus ilicifolia; assembly: GCA_015708895.1. Taxonomy (NCBI): domain Eukaryota; kingdom Viridiplantae; phylum Streptophyta; class Magnoliopsida; order Malpighiales; family Salicaceae; genus Populus; species Populus ilicifolia. The sequence continues at coordinate 405,273 of SRLM01000066.1, read as the reverse complement.
TTGTTTTTAATTGTCTTTACTTTTTCATGAATCTATTTTTTTCCTTCTTCTTCAGATTTGCTTCTTTTGGGTCTTTCTTGGTTTATTGTTCTTTCTTTCTTCTTCAAGTGGCAGGTCATGATGGACGCGGATGGGGCTAGCTTTGAGTTGATATTCTGGTTGTTGCTGTTAAGTAGGTGGGAGTTGTTGCCTAGTCGACGAGTTTGGTGTTTTATATGCTACCGACAAGCCAGACATGTGGATGGTCGGATCGGAAACTTCCCTCCCCCTTCTTCATTTCTACATCGACCGTAGTATCCACCAGTATCATTGTTGGGAGATCGGCACCCTTAAAGTCTCGGTTTTCCACCCCCTTCTACTATTCTTTGGCCTCCCTTTTCATTTCCCCATTGTCTCTATAATGACCTACTGGAGAAGGGATGCTACTGCTAGTCGGATAATGGTGGTTGGCAGGTGGGAGGATGTTGTGAAGGGGACTCTTATTAGAAAGGTGAGGACAACGTCTCTCAAGTTGGTGGTGAAAGGGATCGGCTGTTACTATGCAGCTTAGTGGAGGTCGGCGTTGATAGAGATCGAAGGAGAAGAATATGCCTCTAAAGGGAAGGCTTTGGTATTGATAGTGGGTTTCTTTTAGGTTGTGAAATGAGGAGATTAGGGAAGATGGAGAATAGGTGTGGGTTGTTACTGCTTGTGGTTAGATGAAGAGAGTGAGAAGGAGCTGGTTCATGGCTGTTGTTGGGGTTCTCTAGGTATGGTTGGCAGTTGGAAGGGAAAGGGAAGCTTATGTGTAAGGAAATAAGGAGACAGCTAACTAGCTTTGGGCAAAAGGAAAGGGAAAGAAACCAAGAATTGCTAGAAAAAAGATGGTCAGATGGCCCAAGAGGGGTGTGGGGATCTGAAAATGGGGGGTCCTTAGCTCTCTGGTTATGGGAGAGCAAAAGCTAAGGACCCTAGGGGGATGACGACTATGTTTTAAAAGATATCCAAATTAGAGGGTTACGGCTTCTTTGGCTTAAAAGGAAGCACGACGGCTCCGAGAGAAACAATAAGGGTTTTTGGGTTTTAGGTTTTTTCTTTTTTTCTCCCTCACAAAATTTTTCTACCCCTCTACCATTTTTTCTCTGTAACATGATATTTATAGAAGAAATATTACTAGGTTTCTAAACTGGTCCCTCAACTTTTTTTTATATAATTTTGATTTTTTATAATTTTTTTATTTTTTTAAAGTGATAGTGATAGGTATAAGTAGTGTTATAAGATAAGAATTAACACATTAAAAGTTGAACGCGTTCAAAATACATTTGAAAATTTAAATTCTTCTAAGATGACGTTGAAAATGCTAAAAATGATGCAAATATATTAAAAATGTATTTTTTAGGGGTTTTCATTGTTTTTTTGTTATTTTTTATTTTTTTATGAAAATTTATAAAAAACATGGTAAAAATTTAGGTAGCAACACTCGTCATGGTAACTGGGTATTTTTATCCCAAATACTTAAGTAGTTACTAATGAACCTAAATTTAACAGGCTCAAAACCCCCGAACAACCTAAATAATAAGTTTAAACATTATTTGGACCGAAAAGAGAAAGGTTGAAATAATTGTCTAGGCCCAATTGCCAGCACATTTCTAGGCATAAACCCCTAACACTTTAGACTTAGGCTCAACATATGAGCCTAACTACCATGGGCCTCGACATAACTCTTGGACATGTTTTTCATCTCTAATAAGTTTAAGAAATTCATCTAAGCCTAACACTCCCTTGAGAATTTTTTCAAGACCCACACGATCCCTTGATATTTTATACTGATCCAATATATATTATTTTAAGTGAGACGACTTAAAATACCACATTAATTTATAAAGGTGAAATGACTCTTTAACTCCTCTTTTCTACAAAAAGACAAAACTTATGGGCTACAAATACCCCCATGAAGGCATCAAGTTTAAGGTTCACAATCTCTTTATTCTCAATATTTTGAGTAGATATATTTTTATAGTATCTCTCTAAAATATAATTGCATTTTTTCTTTACAAAAATACTTACTAAAGCATTTGAAAGTCTCCACATCTGTAAAAAAGAATCTTTTGAAGATACTTGGCTTCTCATATCAAGCTATCAGTCACCTTGGCTTTCTATATCAAGCTACCAATCGTTAACCACCTTGGTCAGGGAGAAAAAGTAAAATTACTTGAACTAAAAAATTTATCAATTATTTAACATATTAACCTTAATCCCTAGTTTTATAAGTTACTTGATTTTTTTTGAAGTTCATTAATTTTTATATGTTAACAATCCCATTTAAAAAAGAATCATTAACTCCGCAGATGATCCATTGGCTCAAATATTACCATTTTTTATATTCCTAATATATACAATCTCTCTCTCTCCCCCTCTCTCCCCTTTTACTTTGAATAAACCAAATAAAGTCATAAAAGCTTTAAAGTCAAAACCAAGGTAAAAAAAGATAGTGATAGGTTTAAGTAGTGTTATAAGATAAGATTAGATTGACTAGTTTCATATAAAAAATCGATGTTTATAAATGTTGCCAAGATAACTAATGTTTATCAAAATAACATTATTTAGTAGTTCATGCTTAATGAAAATTTCCCTTTTAAAGGTGAGCTGTGTAGTGGACAACAATGCCTTCAACTTGTTCCAAACTGCTAGAACATAAAACAACTTGAAAATCACAAAAAATAAAGTTGAAATTATCTTTGTATGTTTTTAATGTTTTTACGCTACCTAAGAAAGTCTAAGAATCTTGAGAAATGCATACAATCATTTTAAAGTCTATTCTAAGAGATGATTAATGAACATCATCAAGGGCATAAAAGATTTAACTTAATATACCTAATCCTTTACCTTCAGCATGGATGTTAGAGGCTTCATTGCTTGTTTTGTGATTTCAGACCCTATCCTCATAATAACCAGGCAAAGAGAATTATTGAAGTTGTGGTAGGAGGTGGAAAGGAAATATATGATTTTTGAGAATTATTAAAAACTTGATATTAAAAAGATATACTTAGGGACAATAGTTAACATCCTCGAATCCTTTATAATTGTCAAGATTTTAAGGAAACAATAAAAAAAAGGAGGTGAGTGGGGGGAAGGTTAATGACTAATCAAAATCAAAATATATACCTTTAAGTTCATTTTTCATTATTGCAAACATATTCAACTTTAATAGTGTCAAGCCTCTTAACGAACTCTTAAAGTCTCAATGAAATTGTTATAAAAACCTTTTAGATATATGGGCAAATGAAGTGAACTCTACTCCACCAAACATGACTACATCAAGATTCTTATATGAAATAAAGTTGATATAGAGAGTTGAGTGGTTGATGCTTTAGAGATTTATATACCTGTATATTAAATATTAAGACCCATAATTATGTAGCATTTCACATTGGTAAAGCCATGAGTTCTTAAGTTATTTATAATATTTTAAACATTTCTTTGCATATCAAATAAAGATTATCAAACTAAAAACCTAGAGTTAATGACTAAGTGTAACAATATTTTACGTGCATGGAAAAAATTTAATAGGATATAGCTAATAATGTTGTTATGAGGAGGATTGAGGAGAATCACAATGCTGCTAGGTAATATTAAATTTAAAATGTTATATTTTTTTATTTAAATATTAAGATTTTATTTTTTTATTATCTCAACTGATAATTTATTTATACTATATAGGTTGCATGATTTTATGTATGAGGCATTAAAATAAAGCAAAAAAACAATGTTAAAGAATCAGGTTTTCTAGGTTAAGAAGACATGACAGTTTAAAGGGATTTCAAGCTATCACATGTCTCGAAGGCTATATACACATTTTATATCCAACATGTGATGTCCGAGCATTTCATGTAGTGACACAATCTAGTGAAAAGGACCAGAATAAAAAAATTAACAGTTTAATTACAACGTATATCAATAAATCCATTATACTTATTTCACAGTCAAAGTGGATGGTAATATTTTTTTTATTATTTATATTTTTCTAAATGAAAATGTTTAACTAACAATAGTTTTTTTTATAGGCACGACTCTTGAACACGAACCAAGATTGGTGAAGCTGTTTGTAGAAACTTACATACAAAATGATAACTTTCAAAAAAGGACGCAGCAGCTTATGAATAATCAAGCTCAAAAGTCCATGATAAATTTGGATTCTAACATTTTTTTTCTTAAATTATTATTATTTTTAATTAGCTTACTGATTTTTTAGGAAACATATACCATTCGATTGTGAAAGAGATACGATGATGATCTTTCAATCCATCCAAAACTTAATTTGAATTTATGGTTCGAGACTACATTATTTGGTGGACTCAATAGAAATCATGTTTATAGTATCTCAAACACAACTGTCAAAGACTTGCTAACAGCCTATTGTTTCTCGATTATTGAATACTCACATTCAATTTTGAGCGCTCAATCTCTAGAGTTCCTAGTGATTGTTCAATAACAAGTTGACACACGAATGACTTGACTTACTACTGAGACAGAACAACTTTATATATAAAGCTGAAATAAAACATGGATGGCATATATGGTCCACCTTATTGCCCTCGGTCTCGGCAAAGACCAACCTTCTCTTTGAGCCCCTATTCTTTAAATAAATTATATTCAAATTGGTAAATTTTTAAATCTATAGTAATTATTTAGTTTTTTATTTTAATTACATTTCTTAAAAAAATATATACTCTATTTATTAGAATTTTTATAAATTATTTATTAAAAAAATACCAACAGACTAATTTTATTAAAAAGTTAAAGAGATTTGACAAACTATTATATAAAATGCCACTCATTATTTTAGAAGGAATCACTAATGGACTAAATCCCTTTAAGAGTTTTAGAAAGTTGAAAAAAATTATATGAAATTCCATTAACAATATGTACTCACTAACAAGTTAATTCTATTTGTAATATAAAAATAAATTATCATATTTTATTGTTAGTGATATGCCATATACACTGATAAAAATACTAATAGAGTTATGCTAATAAATTTGTCTGGCGTATTTTTTTCATATGTAAATCTAATAATAATTATATTATTAATGAAATAACAAATATAATAGATATTACTAACCATATATTTTTTGATAAACAATAATAGTTGATGATACTGGTAAAAGTATTTTTAATAAAATCAATATTTAAATATCAATAAAATAATATGTTTGTAATTAATAGTGTTTGTTATTGGAATATGACCAACAACTTTCAGTCTTCCTCTTTGATGTTTTCCAACAACCTTAAAGTTAATAAAATAAAAAATTTAAAAGCTTTGAAATTAATTATGCATTTTCTTTGTGTTTTATATCAGAGACATGTCACTTAAAATATTGTTTTTCTATCACAATTTAAAAACCTTATCTAATGAAATTAGGTTCAACCAGTATAAAATTAATATATATATTGAACGGAATTGTTGAAAAAAAAATCGAAAGTAAATAAGAAAGGAAGATCTGCTTCAATACGAATAGTGAAGCGGGTGAAAACCCAGTATATTTGATAATTAATTTCACAGGTTAAAATATATTGCTGGCATTTTGTCTAGATCCCAAGACACACTAGTCAGAAGAAGCCTCCACCATAGAGCCACGTCCCTCCCAATTTAGAAATTCTTATATATATATATATTCCTCTCTTTTTTTTGGGTTCATGTTGCTGCACGTGCCAACGACCGACTACTAGCCAGGTCGGTTCTAAGGACGACTGGGGCTGATGATGCACGGCATTCATCATGCTTAGAGGTTTTTTTTTTTTTTTGGGTAATGGGTCCTTTCCATTTTAATTAACTCCGATGGGACTGTGTCGGAGAGTAGATGATCATCCCCACCTTATTAATGTTTGTCACATGTCTCCTTCGGCTCTGGCTAGCTATCCCTAGTTACTAGTCTCATGACACTAACATATTGAAATAAAAAAATGATGATGGTGATGGTGTTATATTACGATCATACCTCTTGAAAAATCCCCTTTATGAGGTTTTCTCGATGCTAGAAATTAGTAGACATGCAAGAAAATTGAAATATTAATTCATTAGAGTTGGTAGGTAGAAAATACATTAAAATCATTGACTTATATATATATATATATTATTTTTAAGAGTGTTTTATTGAAAAAAATATTTAATTGATTTTTTATATTTTTTATAATTTTAATATTCAAAATAAATAAAATTTTAAAAAATATATGAAAATAATTTTTTTCACTATATTCAACATCGAAATTAAATAGTTGATGTTGGTTCATTGTATATACCTCATGCCCTGTTTGTTTTTCTGATGTAAAGATGTTTTTAAAAATATTTTATTTTTTTATTTTTTTGTTTTAAATTAATTAATATTTTTTATGTTTTTAAATTATTTTGATGTGCTAATATCAAAAATAATTTTTAAAATAAAAAATTATTTTAATATATTTTTAACAAAAAAATACTTTAAAAATAACTACAACTCCCGAACCCTACTAACAATGCCCTTATCCTAAAATGAAAATGAAAGAGCTGCATGGATGATGTTTATAGATCAAAATTAGATATTTACTACATCACCATCTGTGCTTTTTTAAATAAAATTCCAACACCATCAAATTGCCTTATATTTAAGCTTGTAATTAACACACACAGCATTCAATCCTGACCGAAAAAGAAAATAACAGAAAAAAACTTTCAGAAATAAGAAAGGTGTCAACAATTAAATAAGCTGGGATACCATGAAGTTAATTAATGTCGACGCTCCATTTTCTTTTTTGGTAGAATTCCGTAATTTGGTTTAATGGTTTTCTAGCTTTATTTATATATCCACTCGATTATCATAAAAGAAATCTCTATCTAGTTACTCCTAGCTCACCACTGTTCATATATAGATGTTTTTGGGATTTATTTCTTGTTAAGTAATATTTTATTAGTTTCCAATAATTTTAAGTGATTGATCAAAAAACATTCATATTTTTTTGGGTGTGCATGGAAAAGTATTCTTACTTCTGTACATATATCGAGCATCCAAACCCTAATTACTGCTGCCAGCTCAACTATATCATGATAATGGACTGTACATTAATGGCAAGTTGTCAAGCTCAGGAGCAAGGCATGGTGGATGATTTTATATCTCTGCTACATAACGCTGTGAAACAACGCGTATGCTGCTAGCTTCTGTTGCGACAGTAACCTTCGTGGCGTTATCTATCAAACCTCTGGTAGTTGAACAAGTCATTAATGTTGCATCGATCGAGGGCTCATAACAGGAAGTCATGATGAACATTATTTATACCCAGCTTTGTTCACTCATTTACTTGGACATCACAATTGTGTTAGTGCACCCATTGAAGTTGTGTTAGGGTTGCTGGGAAACATGTTTAAGGATAGCTCATCATGTTTCATTTCTTTAATTTTAGGGCTTGTAATAACACTATCAAGTGTTACTCCGGAAGTTGAGGCCAGGGCTTTCTTTGTTTTTGGTGATTCGTTAGTAGATAATGGCAACAATAATTATCTTGTAACCACTGCTCGAGCTGATGCACCGCCGTACGGGGTCGATTATCCAACTCATCGGGCTACTGGACGTTTCTCTAATGGCTTGAACATCCCTGATCTCATCAGTAGGGTTATGTTTTCTTAAAAAAATCGATATGATTTTTTTTTATTAGATTGCATTAATATCTTTCTTTTTTTCTTGCACTCTAGATTGATTAATGTCAATAATGTATATTACTAGGTCAGGCAATTGGCTCGGAACCCACATTGCCATACTTGAGTCCTGAGCTCAGGGGAGAAAAACTACTTGTCGGAGCCAACTTTGCCTCTGCTGGAATCGGAATTCTCAATGATACTGGAATTCAGTTTGTAAGTTCGTTTTCAATTCAATTTCTTGACGTGCAATGTAATTTCCAAGCCTTTTCTTCTCATCAAGACAGGGAAGGAAGACCTTGACTAGCTAGTAAACTCAAGTACACTTGAGATTTTACTTTATATTGTACGTAAAAGCAAAAGAACACAATGTTCATCATATATCAATTTTAACTTAATTATATACATTGCAGCTCAACATCATCCGAATCGGCCGACAATTGCAATACTTCCAACAATATCAGCAAAGGGTTAGTGCACTTATTGGATCTGAGCAAGCTCAACGATTGGTCAATCAAGCTCTAGTCCTGGTGACCCTAGGCGGCAATGACTTTGTTAACAACTACTACTTGGTGCCCTTTTCTGCAAGATCTCGCCAATTCGCCCTCCCTGATTATGTTGTCTATCTCATCTCCGAGTACCGCAAGATTCTAGTGGTAATATACATGTTTTTATATGTTTCTCTGGCCATATTATTCTCGGTCAAGTCTCTCTTTTTATTTCTTTTTTTTTTTTACAAGATTTTGTTGCAAAAAGAGACATTACAAAGAGATTCAGTAGACTATAGCAACATGTTCACATAGAAGTACGTAGATGCAAAATTAAATTAATCTGATGAAGCTTTCAATTAGCACCATTTAATTTGATAGAAAGTGGTGTCGACTGGAAAGTTACATGGGTCAAACCAGCCCAACGCTCAGATAGGGTGAAATAGATTGACCTAAATCAATTTAAATTTTGATTTAAAAAAAATTAAAACCACGTTATTTTGATTAAAAAAAAATCTAGTGAAACTAAGTTGCTCCAGTCAAAATATATTATCAGGTTAACCCACTGACTAGGCAAAATCTTGCAACACCAGTCAAATACACCGAATGAGGCTCAAATGCGCTGTCATGAATTAGAAGGTCTCACTTTTGGGTTTTTTTTGTCCCAAGTTCACCGATATTTGCATCACCTTTTCCTTTAATCAAGCAAGATAAGTTTTCTTTCATAAATGGGAGACTTGAACTCGATTTTTTTTATTTCAAGAAAAAGAACATTAGATCAGTTAAGACGTAAGCTCATTGGCAAGCAAGACAAGTTTTTCTTGACTTTGCGAAGCCGACAAAGGAGTTTATTGCTTGGACTGTTCACTGTTCATGAGGCCAACCTCCATTTGATGTTTTCTGACATGTTATTTAAAACCTTTCATGTCATTTTCATTGATAGATGATTTTCTCATTAAAACGTTTTGGCCAAATCCATCTACAAAGAATGTATCTCTTCATGCTTTCTCTACTCTTTGCAAGCCATAGTAAATTATCACCTGCCCTTTTAAAATGACTAGACGTCTTGACCTACTTTCTCATTCTTACTGTCCAATTTACTTATGCTAGATACACAGAAACTCAGCGCTACAGAGAATGTATCTCTTCATGCTTTCTCTCCTCTTTGGAAGTCATAGTAATTTATTACTTGCCCTTTTCAAATGACTTGACGTCTTGACCTACTTTCTCGTTTTTTTACTGTCCAATTTACTTATGCTAGATACACAGAAACTCTGCACTACGTGCTGCATTTAATCTCTCACCAAAATTAGAAAAATATCGTTGATGCTCTTGTAGCATTAAATAAACTCTGTTTTCCATGTATTTATGTTCAAATAATATTGTCTCGCCATATGATCAAACCAGCAATTCATATAACAACCTATTAAATTACAACTTAATTAATAAAGTACATTAATGTTTCACTATGCAGAGGGTATATGAATTGGGTGCACGTAGGGTTTTGGTGACGGGGACCGGACCATTAGGTTGCGTTCCAGCGGAGAGGGCGATGAGGAGCAGAAATGGAGAATGTGCGGCAGAGCTGCAGAGAGCAGCTGCCTTGTTCAACCCACAACTTGTGCAAATGTTAATGGAACTCAATAAGGAAATTGGATCGGATGTTTTCATCGCTGCCAATGCTTTTGAAGCGAACATGGATTTCGTTACTAATCCTCGGGCATATGGTAAGTCATCGAAGTAGGAATTTATAGGTGCAACAAGCTATTCATGAGTACCTTATTTATTAAAGAAAAAGGAGAATTTTTTTTTTCTAAAGAGAGAAACATTTCGAACTCTATTCGAGACTTCCGGGGCAAAAAAAAACGAAGGAGAAGTTTAAATGCATAAAGAATTGCATATGCACCAAACATATAGCCATAAGTTTAGGAAACTAAAATGCATTGACATTAATTGAACGATATGCACGCATGGACTATTAAGAGTCAATGCCATAGTGATATTAGAAATACAAGTCCTCTGCTCTGGTTGAGTTTGCTTCCTTGCACACAATTTATTTTTAACAAATTAATGAGTGGTCAATTGACTTTGAATGCAATTTTTATTATTTTCATGAAATATTTTGATAAAAAATAATACAAATCATATTATAAAATTTCACATAAGTAATATTTTAAGTTGATTTGATTCTTTGATATGATATTAAAGCTTTAATAACAAGTAGTCGTGAATTTAAATTTTATCATTTTTATTTATTTAATAAAAATTAAATGTAAGATAACATAAGTTATAAGCTCAAATTATTTTCATTTAAAAGATGTATTAGAACATAATATAAATATAAATATCATAATATAAATTATATTTTAAGATTTTATTTAACAATTTAAATTTTTAATTAAATTAATTTTTTAATTCAATTAGTATGCAAATTATTTAAATAATTCATAGCTAGTTGGATTACTTTCAAAGAATTTTGGATTGCAAGAGCACTATACTAATGTTAAATGGCTTGTACGCAGGATTTGTGACGTCGCAAGTTGCATGCTGCGGACAGGGACGTTTCAATGGGATAGGATTGTGTACTATAGCTTCCAACTTGTGCCCTAACAGAGAAATCTATGCATTTTGGGATCCATTCCATCCAACTGAGAGGGCTAACAGAATCATTGTTAGCAGCATCGTGACTGGCAGCACCAAGTATATGAACCCGATGAATCTCAGCACCATCATGGCCTTGGATTCTATGGTTTAATTATTTAGATAATCACAACTGGTTTATTTCTTATTATTGATCATTAAGAACAATTATATTCTTCTTGATATCATTTGTATCTTAATTACGCGAGTTTAGCGAGTTTGTGCGAAGCATAAATTAAGGTTTGGTATATGTAATTGGCTGATGAGGTCTCTGTATTGGTGCCAGAAATAAGACGGTAAAATAAGTATTTATGCGCCTTAATTTCGCTGTGTTAATTGCATTAGAGACATAGAAAACCAGAAAACCACTACCATTGATACCTAGTTTAATTGGCATGAAAGATTTTTTTATACGAAAGAAAGCAAAAAACACAAATGTCTGGAAATTTGCAAGCCGAAATTCCAGTCTAGACCCATTTGTTCAATCTTCTCATCGCATACTCTTTTATGTATTTTTTTTGGGTTTTTAAAAGTGAAAACGGTGACATAAGTGTTTTTCTATGCACACAAATGCATGTATTATTTTTTATATCAATGATATTTTTTATTATTAATATCTTCATCACTAACATGCATGGTATAATCACTCTGAATTAATCACATTCCTAATCATTAATATCTTCACCAATAATATGGATGATATAACAACCATGGCATAATATATCAACTAAAAGCAACTATAACTAGCCAATAATATTTTTTATATACAAAAAGCATGCATAGCTCTAACAAAACACTATTTTCTCTTCTAATGAATGACCAAATCTACAACCATGGTTGAGCACAGTTGAATTTAAGGGAGAAGAAGTATAGAAAAATATTATAGAGGCTGTAATGCAACATATACAACACTCCCCTTATGTAATATATATATATATATATATAACATTCCATAATATGCCTTTTTAGATTGAAGGAGGAGAATCCATATGAAGCTTGGACTGAAAATAAGTGAAGGATGCATAAGGAAGAGGTTCGGTAAGCACATCAGCAAGTTGATCCAAGGAGGAGATGAATCAAACTGTAATTTTTTTTAGCAATGTAATCACGGATAAATTGATAATCAACTTCAAAATACTTAGTGCGAGCATGAAAGATAGGATTAATAGACAAGTAGATAACACTCAAATTATCACACCAAAAGATAGTCATAGGATTAAAGGAAAAATGAAAATTTGATAGTAGAGACTAAATCCAAAAAATCTCAGCAATACCATCCATAAGAGCCTTATATTCTACTTTAGTCAATGAATGAGCCACTGTGCATTATTTTACAGACTTCCAAGAAATAGGTGTGCTGTCGAGATATACCAAGTAACCACTAATGGATTTTATGTCATCAAGACTACTAACTTAATCAGCATATGTAAAACCATGTAAGGAAAGAAAGGACCACCGAGTAATGTGTAGACCATAAGATGTTGTTCCTTAAAAGTATAAGACAATTATTTAACAAAAGACAAAGAGTCTTTGTTATGCAAATTATAAATTGATAGGCTTTATTTACGCATAACAGATATTCGGGTGAGTAAAAGTGAGATACTGTAGAGCACTAACAATTTGTCAGTAACGGGTAGGATTAGAGAACAGAGTATTCGAGGTCAATAATAGCTTAAATAAGGATGAAGCAGGCATGTCGACAACTTTACATGAAGACATACCAGCTTGCTGAATGATATCGAGAGTATATTTATGCTATGAAAGCATACGTCCTATGATAGTTTTAGTGACTTCAACCTTAAGAAATAATGCATAGAGCTTAAATCCATGATTTTGAATTCCAAATTTAATAGGGTAATCAAGTGTCATAGCAGAGTTGAATTGTTCCCAGTAAGTAGAATGTCATTCACATACATAAGCAAGTAAATAAGATCATGGCCATTAGAGTAAATAAATAGAGAGGCGTCAGCTGTAAGGGCTTGAAAACCAAAAGAAATGAGATAATCACTAAATTTGGTATACCATGCCTAGGGAACTTGTTTTAAACTATAGATAAATTTATGCAGGTGACAAACATGAGATGATAGAGTAGGGTGAGAAAAACCACGTGGTTACTCTATATATACCTCTTCTTGAAGAATCACATTCAAGAAAGCATTATGAACATCAAGCTAATGAATAAACCACCCACAAGTCATAACAATAATAAGTACTAACCTCATGGTTCCTTCTTATTAAATGAACCCTCTAGCCACAAGATGGGCTTTATATCTATCAATACTACCATTTGCTCACTACTTGATTTTGTAGACCCAACAACTACCAACAATATTCATAGAGGAACAATAAGGAACTAGAGTTCACTCACCATTTAATTGCAAAGCTCGAATCTCATCTTGCATAGTTTGCTACCATGCCAAATATTGAGAGTCGTTTTTTAACATGAGAGGTTCATGTTCAGGAGAAGAAAAACTCACGATAGTAGGGGACTAAACAAGACACGCGGTAATAGAGGACTGAGACACACTAAGATGCGCTTGTTTGGGCTGGCGAGGATGAAATGTCATATGGTGGTTAGAGAGGAGATAACTGGCAGAGTTGAGGAACTATAAGAAACCTGCTAAAGATCAAAATTAGATAAATTGACTATGAGACACAAGATAAGAGGAAGCCATAGTAACAGAGGAGGTTGTTAACAATGAAATCACTATACTTGGAGAAACAAATACCATACTTGGAGAGTGATTAGTTGTAGAGTAAAGTGGAAATGAAGTATAGGGATTGTTACTCACGAGACAAGATGAAGGAGAGGAGGCAACAACCTTATGATCAAGCACCAGAGAAGTTGGCAAAAATGGGGTAGATAGAGAAGTCATAAAAGTAGGAAAAAAGGTAAAGGCGGGGAGGGCTGTTTGTAGAGATGGAGAAGGTAAGGCTGTTGTCTATTCAAAACATGCAAAAAGAAATGTATTTTCATGAAATTTAACATGCTATGCAATATACATAAAAGATGAAGACAAGTCAAAATAGCTATAACCCAAATAAGAGGAATTATAGCCAAGAAACACATACTAGGAAGAGCGGAAATCTAGTTTATATTGGTTATAAGGACGAAGTAAAGGAAAACATAAACACTCAAAAATACAAAGAAAACTATAATTGGGGGAAGATTTAACACATATTCAAAAGGTGTACAACCATTTAAAACAGTAAGAGGTATATGATTTATAAGATAGATAGCCGTTTCAAAAGCATAACTCTAAAATTTTAATGAAGCCTTACATTGACCAAGAAGCGTAAGACCAGTTTCAACAATATAAGGATTTCGACGCTCAATAATACCATTTTGTTCATGCTTGTAAGGACAGATTAGACGGTGACGAATGCTAATGATTTTAAAATATATGTTTAACTTCCTATATTCACCACCTCAATCTAATTAGTAGATTTAATTTTCATGGTGAATTATCGTTCAACAAGAGCTGGAAATTGAAGAAAAATTTTAAACACATCAAACTTATCGACTAAAGAAAACAAATAGATATACTTAGTAGAGGCATCCGCAAAAATCACAAAATACTAATAATCATTAGATAACATAGGAGAAGGTCCCCAAACATCACTGAAAACAAGCTTAAGAGGAGTAAAAGTTTTATGACAAGTAAGGCCTAATGACAAACACGATGCTTTTTCTAAATGACAAGATGAAGAATTAAAATTAAAAACTCTAAAAATACATGCAATTTTATTATTTGATACTAGAGACCCTAAAATACGATAGCTAAAATATCCAAGGTGACAATGCCTAACATTTGCAGTGGACACAAATGTTGATAGGAAAGCTTGAGGTTCGGATGTTGTAGGAGACTCGGATAAGACATACATGCTATCGTTACTTTGACCGGAAAAGAACATATCTTTGGTTATTCGATCCTTAACATAAAACATTTAATATAAAACATAGATGAATGAAATTCAAAAACTACATTATTCTCAATGCAAAAATTTTGAACAAACAATAATGGTTTTCTAATATATCGTACATGTAAAACATTTGATAGGATAAAATTGCACTTAGAAGTATAGAGTTTAGATTGAGCAATATATGATATAACAAGTCCTTTATCATCAGTAACATATAATTGATCACAGCCAAGATAGGGCTCTGAACTCATCATACTAGCAAGGTTTGGTGTCACATGTTGAGTAGCACCCGTATCAGGAAACTAACCTATAGAGGAGAGTTGAGGATTCTGAAATGTCGTAGCCTGCAAATGCTGTAATGTAAATTGAAAACAGTGTTTGGCTGAATGCCCAAAACCATAACATAATTGACATTTAACATTTTGAAAATCTTGGTTGGAGTTAGAAACTCCATGGGAATGCTGTTACCAACCAGTCCAAGATTCACAAGAACCATGATGAAAACTAGACTCAAATATCTATTACCAATGAGATCTAAAGGTGCTATGGTTACCACCATGGTAGCCTTTCCATCCATTTTGGTATCACGCACGCCCACGGTAAGAACGGCTGAAAGGACCACCAAAACCACCATGCTGAATTGAGAATGCTTAAGCTATGGAATATAAAGGTGTGTGCAGTAAAGGTGTTGTAATAGGAGAGCAAAGAGTGGATTGAAGGGAGCTTTTATTCAGCTATTCACGAGTGAGCAAGTAATCTTGAAGATCAGAGTATGATAAGGGTTCTACCCGTGTAAACAAATTGGTCACTAAGTCTTTAAAATCAATGCGCAAGCTCTAAAATACATAAAGATTAAAATGCTCTAAAGATAGAGGCCGACTAGCAGTAGCCAACTCATCAAAAAGACCTTAGCTCACTGTAGATAAGTGCTAACTAAATTATCGCCCTGACGCAAATCCTGAAAGAAACCATGTAACTACTTAATCCTTGAATTTGACGATGAAGTAAAAGATTTTTTTAATTGTCTACCATAGATGAGATGTGTCAGAGCCAACCATAAGATGTAGAATTTCAGTAGATAAAGAAGAGAAGAGTGCACTCATAATTAATTGGTCCTGTTGCTTCCATAAGAGAAAGAATGGGTTTATACCAGGAGCTGGTGTATCGGTGGCAGTAACATAGAGTGCAAGATAAGGATAGGATCTATCAACAAAAGCATACACACCTTGACCCAACAAATATGGTTTTATTTGCATTCTCTAGTATAAATAGTTATTGGTGGTCAGTTTCAAGGAGATAACTTGATGAGTATTTGAAAGAGGGACTACTGCAGCACTATGAAGATGTGTGTTGAGAATACTTGACGTTAGATAGGTGCAGACACAAAAACTATCGCTGCAGAGGAAGGTATTGCTGCCATTGTTAGAGGAAAGCTGCATCCAAGAGAAGGAATAGGTGCAGACACAAAAAATCCAGGTGAAGGAGCCATTGAAAAACCTAAACCAGGTTGCATAAATGAAGAGTTAGCAGGGAGAACAGGAAGTGCCGCAGCTGGCATGTTTGTTGTAAGAAAAGAGAAAGATTGGGCTGCAGTAGAATCCATGAGAAGAAGAGGAAGGCGCCGATGGAAGCTCTTTTGAGTACAATGCTCTGATACAAAATTAAAGTTAACAAAGAAAAAGTATTGAAAAATATTATGGAGGCTGTAATGCAACATATACAGCACTCCCGTTGTGTAAGATATATATATATATATATAGATGCTGGTTGTACATGATGCTAATCATGTAGTATACTACAGATGATCAGAAATCTATATAAGATAAATACAAGATAAATATATATACATAATAACATTCAATAGTAAGCACTAATTTCTCTATCATTGATATGACCTCTTTCTCTGTTAAGAAATCCAATGGCATAGGTATATAAATACATACAGTCACCAGCTAGCAGCTAAAATAAACTAGGCCAACGCACATAGATATTCATTCTCTAATTTTCATTTTTTGTCCTATATACGTTTTCCATCTTCATATTTCTTCAAACTTAAATATCAAAGGATTATTCATTCCTCCAAAGAAATGTTTTTTCAAAAACAACCCAGATCATTACTCCATAAATCCAGGATGTAGCGAGGAAAAATCGATTAATTCTATGAAAAGATTTTTTAAGATTTCATCAGCTAGTTTACATGGATGCTCTTGCACAACTAGCTAGGAGTGCTGTCAATAGGTTTCTTCTTTTCGCAGTCGCTTTAGCACTGCCATGCCATGAATTATTGCCTCTTGAATGGCTCAATGCAAATTACCACGCATTCAAGTGGAAAATAATTGTATATATAGACGAGCTTCATTTTGTGACCAAAATCATATAAATTCAGTTTTTGACTTTGTGCTGTGTAGCCTGTAGTTAAGGGTTATAATATACAAATCTGATTCTAATTATGTTGGAGTGACGTAGTTCCAGCCAAGCCCCATTTATTTCGATCACATGGCTGAGGAAGTCCCCACATCAATATTTCAGAAAATGATAGCTGTGGTGTTATGGTGCCAAGTCTACTGTCTTCAATATAAATGGATGTCATTCTTACCAATTCGAGTTTTATATATGGTAGGATTATTAAATATTTATATAATTATTAATTTTAAAATTTATAAAAGTAGTCAAAACATACATAAATTAATCTAAACAACAATATTAATATATATACACACACTATCGCTATCCTTCTTCATTATTGACTATGACAAGTGGTAGTGTCAAACAATAAATTGTCAAAGTCATAATTTGGAGTCATTAATTGTTAAGAGGATTGTTTTCTGTCTGCGTTTGCTCTTAGGTATTCTTCATAATAATAATAATAATACAATAAAAGATTTATCCAAATAATTACTATTATATTAGACAACAAATATTAAATTAAAGGGTTCAAGATTTTACTATACATATAGGATTGTAACAATATAATAACAATTTTATCATTTTCAATAAAAATATATATTGGCCTAGCCATTGGGAAGCAATACAATCTTTTCACAAGATCTACTATTAATTATTAGATTAATCATGGATAATTTAACCTTTTTATATTTTAAAAACATAATAAAATAATTAAATTATTTTTAAAAGCTAAATTTTTTAATTTGCATCCATGACTTTTTTGTCTTTTTGTCTTGATTTTTTAGTCAAGATGAAGTTAAACAAAAACAACTTGGTATTTTAATAAATATAAAATATTATCTTAAAAAACAATTGACATGTCGATTGTTTCTTCACTATTTGAACCGAACATTAGACGGCTTTTAGGGACACAACAATGGTTTTCAAGGTGATAATCAAATCATTGACAACATGTGTGGCTTGCTTTTTTTCTTCAATCCTCTTTGATTTATGCTCTTGACCCTTCAACTTTTCAAAACAACTCTACAATTTTTTTTTCTAGATTTGATTCATGTTCTTTTGAATATTAATTTTTTATTTAAAATAATTTATAAAATTAGATTTTCTTTAATTCACTATCCTTTAATTTTTTAAACTTGATCCTCATTCTTTTATTATTATTTTTTTAATAGACATCATTTTTAAATTAAATATTTTTTTATGATTTGATTCATGTTCTTTTGATTATTAATTTTTTATTTAAAATAATTTATAAAATTAGATTTTCTTTAATTCACTATCCTTTAATTTTTTAAATTTGATCCTCATTCTTTTATTGTTATTTTTTTAATAGACATCATTTTTAAATTAAATATTTTTTTATGATTTTATACTCCAGTTTTTTCCTATAAGATTTGATTCTCATTATTTTTATTGTTATTTTTTTAATCTAGTAAATTTTTTAAATTAATATTTTTTATTTCATCATTTAATATTAAATTGGTTAAGAATTGAGTTTATTAATTTAGCTTGGGTTTAGATTTTCTTTCTTCTCCTTTTTCAGTATGATATTAATAACTTATTTTTATATTTGATTATTGCTATTTTTTTGTTCACTTTTATAGACAAATTTTGTTAATCATATTATTAAATTAGCTAAAATTATTGAAAACAATCAATTCAATCTTACAATGTTATTTTTAAAAAAAAAAAAAACATTAATGTGGCTTGAACATCCTTTTTTTTATATTAAAA
>SRLM01000066.1:331300-385085 GCA_015708895.1 Populus ilicifolia | reverse complement strand
GTATTAAGGCAACTTCTGTGTTTTTTGTTTTGTTTTTGGATTGATAGAGATTTATTGAGACACAACTAAGGAGTCATTAATTAAAAAAAAGCTTCGTTTCATCATTTTGCGCACGGTGGAGGATGTTATGTTTGTCTTTGTCTTTCAATCTCCTTTGATAAGGTTGTCTCCCCGAGTTTGTCCTCACAGATAAAAGCAAAATGTCTTTTATCAATCATAATCACAATCATTAAGAAAAGTTAGACACCTCGGGGGTACAGCTTAATTGACAGCGTGGTTGTGTTAATTTTAAAATAATTTTTTATATTAAAATATATATTAATAATATTTTTTATTTTTTATAAAATATTTTAAACATTAATATATCAAAATAACTTAAAAACACTTAAAATATATTAATTTAAAAATAAATAAATACAATTTATTTTTAAAAAAATACAAAAATAAAAATAATAGATAAACATAGTCCTAATACATATATATGTGTGCGTGTGTGTAAAGTGAATTTTAGATTCAAATATTTTTTTGGAGGATAATTTTGTGCCAAGCTCGCTAAAATAGGAGTCACAGGCAAAAATTAGTGAATTTTTAAAATATAGATAATATTATTTTAAATAATTAGGATTTTTTCATGGATTCATTATCATTGATCAAATAGGACATGATTAAAAGACTGGAGGGAAATTTGTCCTTCCTCCTAAAAACGTATCTCTAATAACCTTGTGAAAAAGCATTCACATAATTAATTGATCTTAGTCGTCATTAACTTTTGGGTTATTATTTTAAATAATTGGAGGTGTGTGTGTGTGTATTACAAAAAATTAAAACATTGTGTTTAGTCTTATTAGTATAATTTCCTGTAAACCTTTAAAAGATAATTCCAATAACGAATAACAATATTTTTCATTAATATTCAAGGTTGTTAATCATTTAATTATTATTATTAAAAATTTTATTTTAATAAATATGTTTTTTGTGATCAATTATTATAACATTGAAAGGGAACTTTTCTTTAAAAGAAGAAGAGAATTTCGTTGATGTTTGTTCCTCACATGGTCAAATCATGGAAAATGATTCCCTTAATAATATAATTAATTTTTATGAAGTGTTCATGAGTGATTATTATTTATCAAAAACATTTATTATTAATGATTTATATTCTATTGGTAAATTTATCAATAATATAATAACTGATAAGCTTACTAGAAAAAGCCAGTCAAACAAAAAAATTATTTTTTTGTATTCCATCACTAGATCCCTTATTGAATATGATATATCACAAACAAAAAAGATTATTTGTAATTTCATCGGTGATTTTTTAAAATTATTGATGGAGTTAAACCGTTAGTGATTGAATAGTATTAGTGGCATTTTCAGTAATTATTTTTCAACTCTCTGAAATATATCAATGCATTTAAACTATCAATAAGACCGTCAATAATTTTATTGAAATACTTTTCTTACAAAAATATAATAAATAGAGTAGAAAATAATTAAAAAATTAAATTAAAAATCAAATATTTATTATACATTAAAAAAATTTTCAATTCAATTAGAAAAAAAAAGATTGTAAGAGGAGGGGGGTCATCGTTGTGACTAGGAAGCAATAAGGAGGAGCATATATATCACTCTAGTATGTTTATATTCCTTGTACAATTATTAGAATTTGATTGTCTCAGTACTAAGTCATTGTGTCACAGGTGCAAAATAGGTCATTTGACCTTAAATTTATTGGTTTAAAATTGCCTCAAACTTTAAAGTTTGAGTGATCGAAACTAATTACAAATATCCAATAGTTAAAATATTTAGAGCCATCCACAAGTTCTTAGTTGTAGTGTTTGAGATACCGTAAACCTAAGGTCCATCGCATGATCCTATCTCCAACCACAATTCTAAATCAAGTTCTAAATGGGTTGAAAGATTGTCTCTGTATCTCTCTTGCAACTAGGTGTTATATGTTTCTTGGAAAAAAAATTAAGCAAATTCAAAAAAAAAAAAAGCTTAAGCAAAAAATTGTTGAAATCCAACATATCACAAACTCTTGAACTTGGTTATTCATGAGCTATTGCACCCCATTTTAAGATTCATCATTTTACAAAAAAACTTTATCAGTCTTGATTCACATTCAAGAACTATAGCTTGCAAAAGAAAATTATTGTTAGTTAAACATATTTATATAACATAAAAACTGTTTTTTTAGTGGAACTTACCATCTTCTTTACAACGAAACAAATAGAATGGATTTGCTGGTATGTGTGGTAATGGAACCATGAATCTCTTTGTTTAAGTTTTCTATTCCAGGTTATGACTGTTGTATGTAATGTTCGGACTTCACATGCTTTATTACCAACTTAGCTCCTTCATAACTGGCTAGAACTTCAACCCCTTCATCCCTTGTTAGTCACGGTGACAACCTCATTATAGAAGAGAAGATGAAGAAATAAGAAGGGAAGGTGGAAGACAGTAAAGAAAGGATAGAGAGAAGAAAACTGAAACTTTAAGAGCGTTAATCTACCAACCATGACAATGATGGATGACACTGTTGATGTAGGAATGAAGTAGAAGGAGAGGCATTACCGATCTAGCCATCCACATGTCTAGTTTGTCGGCGACATGTACAATAAAGTTCCACACGGTAACACCCAATAAAAATAAATCTATAAAGAAAAAAAAAGAACTATTGTGTGTTTTTGGGTTTTGTAGGTGGTGGTGGTCCTCATTGCTAGCACAAAAAAAAAAAGAGGAAGAGGAGATCTTTTAAATCCCATGATTTTTTAGTTCCTAAAAGACAACGCATGGAATCATTCGCTGACAATGACGATGACATGCAGTACACTCGCCACCACTATTTCAACAACCTCTCCAATCTGTCCTCAGCCTTTAGAATGTCCATTTTAGGATTTTAAAGACTTTTTTTTATATATCTTTTTGTTATAATTTATGGTTAATTACAATGTTGTATAAATATTTGTAATTGTATGAGTATATGAGTTAAATTAGTAAAAAAAGAGGTGTGTGTCTTTGTATTTTCTTATATGTTTTTGAATGTTTAAAACTAAAAAGACAAAAAGAATTAAATGTTTTAATTACATATGGACAAATCTCTCAAAAATATAAAAAATCATATTGTTAAGTGTTTCCACACAAAAATTCAAAATACATATTTACATGCATTTTGAGATTTAATAGTTAATTTGTTGAATTCATAAGAATGAGAATTTAACCAATATTTTAATAACTAAAAGTTTAGCCTATGAGAATTAATGGTTAATATTTTGGTATAAAACATTGGACTTATAAGTGAGGTTGTTATTTGAAATATTAGAAGTTGACTAGAAAATTCTTAGAGTTATTCTAAATATTCACCAATTTTAATTGAGAATTTTTTTTTCATAATACACAAATTATGGAAAACCTTTTTCAAAATGATTTATTTGGGTATATAAGGTCATCATAAATTCTTAACACCAAATTTATTAACACGAATAAATCTCAATTCTAAGCTATAAACAAATCAATGATTAGAAAATCATAAAAAAAACTCTAAACCACATTAACTACACAGAACAACTTACCTCATATAGGGTGTGCTAGGGGTGTTGTTATTTTTTTTAACCACAACTAATCTCATACCCTTCAATCTTTGATAAACTCGATACATGT
Source organism: Populus ilicifolia (assembly GCA_015708895.1). Taxonomy (NCBI): domain Eukaryota; kingdom Viridiplantae; phylum Streptophyta; class Magnoliopsida; order Malpighiales; family Salicaceae; genus Populus; species Populus ilicifolia. Next base: position 381,422 of record SRLM01000066.1, on the reverse strand, counting down.
AGGTTTTTTATTGGCCTTAAACCAGACAACTAAATGACAACTCCTACGAACCACCGTTGCCACGTATCCATGTGTGACAAGCCAACATCGAGAGAGGCTGCCTGTGCCTTAGGTGCCTTATTCAAGGCTCACACCAAACGATTCATGGTTGTCAGAAGCGTTATTAGAAGAACTAGCATTAATCATATCCATATTGCGGGCTAATGACTTTCTCCTACACATCTACATAAATTAAAGGATTAAAAAAGATAACATTCATATTTTATATAAAAAAAATTAGTTGTTCTCCCACTATATAGGAGACTACCAAAATGTTTTTACCTATAAATACAAATCAATAATATATTGCCTCAAAAAAGTTGATTTTATTTCCATTACTTGCTACATTTCTGACATATTAATTTACAATAATTTTCCTTCTAAGTAGAGTGTATTCCAAAGTGGTTTATATGGTTGAGTACTTAAAAGTAAACTCAATAGTGTCAAAATCAATGAGCCATTGTATCTATCAATGAAATGATGGTATTTACTATCTTTTCTAGATTGCAATTATTGGGTATAAGGTGCTTAATCCATTTAAGCTACATACCAAGAAATTACTGCATGTATTAACATTCCATTAATTATCAGTTAATGTTATAAAATAAAATTGAAAATTTAATTAAACATTTTTTATGTGTTGTATGGCATTTACTTTATGCATTTTTATGATGTTCCATAGTATTTATCAAGATTTTAAATAAAGACTATGATAACAATTGTATTTTTAATCATATCATAATCAAGCATTGGACTAAGTAGAACTCAATTATGAAAATAATAGTTTTTAAAACAAATGTATCCTTGAGAATACAGATAATAAAAAAAATCAATAAATTTTGAAAAAAAATTGAAATATCATGGTTGATAACAAAAATAGATGGAGGGAGTAAAATGTCTAATCATGGATGGGTTTCACATGTATTTATATCTCATATATGTGTGGATCTATGTTCTTGACTACTATAAATTCAAAAAACTATGATGTCCAAGAAATTCTATTAAAATAGACAAGAAAACCATACAAGAAATCATTAAAATACAACTAAAACAACTCTCACAAAGTCTCCTTGTAGAAATACAATTAAGTTTTAAAAATTAAAAAAAAAAAGAAAAAAAAGAAGAAGATTGACCTTGAAATATTTTCCTTCCTAGTGTAAAGGACATTGCTAGAGTGTCATTAGAATATATTGAAAATGAAAAAAACAACTTAACAAAACAATGGTATAAAAAAAAGAAAAAAAGAAAAAGAAGGAGATTGACCAAGTGTGGAGGAAACTTGGCATAAAGATGGAATGAGGAAAGAAAAGAATGTGATGTCATAAAAGAAGAAGAGATAGATGTAGAGAGAGAAAAAGGATTTATGAAGAGAAGTAGAGAGAAGAAGACGCTTGTTTTTTTTATGAAATTAGAGGTTTAGTATTTTAATTTGGGTTTTTTTTACAAATAGTTTTACTGATAAATAATTAAATATTAATATTTTTAGCATGTTCATTGATGATTCCATTTGTAATATTTAATAAAAATTTTCAATTTAATAAAAAAAACTCTTAGAACCCTCCCAAATATCACTAATGACTTTTTAGTCCTTCAGTAATTCCATTTGTAATGAACAATGCAAAAAAAAAGAATAGTTCTTAACCTCTCATGAATATGTTGACGGACTTAATTCATCGATAATTCCATTTATAATGAACAATGCTAATGAAAAATGAACAATCCTTTACCTCTTAGGAATATATCGATGAACTTAATTTATTGGTGTATCAATTGGTATTTTATATTCTGTTGATGGTAATGCCATCAACATAAAATAGTTTTTGTGTTCAGATTATATCTGAATCCTTATCTATCCTTATTGTAAATACTTAAAATTACAACACAATAACACCAACTTTGTATATAATAACAAAATAAAAAAAAATTGTCTCCTTCTTATATAATAATAAATTCACGTTATTTTCATTACATTAAAGTTAGTTTTATTTAAAAATATTACATTATAATTAATTTCATTACACTTTTATGTTGTACTATTTAGTTAGAATTGTCTTCTTCTTCAATTTCATCATCTTAATCTCTATCGTATTTTTTTACATTGATTTCGTTGTTATCATTTCCTCACCGACTTCTGTATGTCCGCTAGTTCTCAAAATATCATTTAACATCTCAACATCAACATCAATAAAAGTATTTTCAACGATATGAAAGTTTGAATTTTGTTCTAGGTCAGGAGATTGAGTACTTTGATATGGATCATCTAACTTATTAAGTTGAAAAACATCATCTCTTGTAGTTAGTTCATTGTTACTATAATGAACAACTTAGACATAATCTCTAGGTTTGGTTTTCACAATGGATAACTAATAAACTCTCTAACAATTTTTTTTTAAAAAAAATGTATGTCTAATAAATTTTCTAGTATTGCTTGGCTAAAATAAAAATATCATCAATGTTATAGATATAGCCTTTATATTAATTTTGACCAAACCATCAATATGAATAGAATATAATGTCATTTATATTTGAAAATACTCCCTTAAAATTTCAAAGAATCATGAATTTTGCATAGTTTATATTAAAAATGTTCTTATCTTTTCCAACCATTCAAAATTCTTTTCTTCAGCAATTTTTTCTATAAAACCAATCAAATCATGAAATGATATGGTTATTGAAGAAGAAGATACATATCATTCTTCTTAGGTACAACCTTAGGTTAATTTCTTTTCAAAATCTCTAAAACTACTTTTGGCTCTACAACTTATAAGCCAAAAGTCCTCTCAAGAATATAAATCTTATCAACCAATTTCTAAAACTAAAGTAGGATCTTCCTTTTAAAAACCCCTACTTTAATTTTTACAAAACTCTTAAATTGATTTATCCCAAAAAAACCTTTTAAAAGAAAAATCTTAATATATTATAAAATAAAATTTTCAAAGTGTTTTATCTATTAAAGATGAATTTTTTTTCATCCTAATCCTTCAATAACAGCTTTAAAGGGGTTTCCTTTATGCTAGACTTATAAACTATAGGATTTTACAAAACTTCAAACTAATTATATGGAAATCTTTAAAATAACACAATCAACCAAATTGAAACACTTCAAACTTCAGCAAAATCATCATGAACCTGTCTATTCTACCTATATTATCTAAAAAATCCTTCACCTTTCTGATTGCAAATAAACACTTTATAAAGAAATTCTTTTTCAAGTCAATTTCCAAGCCATACTACATCACCACTCATACACCCATTAAGCTTACTAATAGGAATGGTTTAATACTTTCTTGCTTTAAAACTCCAAGAATAGTGATTATTAGCTATTCTACTTCAAAATTACCAAATTAGTTTTGTCAATGGTGGGACTACTTTCATCTTTTATATGACAGTCTTTAATCTTATCAGGGGGTTGAAAATGGTTACATCTTATTCAAATAAAATTACAAAGCCACAATAATTGAAAAAATATTCCACCATTTCTGCTTTTCTATTCAAAATTCTTTGTTCTCATGGTACTTTAATTATAATAGTCAACATGAATCCTCCCATTTTCATTAGAACATTCAAATTCAAATAATAAAACTCTTTTGTAACACAATCTAAGAGTTCCAAACTTATAGTCTTACACTGATTAAAAGAAAATAGAAAAGGTGAAATTACAGACTTAAATTCTCAATCTAAGTTTTTAGCCCAAAAATATCACGGTTCAGCCCTTATTGCTGCAACAAAATCAAAAGAAGAATATTTTCAAATCATGAAGCAGCTTTACAAAGTGACTCCAATATAATGACTATGTTTCCTCTTTATCTTTTAAATCTATTACCGAATTAAAATATTAAAATGGAAAGGATTGTTTTGGCATTCTTTCTCCTATAGAAAAACCTTTGACATTTATACTTATGTAATTATGTATTGGTGTTATAAAAATAAAAAGAGTTTAAAGAGGATGAAAATGCCGATGGCCTATTTTTTATTTTGTTCTACTTTTATCAAGCATATCTTCAATCGAAAGGCTAATTAAGCGATTAATTTCAAAAAAATTATCATAATGTCTCTAACTATATCAAAAACTCTCATTAGCACTAGTCAACTAAGAACCACTTTATCTACAAATATTAGCTATCCCCATTAAACATTTATACCTCATTTAGCTCAATAAATTTGTTGACTTCTTTTCCTCTGCTAACATCATTTGCAGGGCAAAATCAAATTGATCAAGGGCCAACCTTCCAATCAATGAATGTGGAGTTATAGACTTTCAAATCAAACATAGTTTATTCTAAATTGTAGATCCATATCTCCTCTACAAGATTCAGGTGCATTAATGGTACTTTAATGTCCCAATCTCCATAGTGATCTCAACAGAGTACCTAACCTAGTCACTTATGATTGAAGAACAAATTCACCCATGAAAGAAAACTTCTAGGTTGCTTTCACATGTCTGTATTCAGTTTATAAGAAGACAAGAAAGAGACCAGGCACAATCACTTTCATAAAGAAGGTTTTAGAAGAGAAAAAATTAGAATCTTCCACAAACCTTTTAGAAAAAACTCCATGGTTTTGTAACTTTTTATTTTAGGTTAGCTTACAATAAGGGAATTTATTTATAGGAAAATAAAGGGAGAAAAAAAAGGCACAAAGAATTTTTAAAGTGAAAAGATAGACAAATAATAAAAAAAAATTATTGAGAGAGAAATCCAAATAAATAGTGTTTAAAAAAAAGGAAAAGTAAAGGCACACAAAATAAACGAAAAGAGGAGCTAGAAAAAGTACATAAAGCAAGTTAAAACATTGATTTGTAAAAAATAAAAAATGATAACTCAAGAACATATATCAAAGCTTGAACCTATATATGAATGTTCTCTATCCTTATTGTGTTAATTAAAAGCTTGATTTAAACTAACATTTTAGTTTTGAATACCTAGGTTGAAGTTCTTGGATGTTGGGTTTGATTTTGAGTCATTTTTTATTTTGCTTGTGTTAACTAATGCATAATTATATCTGACACAACCAAAAAATTGATGGTTTCTTTCAAGTGTAGGAGTATCAAAGTAATAAATAACCCAGCAAAATTGGGATCGAACCACATGTAGGTTACTTGTATAAACTACAAATAAATAAATAAATAATAACAAAAAAGAAGTTGAAGACAACTTTGAGATGTGATATTGATGTAAAGATTATACAAGGATAAAATAATTGTCAAGGTTAGAGGATCCACTAATGGTATTTCAAACAAATATAGTATAAATTTTTTTTTATTACTCAAATTGAAACCGCACATAGAGAAAGATCCAATTGAATTATAAATTATTACCATGATTATATTTGTTATCTTATTCGAATAGTGCTAATACTTGTTGCCATAACCTATTTTTAGGTCACTTCTAAATTCATTTTCCTTTTCTTCAAAACAATTTACACAATGCTGCTTCTTCTCCTTTGCAAATATAGAGACAAGGGAGAAGAAGATTTTTTAAATGTTTTCTTCCCGCTCTCTCTCTCCACCCTACCCGCTTAAAAATCTTGTATGTTCCATACCCATACAAGACACAACCATATCCTCCAAGCATTATGGAAGAAAAATGAGACGAAAACCCATGCCTTGCATTTGAACAGGGTATGAAGAACCTCTCCCTAGCGTAGAAGAATTAAGGGGGAAGACATAGGGAATAGATTGCAAGAGAAAAGAGAAGCAACAGAAGGTGAGAGAGGAGGAAGAATTGTTTGAAAGAGAGGATAGATTGAAAAAAAAAACAGTCAGGAAAGGGAAACCAGATGTGGGATTTTTTTTAGAGATAAAGGAGAGAAAACGAAAGCATATATGGGGAAAAGAAGAATAAAGATTGGTGGACTCAGCATAAAGAAGAAGAAGGACTGTTCCTTACCCCTTGAGCACTACCGCTATGTTTTCTTTGCACGGCCATAATAGCACCACCATTCCACCACCATCATTGCTACCAACGCTAGTAGAAACAAAAGGGGAAGAAAGAAAAAAAAAAGAGTAGAATGCAAATGAAAAAACAAAGACCAGAAGGAGAGGTAGACATAGGGAAGGAAAAAAAGACAAGAGGAGCAAATTGACTAGGGGAAAGAAGACACCAAGATTAGTGTCTCTACACCTAGAAGAAGAAACATACAGTAGCCATTGTGGTTCAGCTTGGGGGAGGAGGAAAAATGAAAAAAAAAGAGAAAAGGGTCTCTTTGCATTGTGAAAAAGAAAAACACGGTAGCAAACATCGGTTAAAGTGATAACAACAACCATCGACCAGCACAGTAGCTCCGTACTACACAAACACCATGTTGGAAGAAGAATCACTAGGGTTCCTAGATGTCGCTGCTGCAACCACAAGCCACCGGAGACAGTAACCATGCTTATTCCAGGTAACCTTCCTCCTCATTTGCTGTCCATTTTTTGGTTCGTCTTCATTTACATATAGAACCTGAGTAATTCACATTATATAGCAAATGAAATATAATTAGGTGGTTATTGTGTACAGCAGAGTAACCACCTAATTATAATTCACTAGTTATTGTGCTTAGTATAGTAGCCAGCAGCCAACCTTTTATTTTTTCAAGTTGGAACATCAACCTAACCCATGTAAGTAGGCTGAGTCCAGCCCTATAACTGATAGACTTAATTTGTTTTTGGGCTAGGCATAGCCTGACCCAAAATGAATGGGCTCGTCTCAGTAAAAAAAATATAAACAAATCATTTTGGAAAATTTATGATTTTCCTACATATTTTTCTACACCATTTTGATTAATATCGGTTTGTATTTTTATATCATAAAGATATAAATTCAACATTAAAATACCCAATTTTCAAAAAAATATTTTTGTTTTTGTGTATATGGCCAAATTTCTAAAAGCAAAAAAATCAAATTGTATTTTTACACAATAAATAAAATTTTAAAAAATATATTTTAGCATGCATTTTGGCTTTAATAACAGGTTATTAAAGTCACCAGAATTTGACCAATATTTTGAAAAAAATCAAAAACAATTATTTTGTTTTCTTTTAATATCTAGGATTATAAATTTATATGTAAAATGTACTCTTGATATTAAAAAGGTAGTTTTTTCATTTGATATTAGAACAGTTAGGTTTTTACCTGATAAAATAAAGATCTCCTTACCAAGGAGTATTTGTCTTAAAACATAGACAAACAAAAAATTAGAAAATATGACAAGACTTTAGTTTTTATTAGATAATAAAACAATGTAACTTACTTTAGGTAGGGCGTATTTGGGGTGTTAATATCTTCCTTTTACCAACCAGTCTCTATATTTCTCCTAGCAACTCCCATTTTATTTTTTTCCACTTGTCGCTACATGATGTCAAACGACGACTCCATTCTTTTTTGTTTGTTTTAACAAAAAGAATAAATAGTTTTTTTTCTTGATTGGGGGAAATAAAGATTTTATTAGAGTTGCCATCTAGTAATTTGAGGAAACTAGAAATCCAAAATTAGACACTGGTCCTAAAGATTCGGGTACTGAGTTAGCTATGATTAAGGAAAGGTAGACATCACCCTTAAAACATTCTTTCAGAGAAAGGTCACCTTTGCTTGTGTGTTTTTTTTATTTGATTCAAATGTTATTATATTTTGAACTTATTTACAAATTTTTTAAGATGGTTAACGTCGGTCTCTAAAAATAGAAAACATGTTAAAAATGACATCAATCCCTAAAACTAGGAGACTTTGTCTAAAATGTCGACGTTTGTCCCTAAAAAGGAGACTTACGTCTGATTTACCAAAAAAAAATAATGGACATAATCTATATTTGGTATTTAAATTTTTGACATTGGTCCTTTTTGTAAATAAAAAAGACATGTCAACAAATAATATTTATTTTTATTAAAAAAAATTATTTTGATAACATTGAGAAATGGGTATATCCATTCTTGACAATCGGATTTTGACCCATTAACAGTAACATGATAAAATGGGTGTTGGACCCGCGTCGTTATTTATTTTAAATTAATTTTTTTTAAAAAAAATTACATGGAAAAATTTAAAAATATTTATATCAAAAATATCAAAAATACCATAAAATCATAAAAAAGACTGAAATACCCTCAGATTTATCAAAAATTTATGAAAATGCCACTAGCGGCGCGTGTGGTTCACGCGCGAGTACTGTTGACAGCGGCGAAATTTTCTGGTGAGATTCCAACCAAAAGATGGTTGATTCTGGTAGATATGAGGACAAAGATTCTGTTGGTGGTGGTCTTGACAACCGTTCATGGCTGATGAGGGAGAATCGACAACTTGAAGTTCGGTTGGCCCATGACAGTCGCGGCCTTTTTTCAGCCAAAATCGCCGGTGATAACATGTAAAACGATTGGGGTTTTGCTTCTAAAGAGGCGATGCACCTTTCTATGGTGGTTTCACGGCTTGAAACAGCCAAAAATAAGAGATTGGAGGGGAGAGAGGGAATCGCCGACGAGAGGAGAGAGAGGCTCTGAGTTTCCTATGGTGTGGACGAGTATATGGTGCATCGATACGTCTGAAGCCTGGGAACCATTAGATAGCGGATGACTAGATCTACGGTTGTGATTGGCTTGATCTGCAAGTTAATCGGACGGTCAGGATGGACTGGTCTATGATCTGGTGCGTTGCGGTGTACCGAGTGTTCGGTACACTTGATGACGTGGTGAACATGATCAAAGGGCATATTATTTTAAAGGATGAGATGGATTTGAGTTTTAATTTGGTGTGGTAAAGCCTATTGTATCCTAAGAAATGAAAGGCTCAGATTTAAATACTATTAGATCTAATGATTAGGATATCTTGCTATTAAATCAATACTATTAAATCAATATCTTGCTAAGGTGAAGAAAAAGTAAAACAAATTAATGAACAGTATCAAATAATAACACAAACAGTTTCCTCTTGAATTCAGAATTCTCTTGTTTTTTGTTTTGTCCTTGTTTGCTTGGTTTCATTGGCTATTTATAACCAATGAAAGGGGACAACGAATCATAGATTCTGCATGTAATCTTGGGATTATACAAAATTTTCAATGTACAACTGCACACCTACCATTGGCAGAAATCCTCCGCCTACTATGACAAAATTGAATTATTTTTTTTGTGTTATTATATATAATAATAATATTTATTTATAGGGGTAAAATTAAAAATTTAAATTAGTATTATAAAAAGTTTTTCAACCACTAAAAATCAATTTTAATTACAAAAAAAAATCTGTGGACCAGGTTTTTTTGACCAAAAATAATAGTGACACTCATTTTTCATTGCGATCGACATGGTGGGACCCGTATTAACCTGGTGGACTCGGTTTTGACCCAAAACTCATTTTTCATCCCGATCGACATGGTAGGACCCGTATTGACCCGGTGGACTCAATTTTGACAGAAAATGACAGTTTTGGCCCGAAACTCATTTTTCATCACGGTCGACATGGTGGGACCTGTATTGACCAGGTGAACTCGATTTTGACCTGAAAGAACCTGAAACTTTTTTTTATCTCGATCGACATCGTTTAACCCATGTTGACCTAGTGGACTCGATTTTGATCGAAAGATGCGGTTGACTCGAGAAAATATATTTTAAACTTTTTTTTTTCGTTTTTTTATTATATTTTTTTTGTTATGAATAATAAAATAAAATAAAATTCAAAAAAAAATTTATGAATCCTAAATTGGGTTACAACAGTTGGCCCCTCTTTACAATGCTTACGGTGCAAAGGCATTGAAAAATTCATTTTCTTTTGACTTTGCATAGGAAGTTTTGTAAAGAAGAACGATGAAGGTGTTGAAAAACATATTTTTTAGTTGGTTTAATTCTTATGGGTGACCTACCTAAGCGAAAAACATGAAAGTGCTTTCAATCTTGATTTTGAGAAATACCTGAAAGTGATTTCAATAATGATTTTCTGAAATACATGAAAGTGATTTCAGATTGATTTTGTGAAATACATGAAAGTGATTTCATCACTGATTTTATGAAATACATGAAAGTGCTTCCAACAATGGTTTGGTGAAATACATGAAAGTGATTTCATCAATGGTTTCCTGAAATACATGAAAGTGATTTCAGATTAATTTTGTGAAATACATGAAAATGATTTCAATGATGGTTTTGTGAAATACATGAGAGTGATTTCACTATGATTTTCAAGGTTAATGAAAACTTTTAAAGAAAGTCGTATTTGTATGGCTCAAATCTGATTTGTAAAAATCGATCTCAAAGATGATGAAAACTTCTCATGAAAGTCTTATATCTACAGTTGATATCTGATTTGCAATCGATCTCAGAGATGATGAAAGCTTCTCAAGAAAGTCTTATATCTACGGTTGAGATCTGATTTGTAAATCGATCTCAGAGATGATGAAAACTTCTCAAGAAAGTCTTATATCTACGGTTAAGATATGATTTGTAAATCGATCTCAGAGATGATGAAAGCTTTTTAAGAAAGTCTTATATCTATGGTTGAAATTTGATCTTCTATTCAAAATAATAGTAGGAGTTGAATCCTTATAAATCACATAGTATTTGGTGACATACATCATCAACTTCTTGTATTTCAAGTCTTTCAAAGTTCTCAACTCTTGAAGCTTTAATCATGTCTTCCTCTTCTTCCAATGCTAACCCAAATCTTGTTCTTGCAAAAGAGCCTATAGTTTGGCATACTACTTTTGAATTGAATGGTCGTCCAGTTACAATAGAAGATACTGTAATGGAGAATGAAGATACTGCTGTAGCCGTGGCTAGAGACATGGTCCTTTCCCGTGATGAAACAATGCTGGTAGCTAGGAGCGATATTGAAGCAGTGAATTAGTCACTTGCTTTCAATATTAGAGCTACTTAGTCTTTGGTGAACGTTGTAGAGCGTCTTTATGCCAAAATATTTGAGTTGAATACTCAGGTTCTTGATCTCCATCATCTGATCGAGAATTTAAGGAATAGACTTCATGATGAAAGATGTCACATAAACAACTTGGAGAGGAGGAACCAAGAGCTGAATACACGTTGACTTTTGGAAGGACTATGTTAACACACGACACGTCAAGTTCGAGGAAGAGATGGAGCATAAACGTAAACAATTTGAAGACTTTTGAGGCATGATTAATGATCATGATGACAATATCCCTGATCGTCCTCACACTATTTAATATTTGTACTTTTAAACCTTTGATCATGAATAAAAAAATCCATCTTTCTTATCTTTATTTATGAATTTTGCATTCATGAAATTGCCATATTTGATGTGATTAAAAGAACTTCATTTCATTTGAATCTCTACGTCTGAATTTTGTTGGGAATTTTGTTTCAAGAAATATTTACAAGATAAATATGCAATGCTTGTGAAGTTAGATGATATGCAATGCATCTTACCTTTTGAAAATATAGATCCCCTATTCATTTTATCTGGTGATCTTGAATGTTAGTAAGCTCTTTTGATTCACGCATCTTTCAAATCTACTCAAGCTGACCCATGTTGTTTAGTTCTCCAAGATAAACTTTGTTTGAGTTTCTCAATAGTCACTACCTCTTTCTCCATTGGTTACTTCGTTGAGAGCATTAGGTTCTTCCCCAACATTATGTTGTTGGTAACATTTCCATTATTGAGGATTCTTTAACCACGTCACATGGTTAATATATGAGGATTATCCCGCTTCACCTGGGATTTTCATATTTGAGGATGTATCAGTTATCATATTGTCTAACTAATCATATTATGAGAGGCAACAATCTCCTTTCATAGAAACTGTATAATTATGCTATTTCAATCCCATGCTGGAAGAAGTCTACAGTTTTATCATTTGTATCTCTCACTAGGGAAGCAAATTTCTTTGTGTCATTAGGAATCTGGTGACTGTTTCTTTACTTCTAGAAGATTTCTGGTGACTACTTCTTTACCCTTGGAAGAATTAACTGTCTCTTTTCATTTCCTCCTTTGCTCTTGTTGTCGTTAGAATTTCTGATTTTCTAACACTGCCTCTTGGTGTGTCATATATTTGTCTTCTTCACACAGAAAACCATTTTTTCAAAAATGATTTTTTAAAATATCTCTTTTGTTTTTGAAAACTGAAACTCTCATTGTCTGTTTATAACAATGTTCAAGTAACTCTAAGGATTTTTATTAAATCTCTTAGTAAAAGTAATCTCAGATAAAGCTAAGTGATGAGATGACCTTCTACTTTGGTTTTAAAAGTGTTCAAGCGATTGCTTGAATGCATGTGGACGAAAAAGGAACAATTGCCTTTTATTTTTAGAAACACTACTTTTAATAGCATGAATAAGAATGAGTAATTATTTGCTAAATCATGACTATTTATAAAAAAAAGTCTCTTATGTTTTGAGAACGTTGTTTATTGATCCAGGTTGCTTTCTTGATTAGAAAGGACTTTAAAAGCACATAATATATTTATGGCTCAAGGCTGTAAAAAAAAAAGAAGAGGATTTCATAAGCTAAAAAAAAGTGTTTAAAGGTTTGAAAACTATATATCACTGTTATCTTATCTTCATCTTTTCTTTTGCTATCTTGATAACAAAATGATACTAAATATTTCAAATTAGGAATTTTTTTATTTGTTGGGAATTCTCTCAATTATTTGGAATTTTTTGTTGAATTCTTTGTTGTCAGACTTCATAAGCTCACATGTCTTTAAGATGATTTCCATGATCATTTCTTTCTTTTTGCCCCTAGTGTAGAGTGTGATCTTAGTTAAGGTTCTTATGAAATAAAAAGCTTTAAATAGACTAGGTTTAAATTAGGACTGCAAAGGATAATTTTAAAAGAAAGTGAAAGGAATATCAAAGATGGTCTTTCCTCATTTCAAGTAAGATCAGTTAAAACCAATAAAATTTGTTCACATCCAGTGTAATGCTTTAGATTTATAAGATACCATGTTTTGCAAGTCCATGACAAGCTAATATACAACCAACCATTATTCATGCTAATAAAATGTAAGTCCAAGACAGAATTTGAGTGATAGTTGTTCCAATTGCATGTTTTTGACTTATATGGTCATCTCTTTCAAAGGAATTGCTTTGAACATTATCCTAAACAAATCATTGATTTATTTCATTGAAATCATAAACAAAATCAATTCTTTTAAAACCTCATTTAAGAAGAATGAGTTCTCTTGTAAAAAAGTTTGAAAGATCAAATTGTTGAGCCATTGAGATCATGCACAGGCTTTTTAGTGAGGTATATGCAAAAAGAATTTTCTAGCCAAAACTTCATTTAATTGATTTTGATTGGATGAAACACATCATACATAGTACTTTTTCACAGAATCAGAATTCACAGGCCTAGGTAAATCATCTCCATCCATCCTAGTTAGCAACAAAGCCCCTCCGGAGAATGCTTTCTTCACTATATATGGGTCTTCATAGTTTGGTGCCCACTTGCTTCGATCTTCACTTGGTAGTGGTAAGATTTTTTTGAGTACAAGATCCCCTTTTTTGAATTCTCTTGGTCGGACTTTCTGGTCATATGCTTTGGCCATCCTTCTTTGGTATAGCTGGTGATGACAAATTACAGCCAACCTCTTCTCACTTATCATATTTAGTTGCTCATATCTCACTTTAGCCCATTCAACTTCTTCTAGTTCGGATTCTGTTAGTACTCTCAAAGATAGAATTTCTACTTCCAAAGGCATCTTCACCTCCATCCCAAATACTAGTGAGTAAGGTGTAGCTCCAGTAGATGTTCTTACTGCTGTGCGATATGTATGTAGAGCAAAGGGAAGCATCTCATACCAATCCTTGTAAGTGACTACCATCTTCTGGATAATCTTCTTGATATTCTTATTTGCAGCTTCAACAACACCATTTATCTTTGGTCTGTAGGGAGATGAGTTTGAATGTTTAATTTTCCACTTCAATGACAATTTTATGATCATTTTTCCATTAAAATTCTGGGTATTGTCGGTCACAATCTTCTCCGGTGAACCGTACCAGCAGATCAAATTTTTTTTAATAAAACTCTTGACCACCTTTTAAGTTACATGGGCATAAGAGCTGGCCTGCACCCACTTTATGAAGTAATCAATGGCTACCAAGATAAATTGATGCTTATTATTGGCCTTTGGGTTGATTGGCCCAATCACATTTATTCCCCACATTGCAAACAACCATGGTGATGTCATATTAAATAGGGGAGCTAGATGTGCATTTATCTTATCACTATGCACTTGACATTTATGGCATTTCCTGACATAATCGATGTAATCTTTCTCCATGGTCATCTAGAAGTATCCAAATTGTTGCAATTGTCTAGCCATTATAGGCTCACTTGCATGAGTTGCATAAATTCCTTCATGAATTTCTTGCAATGCTACCTTAGCTTTGATTTCATCTAGACATCTTAGTAAGGTCCCATCGAATGACCTTTTGTATAGAATTTCTCCATCCAGGTAAAATTCCAGTGTTAACCTTCTCAAGGTCTTCATATTTGCTTTAGATGCCCCAAAGGGAAACTCTTGATATTGGATAAACTACTTGATGTCATAAAACCATGGGTTCCCATCTATTTCTCCTTCAATTAAACAACAATAAGTTGGAAAATTTCTAATCTCAATACAGATTGCTTGTACCCTAACTCCATAATTAGTTTTGGCCATAGAAGCTAAGGTTGTCAAAGCATTAGCAAACTAGTTTTTGTCTTTTCCGATGTGGGTAAAATCTATCTCATCAAAGCCCTCAGTCAGTTTCGAGAGATATTGTTGATATGGTATCAGTTTTTCTTCCTTAGTCTGCCATTCGCCTTTTACTTAATAGATTATTAACATTGAATCCTCATAGACATCAAGCTTCTTTATTTTCATCTCCAAAGCAACTTCTAATCCAAGGATACAAGCCTCATATTTAGCAGTATGGTTAGTGCATTCAAATTACAGTTTGACTGAGACGAGATATTGCTTCTTGTCAAGTGAGATTATCACAGCCCCTGCTCCATTACTAGAAACATTCACTGCCCCATCAAAATACATGATCCACCAATTATTCTTCTCTTTGTCTTCTTCTACTATCAACACATCCTCATTCGAGAAGTCAAATTTCAAAAGCTCATAATCTTTGATAGCATTATCTATTAGATGATCAGCAATTACACTTTCTTTTATAGATTTTCTTGTCTTGTATACAATGTCATACTCAGCCAACATTACTTGCCATCTTGCTATTCAGCTTGACAAGTAGGATTTCTTAAAGATGTATTTAAGAGGATCCATTTTTGAGATCAACCAGGTGGTATAATACAACATATATTGTCGAAGATGCTTCGTACTCCACACATGAGCACAACATAGCTTCTCAGTCATAGTATATCTGGATTCACAATCGATAAACTTTTTATTCAGATAATAGATAGCTTGCTCCTTTCTTCTAGACTCATCATATTATCCCAACACACAACTTATTGCTACCTCAGTTACTGTCAAATACAAGATCAAAGGTCTTCTAGGCACAGGTGGCATTAACAAAGGTGGATTCTGTAAGTATTGCTTTATTTTATCAAAAGCCTCTTGACAATGTTTGTCCTATGTACCAGGGTTCTTTTTTTAAAGTAATCGAAAAATTGGCTCACATGTTGCTGTTAATGGAGATATAAATCGAGCGATGTAATTTAAACATCCTAAGAAACCTCTTACTTCTTTCTTGGTCTTAGGAACTGTCATAGCCTGAATTGTTTTTACTTTAACAAGATCAACTTCTATTCCTTTATTGCTTATCACAAATCCTAGCAACTTTCCACACTTCACCCCAAATAAGCATTTTGAAGGATTCAACTTCAATTGATACTTCCTTAGTCTTTTAAATAATTTTCTTAGAACCTGAACATGATTTTCTTTATTCTTAGACTTAGCAATCATATCATCCATATACACTTCAATCTCTTTATGTATCATATCATAGAAAAATGTCACCAATGCCCTTTGATATGTGGCTTCAACATTCTTCAACCCAAATGGCATCATTTTGTAGCAAAATGTTCCCTATAGTATGACAAAAGTGGTCTTCTCTTTAACTTCTTCAGCCATTTTAATCTGGTTATAACTGGAAAATCCATCTATGAAGGAGTAAGTTGAACTCCTAGCAGCATTGTCTACTAGGATGTCTATGTGAGGCCAAGCAAAATCATCTTTCAGACTAGCTTTGTTTAGATCCCTGAAATGTACATATACTCTGATTTTGTCATTCTTTTTTGGTACCACCACTATATTAGATACCTATTGAGGGTATTTAATAACTTCTAGAAAACCAGCATCTCACTGCTTCTCTACCTCTGCCTTGACCTTGAGCACAATATCTAGGCGAGTTCTTCTTAATTTTTACTTAACAGGTTTATATCCTTCTATCAAAAGCAATCTGTGTACTACAATATCAATGTCTAAACCAGGCATATCTGTATAAGACCAAGCAAACACATCGATATACTCTTGTAGTAATGAGGTTAAATTGCATCTTTCTTATATAGTAATCAAAGTTCCAATCTTTAGCTCTTTTTTATCTTGCTCAGTGCCTATATTTATGACCTCTAATTCTTCCTTTGCAGGTTTCCAAGCATGCTCCGACTATTCTACCCGTCTAGCAAACTTTTCATCCCATTCCTCTTCATCCATTGCAATCTCATCCTTATCAAAGTTTAGCCATTCATTTTCAATGCAATATGTTTGTGGATTTATAAAGGATTCACTTTTAGAATTCCTAAAAGCGGAAGGTGTTTTTAATGTTAATGCATATCTTATAACTGAACAAAATAAAAGGAAGATAACAAATGCTAATGAAAATGCTTGATCTAAATAATATTTTAAAAGTTGGCTCAATAATTATGAAAAGACCTTATATTATTTTCTTGAGTCAAGATTTCCAACTAGGTACAAAAACACAAAGCAAACTACAATGCAAAGCACACAAAGCACATAAAAGCAAATATAAGTAGTCGCTTAATCATTAATTCTTGCAAACAACCGGAGCTTCTTCAATTTCCTAATTCTAGAATACTTCTTCAACTGAAAGCTTTCACACAAAGGTGCTAGTTGGAGCTTCTTCTAGAGCATGGACAGTTAACTAAGGTAATAATTCATCTTTTTTGTTGTTTTTTGCTCATCATCATAGTTCCAGCCTTTCCCTTCACCTTCCTCTACATTGTCGATATCCATGACAACAAGTTTCTGTCCTAAGACTTCCATCATGTTTTCAGGTTTCATCACATATGCTGACTTTAGAAAAGAAACATGGATAGGTGGGATTACAATGTCTTCTTCCTCTGGCTTCCTTCCTTCTATTCTGGTCAACCTTCTTTCTTGCTTTATCCTATCAACTCTTTTGTGATCATCTTTCTTAGGCTTAAAGTCAAGCCCAAAGATCTGATCAGCGGCCTTAATTTTCATTATGTTGACTATTTTAAGATTTCCAGTAATTGGATCATTCTGGAATGGTAACCTATGTTTCAAAAAGCATTTAGCTATCATTCTAGCAGTATCAGAAATAATTGGTCTTCTCAACGCTGTATTCTCTAGTGCCCATTCGATGTTCATAATCTTGAAGGCATGGAGATTAATCTTTGCAATCTTCTGCTTCGATATAAGGGACTGCCACATTCCTTATCTTGGAAAAGGTTTCTTCTACCTTAACTTTCACTAGAGTACCATTGATAATGTACTTCAGACATTGGTGTAGAGATGATGTCACAGCTCTAGAGGCGTGTATCCATAGCCTTCCTAATAACATGCTATACGAAGGATGGATATCCATCACTTGTAGGGTTATCAAAAACATCTGAGGCCCTACAGACAATTCAATGTCAATGGTCCTTATCACCTGTCTAGGGGAACCATCATATGCTCTAGCTGTCATGGTACTTAGCTTCATATGAGTAGTATCAATTAGCATCTCATCTAGCATATGCCTTGGTAACACATTCAAAGCTGAACCATTATCTATAAGCACTTTGCCGATCAGATAGTCCTTATATTTCATGGTGATATACAAGGGCTTGTTATGCCTAGTCCCTTCTGGGTCTAGATCATCTTCAGTGAAGTATAAGTAATTGGAGGCTTGAATTCTTCCCACCAAATACTCCATTGTATCCTGAGTAACATCCTGTGGCACATATGCTTCATTCAACACGTTTTGCAACGTTTTACGGTGTAACTTAGAACTTAAGATAAGTGACATTAAAGAGATTCTAACATGAGTTTTCTTCAACTAATCTACAACACTATACTCATTATGCTTCATCAACTTCATAAATTTGTTTTACTCCTCTTCACTTATAGGTTTGTTCACTTTTATATCTTTAAAAGCATCAACTGTTTCTTTTTCTTTAGCTTTCCTCTGCCTCTCTAATTCTTCTAGTGTAAAACACCAACCACTTCGAGTTAAACCATCAATTTCAGTATGGAAGATAGGAGTAGGATTTTTAATGTTGAAAGTATACCCATAATTGTAAGGCATTGTGCTATAATTTCCATTATTGGTGCATACAGGCTTGGTTAGGATTAGTTTTGGTGGACTACCCATAATTAGTTGGAGTCTATAAACCTTTTTTTTTCCTCCTAACAGCCTATCATCCCAACTTCACTGCTTTCTTTTGCACTTTTTATCCATATCATGCTGAAAATCAGCATCCTTTTCACTTCTTGGTGAAATTCTTCGCAATCATCAATGTGATGTCCCACCTTGTCATGAAACTTATAGTAATTATTTCAATTCATTACTGGTTCAAACTCGAATAAATATCGAGACTGTACCATCATACCATACAGTTTTTCCATGAAAACCTTCAAAGTTCTTTCCTTCTTACCCTCTACTCCTACAACATTCACCCCTCCGCTACTTGTAGCATGATTGGGTAAAGGGTTGGAATTCACATTCAGTGCATCATTAAAAGTTATCCATCCAGCTTTTATTAATTGTTGAAGCTTGTTTTTAAATGCGTTACAACTTTCAATGTTATACTCAACAATGCTAGCAGGATACTCACATGTCATATCAGGCTTATACCAATTTGGGTATGGAGGCTGTAGTGGGGTTAAGGGAACATGGGCCATTTGCCCAATACTCAACAACTTCGAATACATTTCTCCTTAGGTAAGTGGTAATGGTGGCAATTGTTTTTAGGTTCTTTGAAAATTCCTTCTTGAAGGATTAACAATCTGGTTACTTTGTTAATGTTTAAGCATATGATGTTCACAAACATGCCCTAATGATTTTTCTAGTATTATTCCTTTTTCTCCTTTTTAGTATATGCCAAACGCAACCTTTTTTTAATTAATTCAATTTTATGCCTTTAAAGAACCTATTTATAATAAATTTCTTTTATCTCTAACATATTTTGCTTTTTATTATTTAATATTTGAGATTGTGATGAAGATATGATGTGTTTCTCTAGTATTAACTAAACTTGTTTCCATTCATAAAAATAACAAATTTTTTCTTTATAAAAAAACATAAAAATATTTTTGTATATGACCAACTATTTCAAATAAAAATCATATTTTCATGAAAAAAAATAAAAAATATATATCACAATTTAGTATTTTTTTTAAAACACTAAAATTCAAGAAAAAAATTTTATTCGCATGGCTTTTTTAAATTTAATGATAAGTTTATTAAATCTTGGAGAACTTGACCTACATTTCAAAAACATCAAAGAAGCAATTTGTTTATTTTAATGCCAAAGATTATGAACTTATATATAAGATGTATTATGAAATATTAAAAGAAACTAAAAAAAAAAATTCAGGCTTTCGCATAGATAGGTTCAACTCAAAAAGTCATGATTTACTCTATGTAGGCGAACCTATTTTGACTAACGGATACACTAATTGTTAAAAACACATATCAGTACCTTAATTTTTAGATAAAAATAATATAATTTGTCTTAGGTAGAGCATACTAGGTGTGATATGTCCTCCATATATACAACTAGTCATCTTATTCAAATTCTAAAGACTAGTTAAGATTTTTAGTAACCAAAATACTAGGCGATGATTTTAATCTATTTTTTTTTATCAAGAATAAGAATCTCTTGTTCTTTCACACCTGAATATCATAATCTAAAAGGATAATTATTGCAATGCCGTACATGTGTGACAAACATGAAAAAAATACATTATACTGATTAGTATTTAAAAGTGTATTTTTATCAAGGTTTTGTATCATTATTTTACACTTGAAGTATCGATAACTCCTTAACTAGAGCATGTTTTATAATAAAATATCTATCACATATTTAATTTATGGTAAATATTTATATTAAATGTAAGTCTATCACATAAATCAAGAAATTGATTACTGAGTTTAAATACTGAAATTGAGAAAACAAATAGAGGTTTAAAATTAAAAAAGATATGTTGGTTCAGTCCAAACTGGAACATCATTTGGTTATTATATTATAACTAGAGTTATAGAACTTGGATTGAGGTCTACTCTATATGAGTGGAACGTTAAGACATGGGCCTAAAACTTTTATGAGAGTCCAATATTCAAAAAGACTATTTCAAATTCAAATTCTAGCAATAATAAAGAAGTACAAATCTATCTTACAACCCAGATATTGTTTAGGGTTCAACCCATGTCTCGAGTTATTAAAGTCCAAATACATCAATTTTTTTATTAGAAAACCAGGATAATTTTTTAGAACTTTTATGAAAACAATCTATTCAAATTCTAATGTTAACAATGGTTTTTTGGCAAATAAGAAGATAAAGATTGTCACAAAGTCAAAAGGTGGTCTCCTACTTAATAATTAATCATCAAATCAATAGTTTTAAATTTTGGCCTATAAAATGAGGCATTTACCATGCATTTAAGCATCTTGGTTTTCAAACCAAGATCATGCTTTTTATTTCCTTTACTTATGTTTTTATCTTATTTATTTATGTTTCTTTTCTTTATTATATTTAGCTAAGTTTATTATGTTAACGTGAAAAAATTTCACTAATGGTGTTAAGATAAGTATATTATAAACTCGATATGGACTTCAATGCTTATATCCTAAACAACTTGCTATTAACATGTCTTATCATTTTTATCTTATTAATTCTTCATACCTTGCTTATTAAATAGTTAATCTAAATTTGTGTTTTATAATATTTGGTACAACAAATGCTTGACACTTTCATAGTCAACCATATGGTATAATCTACATTTGTCCTATGAAAGGATCTTTATTTGTTGTTAACATAAGTTAGTATCATGAATTCCTAATAATATTTAAAAGTTTGGCATTATTTAAATAAAATAATTAATATGATCATGTTAATAATTTATAATAAGTTATTAATAACAAATCATCAAATTAGAAATTTCTTTATATGTGGTTTCTAGTTGAATAATAAAAAGAGTTTATATTATAATTATTTGAAATATCATTAGTAGATTCTCTAACCTTGACAACTATTTTTATCATTTTTTAATCTTCACATTGATCTTACATTTCAAAGTCCGCTTTAACTCATTATTATTATTATTATTATATAGTTAACCTCCATGTGGTTCGACCTTGAACTTAGCGGGTTATTTGTTACTTTAGCACTCTTACACTTAAAATAATATATCAATCTTTTGCTCATGTTATATACCAATTAACAAATTTGCTCGTAAGTGGTGTATTAAAGTTGAAACATTTACCTTTTAGTTTCTATTAGTATTATTTTAATATTCTTGGCTTAATGATGTTTATTTCATTGTTTCAAATAAGATAAATAAAGATAATCTTGTATAGTAACTTTCAAGTCTTATTTGAAAGCTTTCTAAATCTTTGATCTTCATGCAATTTAAACCTAATTAAAAACAAGACCTTCTGAATCTTCTGTTACAATTTCAACTATATATAATGGTTAGAATTTAACTTGATTTACTAATTTGCATCTTGAACTCTTATTGAATTCTCAAAACCTAAAAATCTTAACTATTAATGAAATAATACAATAAAAATTATTATGCTAAAAATATTAGAGAAATTTTCCAACATATGATGATCATATCAATTTGTTCTCATAAAAAATATAAAATATTTTATTTTCTAAATGATTTTCAATATCTACTTAAAATGGTATTTAAGTTATTTTTCATTCATATTTTTCAATCAAATATATATTTTTAATAAGATCAAGTACATATATAATTTAAATAATATTTTATTTCTCTTTTAACACATGTACAATGCTATAACAAATATGGATGAT
Organism: Populus ilicifolia; assembly: GCA_015708895.1. Lineage (NCBI taxonomy): Eukaryota > Viridiplantae > Streptophyta > Magnoliopsida > Malpighiales > Salicaceae > Populus > Populus ilicifolia. The sequence continues at coordinate 359,204 of SRLM01000066.1, read as the reverse complement.
TCATTGTAGCCCCCTTATATTTTTCTATTCACTACTACAACATGGTGACTTTTTTATCCTTCACAAGAAAAATTACTTGTTTTTAAATCAAGGGTATTTTTTTGTCTTTTCATACAGTTCCTTAAGCATTATTAATTTGTTTAAAGGCATTTTGGTTGATTTAATATAACTAAAATATCCCCAAGTGTAAACAAATAAAGGGTTTCTAGTAGGGGTATTTTGATTTTTTTTAATATATAGTATAATTACACATGTACCCTTAAATGTAAAAAACTTAATTCATTGAGGTCAGGGGTATTATTGTCTTTTAACCATTTTCTTTTATTAATTGTTAGTTTAGTTAAGTATAGTTAGTAATTGAACTTTAAAATAATATTTTTAATTTGAAAAAACTACTAGTGTATTAGAGCTATTAGTACACTTTATGTGGTGCCTATGGTAGCTCCAGGTGGTAAAAAATAAGTTTTTGCCATCTTATGTTATTCCTTACCATCTCCTTTTCAATGTGGAGTGGTGTATGATGTTTAGAAGTTGCTGATTTATTATCGATGATCTTTATATGATTCGATCCTTTTACTTTTGATTTATGTGTATTTTTAATTATTTGTTTTATTAAAGTCATGATATTTTTCAATTTAACCCTTGTTTTTTAATTTGTGTAGATAATTTTTTTATTTGGTCCATCTACTTTTAATTTTTAATTTTTTTTCTTTACTTTTTTGTCAAAAAATTTTTATGGATTTCAATTTTATCCTTTATAGTTTTTTTCCCAGTGATAATAATGATTCCAATTTAGTCCATTTTCTTTTAATTTTTTATTATTTTTCTTGGCTTTTTTTATCAAAGTTTTTATAGTTTTCAATTCTATCATTCAAATCATGTTCATGACTTTTATTTTTTTCAATAACAATAATTACAATAATAGTAGTAATGATGGTAATAATAATAATAATAATAATAATAATAATAATAATAATAATAATAATGACAATGATAATGATAATGAAGAAGAAACTTATAATAATATTAATTGTGATAATAATGATTCCAATAGTAATAGTTGTAAGAGTTGTAAGGATAATGATAATTATAATGACAAAAGTAATAATAATAAAAATTATAGTTATGATATTAGTAATAATAACATTAATCATGGTAGTAGTAATAATTATTATTATTAGCACCATCATTATATAAGGGAGAAGAAGTATAAGAATAATAATGATAATAAAAACACTAATAATAGTAATGATGATAATAATAATATTAATAACAACCGCAGCAATAATAACAATAATAGTAGTAATTATTGTTAATATAATAATAATACTAATAAAACTATTACTAATATTAATAATAATGATAATTCTAGCAGCAATAACAATAATATTAATGATTGTGATAATAGTAATAACAATAATAATTATTTTAATAATGTTAAAAATCACAAAAATCAAAATCATACGCGGAGAAGCAAAAGCCAGAAACAAGCTACCTCAATTCCTGCTCCACCTGGCTAAGAAATGTAGCGTGCCCACTTGGAATTATACAGCGTCCAAATTCCAGGGCAAATAATTGGTTGGAATTGTTTCCTGAGGAGTCATCTCAAAATTGAAAAATAAAAACAGGAAATAGATCTTCAACAGAATCATGCTTCTTATATATTATAAATATAAAATAAAGTTGAAGTGAAGTTGGTTCCAATCCTAAATGGTCCAAACATTATTGTTAGAATGCGACAGTCCAATCTTAAAAGGTTTTCAACACAATCATGCTTTGTCCTTGTAGCATGTGCCATGTCTCAAGCTTCTGTGATCCAAGAATCAGGCTATTGGGGTTTGATGAAGTTAGCTGTTACTAGAAATATAGCTGTTACTAGAAATAAAATAAAAGAAAAGAAAATCCTCTGTAAGGAAATTAATTACTCAATTAATCCCTAATTAAATTAGTTTTCTGATTGTTCTTCACAAACTTCTAAGAATAAAAATATTTTATTAGACGTCTTAGCTGAATTCTAAATCAGCCTATAATAAAATAAACAAAAACAAATAAAAAAAAGTGGGGGGCAAAGCACCTTAGATCACGTACTATTGTAGTTTACAATGAAATATACTGTGGATATATATAGTGATTCTCCCAAGTCTCTTAGCTTTTCTCTTAATGAAAATTAATAACCTCATAATATCTTCTTTGTATACTAAACTTTGAAGTACGTGTCTTAATTATTCGTAAGCTATCTATAATTTGATGTCATGAGTGTTTTTCTTGAAGTTATTCTATTTCATGTCATGAGTGTTCTACTGAGGGGGGAAAAAAACTCTATTTAATGTCATGAGATTTAGTAATCCAAATATTTTTTTATTTTTAATACTAATATATTAAAAATATTAATTTAATATTTTTTTAAAATAAACAGATTTTTAAATGCACTCAATTCCGAGTACAAAAACAAATTATGTTTTGATCGCGGGCATAACAATCATGGCAGTAAGTACATGCTTTAGGAGTTCTTTTTATTAAATCAATATTATAGTAAAAAGATTAAATCAATACATATTGATAAATGATCAAAATATAATCAAACAATTAATCCATTTAATAGAATAACTTGTATTAAAATATATTTTTATTTAAAAATGTATTAAGATATTTTTATATTTTTAATATTATCACATTCAAATTATTTAAAAATAAAGACTACGTATTCAATCTTCACAAACTTTAATATGTATTAAGTCAGATTTGTGTAATTACATTTATCAAGTTTACTTAATTAAGATGGAATATTTATGGCTACTTTAATCTCTAGTGTTTTCTCTCCCGGTACATGCAAAGAATACTTTAAACTTGTAATTACATTTATCAAGTTTACTTAATTAAGATGGAATATTTATGGCTACTTTAATCTCTAGTGTTTTCTGTCCCGGTACACGCAAAGAATACTTTAAACTTGTAATTACATTTATCAAGTTTGCTTAATTATATGATAAATGATGCAACAAAGAAGGATACGAACCATTACATTTAACGGAATAATTAACCATTCTACATATTCATGATTTCGAGAGAGAAAGGCCCTTTGGACATCCTTTGCATGAGGATAGAATTGATAAACGATGCAACAAAGAAGTATTCTAACAACGAAAGGATTAACAATACGAAAGGTACAATTCGATTGAGAGAGATGATGCTTACCCTCCATTCTCTATTATATCATATTAAGGGCAGAGCAGTCTCCTCCCATACAAAGCGTACAAAGGGACGAAGGACATCCTTTGCATTAGGATGCTTCCACTCCACTACTGTCTCCCACCATTCTTTTGGATATACCGTGATGTATTTAAGAGAAAGGGGAGGAGATGGCTGGCCATTTTCAAGCAACGGAAGACAAATTGGCATCCTCTTCAGCTTCTCATAATACATTACAGTAATATCTTCAAGAGAATTGCAAATCAGTTTTGCACTGCAAATGCTTTTCAGTTCTGGTAATTCATTCAAAGTCAGAGTTCCTAACTTTGGGAGAATTTCTTCCGTGATGGAATTGGAGGTGCTGCTTTCTTCATCTGTTGTTCCTATTATCTCCTCCATTTTCCTACATTCACTAACTAAAATCTCTTCCAGGTTTACGAGGTTTGGCAGCAGAACAACCGGGAACAACTTCTTCATCCTTTCACATCCATAACAACTAAACACCTTAAGCCCAGAAAACATACCATTATATGATGGCAATCGTGGTGGTGCAGAGCAGAACCAAGAAGATGAAACCAAGCTCTCCATGCTCTTGCAATCCCAAATGCTGATGGCCTCCAGTTCAGTTGCATTCTCTAATGACAAAACATCACATAAACTTCTTGCATCGATGCATTCGCAAAGCAGTCCTTGAATGCCATTTAAGAACTTGACCTGAAAATCTCCATCTCCGTTGAAACTCAAATTACTCAATCTAACTGTTTTACTTAGAGACATACTAAAGGCTTCCCAAAAATCTCCATACAAAAATCCTACTGAAATTTTGTATGTGCTTAATGATTGGATCGTATCCTGAGATATGAGAAACTTCTCGAAGTCAGAGAGACATTCGAATCGGCATTCCAAAGTTTCCAAATTTCTCAAGGATACTACTTCCTTTAATTTAACTGTTGTCAGAGCAGCACCTGGCATCTCACGGTCTTCAAGTACAAAGACTTGCAGTTGAGAGAGTTTTGGTAATATCCCACTAGGAAACTCCTTTTCACCACATCCATTCATTCTAAGATACCTCAGCTTGGTTAGGCATTCCATTTCTTGAGGCATCTTTTCAAGTTCAGTGTAAGAGAGATCCAACCTTCTCAGTTTCCCGAGCTTCTTTAATGATGGAACACGTCTTAATTTCTTACAATGTTTGAGCAATAACGCAGTGAGATTCACCAAATCAGAGACAGAGTCTGGCAAATTTTCAATACCTGTCCAAGACAGATCGAGGACCTTGAGCTCATGCAATTGCTTGAAAAATGAATCCGCAATAAATCCCAACTGACAATTTTCACAGAGCAATAGAGTTGACAGAAAGGGACACATTGGTGAATGGCTGGAAGGAATTTCTTCGATCTGGTTTCGCATTAGTGAGACTCTTCTGAGATTCTCTGTCCACTCCTCTGCATCTGGTATCTCTTTCAATTGCACACGTGCTTTAACCATGACTTCAGAGTTTTCTTGCAGTATTTGGATGGCCATGTCCCTAATCAAGTCATGCATCTTGACACATTTACTATCAGCATCATTTATAGCACTTTCCAATAGGCAGACATGCTCAAGTCTATTAAGCATCGTGTGGCCCTCATCAAATGCGTCTCCCCTGTTCCTCATTCCTTTAATTATTCCCTCGTCGATCAAATAACCTATCAACTCCTCCCGTTCAATCATATCATCTTCAGGAAATAATGCACAGTACAAGAGACATTGTTGAAGTGCTAAATCACCTAACCGATCATAACTAAACCTCAATAACTTGAATACTTCATTGTCCCTAAATTCTGATTCTCTCAATTTGTTCAATGTATTTCTCCACTCATGTAGGTCATTCACTCCCCTCATGCTTCCTGCAACTGTAATAATTCCCAGTGGCAAACCAGCACATTCCCTTGCAACATCTTTCGCAATTACCTTCACTTTTGGTGAAAGCGCTCCATCACATCCAAGTTTCTCCATAAAAAAAGTCCAAGCTTCTCCCTCAGAAAGTGGCTTCACTTCAATTTTGTGCTGGCAAGCCATCCGATGACAAACCGTTTTTGATCGAGTTGTTATAATCAGCTTGCATCCTTCCAACAGCACAGGAATTCCCACTTCATGTAGCTCAAAATTGTTCCACAAATCATCTAAAATAAGAATCCATTTTTGTTTCTTCCTTAGTTCTTCGGATATTTTGGCAGCTCTATGCAGATTATCAACCTCCCTTGAAAGGTTAAGATTAAGAAGTTCAGCAATAACATTCTGCAATCTATTAATGCTGAAATCTTCAGACACAGTTACCCACCAAACATGATCACAAATATCTGGTCTTTGTAGAAGCTCATTATGGACATGTTGCAGTGTTGTGGATTTACCAACTCCCCCCATCCCATAAATGCCAATGATTGGGAATTTATCATCCATTAACGAAGACAATATCTCCTTCGTATTCTCTTCAAATGCTTGACCCACTGGCTTTGTAGAGCTAGTAGGTAATGGAACTCCTCTAGTCTTGTTGTATTTCAGACTTCCAGAAGATCCAGCTCCAGCACCAACCTGCACTGATCTTCGACTATTCTCCACATCCTCCTCCACTGGTTCTGTCCTCACTCTAACCATGTTCTGCAAATCATACTTAATGACATCATTGTTTACTGATGGAGCAAATAGTTGGCCATAATATCTTCCATGATCAAGACACAATGGATCTGTTGGTTGGGATGAATCTCCTCGAGGCTCATCAGCTTGATTAATTGATGGCCTCTCACAAGAGCTACCTCTCTCCAGATGCTGCACTTGTTCTGTTCTCGGTACAGTTTCAAGTCCATCATGCAGACGTTCCACATTCTCATCTTCCTGCATTAAATAGGTAGAGATTTCATTCAGCAGCTGCTCCTTTGAAAAGGCAGAGTGTATCTGAACCCAAGTACTGTCAGCAAATTGATCCACTAAATCTGTTCTTTGTGTTGCTTCTCCTCTATTCTCATGAGCATCAACTCCGAGTCTCCAAGGAGAGACATTTCTGTCAACATGCTGAAAAGATCCTTCACCAGTGTTTTCCATGCCATTTGCCACTTCTAAACGCCAATGAATTCTCTCAGGCCCACCATCTTGTGCCAAATTACCAAGTACTGCATTGTCTTGTTCTTGTGGACAGGTGGAAATGTCCACATTGCTTGAACTTGCTATGCTTTTATGTCTTTTGTTGCCAACATGCATAGCTAGAAAGGCTGCTGCTTGAACTTCTTTAGGCACCTGACCACAAATGTCAACACCATGCCCTCTCTCTCCTGATAAATGCCATTTGATCCTCGAAATGGAAGTACCATTGGCAAATAAATGCCCAAAAAACTTACACTTCATGCTTCCATCATTCATATCTTCAACTTCATTCCAAAACTGATTATCTGATCTACCCATTTTGTCCTACAGATAAAAAGGGTCAAAATATTGAATAAAAATTAATGGAAGTACATTAATTGGAAAAGGAAGGTTGAAACTAAAATAATAAGTTACAAACAGCAAAGAAACTAAGAAGAAAAAACAATGAATTCAAGGTTAACTTGGGATCAATTTAGTATGAACTCCATAAGGCATGGATTGTTACAACTGAGAAAGATCAAATTATTTATTTTTGGAAACTGTTGATGATCCTACCTACAAAGTTTCTCATTAGAATTTCTACAACTTGTGTTTTCCTTGAAAGATTCAAACCAGAGTTACATGTGAAAAACAAAATGAAGAAGATGGAGCATAAATCATATACCTGGATTCAAGTAATTCTTCAAGTGCTGGTTTGCTGAAGTAGTATACAGGAAGAAAAACAAGATCAGAGAAGAATTATGGTTTAAAAATAACAAGGAAGTTGCAAGATGTTTAGCTCCAGATGATTCGATTCAATCAGAAAAGGAATCACTGATCATCAGAAAGGTTTATGAAATTTGATGAGGGAAAGTGGGAAATCAATGGGATAATGAGATGAGATTTGCAAGAGAATGTTACAGTATCAGAGATTATTGTATTGTGTGACAAGAAGGAAGTTGCTACGAAGGAAGCCACAAACTTTACCTTCCAAAGATTATATTATAAGCTAATTTCTGACTGAGTTGACGTATGGACCCACCCCATTGTTGAAACTTTGAAAAAGCTGACCTGAAAATGTAATAGCCTGAAGCTTAGCTTCAAGTGCTGTAAGTGGTATTGAAACAAAGTATTGACCGTCATTATCTGATCCACTCCAACTTCCATTCCCTAAAAATTTAACGAAGCACAGCATTAGCAATAAAAATAGTGCTTAGGGGTACTGAAACAACCGTTTTATATATAACTTACGAAATTCTACTTATGAATACCTACTTGGTTCACACCTTGAGCTTGAGAGATCAGGCAGAAACACAAGTTTGATCGCTCCTAGAAAGGTTCGAAAACTGCTTTTCCTATAATGATTCCTGAGCAGACCGTCCTATTCGTTTTGGTTTTACAACTAGTTTCGTTTCCCACGCTTTGTTATGGGTACAGATTCGAGATGTCAGGAACGTTCTTCCGAGCATAAATTTTTATTTAAAACAAAAGGCGTGTGTGGTTTTTTAAAACATTTTATTTATTTTAGATTGATCTTCATCATATATTTTGTGTTTATTTTGTATAATTAATTTGTTTTTTTATAAAATTATTATAATTTTATAATTTAGATCATAACGGATTATATGTATCATAGCGGATTACAGGCAAAAATCCTCCTTGTATTTTATTATATGCAATATTATATGCAAGTACGATTTTTTAGTGTTAAAAAAATTGAATAGATACAGAATGTGGTTCAAATAAATTTTTTTATTAAATAGACTTATTAATATTTTTGGCTACCAAACTAGCTTTCGGCATTTAGTGGCTTGAACCCAAAGGTCAAGAACCTGGTCCCAAATGCCAACAACCGAGCATGCAAAGGTTTCCAACCCCATGGTGCCTTTTCCTTGTCATAAATATAAAATAAAACTTAAGTCAAGGAGGTCCAGTCTTAAATGCTCCAAACATTATTCTTGTCTCAAGCTTATGTCATCCAAGATTTCATATTTATTATAAAATTATAATTTTATGAGTTTTTATCTCATGATTCAAGAAGTTTATATTTTAAATTCAAGTTTATAGTCAATTTTATAATTCATAAGAATATTTGATCCCTGAATTAGTTTTCTAATTGTGCTCTTAATCCCTGAATTAGTTTTCTAACTGTTTTGTATAAATTCTTAAGAATAAAAATATTCTAACAATAGTTTTGAAGCTAAAAATGCTACTCTATTCGACTTTTAATTCAAATTGTAGTTATATAGTTAAATGTTTTTCTTTTTAATAAATCCATTATTGATTAGAAATTTATAACTTATTTTATAATTCAAAATGGAGACTTGGTTTATTTTTTAAGTTTTTTTTATCTTTGTAAAATCAATTGAAAGAAGATTGGACTACGTCGGCTTAACTCAAATTGACAAAATCAATGATATACATTAATAATAAATTCCAATATTCAGAGTTGAAAAATCAGTGGAGCAAAATCCATCTCTGATTTAAACCATGCTTGGAAACATAGTATAAACCATATTTTTTTTAAATTTAATTTTTTATGTTTTTAAATCATTTTGAGGTATTACGTCAAAAATAATTTTTTTTAAAATTAAAAAAAATATTATTTTAATATTTTTTTAAACAAAAACACTTTAAACCTAACCACTGCTACAAACATCCTAATCTCGTTACTTTTAATTATAGACCTCTAAATTTTCAAGAGAGCCTAGTGCACGCTTTGCCAAACAATCCTTTAGGAAAATGACTTGCCCTCCGACGACTTTCTATAACAGGCCAGGATTAATTTCGACCCTTCGTTGGCGATAACAGCGATGGGAAAGATGACACTTCTCTACATCCTTGCCCATTTCAATTCCGAGAAACCCCCCCACCATCCCATGAGAAAGTAGTCCTCTTTCTTTGAAGAATTTTCCCAATTAGTCCTTATATTTTAGATACGGTCTTCAACATGCTTTTACAAGTTTAATTACTCTTAACTTGCCCTTAAGACATTTTCTAATCTATCCTTTCAATAAGTATCTTTGTTTAAGCTATCAAAGATATAATTACTTGGAACAACCTCAATCCTGCCTAATTTATTAAAAAAAATGAAAACTAAGATTTGTTTTTCATGTTAATTTTTTTCTCATGGTTACTTGTAAAGAAGAAACTGTAATCTAACCATTAACATGTTATTTAATAATTAATTAAATTCTAAATCTTTTGTTTTATTAATTTTGACTTAAAAAATAAAATCAACCAATGACCCTATCGATTTTATTATTTTATTATTAATTAATTTTTCCCAAACATTTCAATTTTTTTAAAAAATAATTCAAAATTCTTAAAACAAAACTATATATATATATATATATTGGGATGTACAAAGCACAAATAATAATAATAATGTTGGATGCAAAACATAGGCTGCAACGCAGATGGAGCAAGAAATTCCACCCCAAGAAAAATCCAAATCAATGAGAGGCGAAGAGTTCTTGGTGTTTCTGCCATTATCAATTTTATTTTATTTTTACGCTCTTAATGTGAGTATATAAACAATCATAACATTTACAATTCAACCCAAAATTGATAATGGCAGAAACACCAAGAACTCTTCGCCTCTCATTGAAGACCAGGCTCCTCCTCGCCGCCCACTCCTTTGGGATTCGCGCCGCCAGCCGTTCCGACCACACCGTAAACCGCAGCGTATTGAACATCTTCGACCCCAAGGCCGCTGCTTCCGCCAGACCAATCAATGGGGTCTCCTCTTTCGACAACACTATTGACCCTACCCGCAACCTGTGGTTCCGCCTCTACGCCCCCACATCCACCGCCACTACGGATGCTCTGCCTGTCATCGTATTCTTTCATGGTGGGGGTTTCGCATTCATGGCGGCTAACTCAAAATCTTTTGACGTCCTCTGTCGGCGACTTGCACGTGAAATTAATGCAGTTGTTATCTCTGTTAACTATCGGCTTGCTCCTGAGTACAAGTACCCATGCCAGTACGAAGATGGCTTTGATGCATTGAAATACATCGATGGCATGACCTTTGAGAATCTCCCAGCAAATTTGGATCTTGGAAGGTGTTTTATAGCAGGTGATAGTGCAGGGGGTAATTTGGCTCATCATGTCGTGCTCAAAGCTTGTGAACACACATTTTCTAACATAAAGATCAAGGGACTTATAGCAATGCAGCCATTTTTTGGAGGGGAAGAAAGGACAGAATCAGAAATCAAGCTTGTTGGGGTTCCTTTAATATCAGTGGAACGTACAGACTGGATGTGGAAGGCGTTTCTGCCTGAGGGATCGGACCGAAACCACTCGGTGGTTAATGTCTTCGGACCATATGCGGTGGATATTTCAGGCGTGAAGTTCCCTGCGACGTTACTCTTTGTCGGAGGGTTCGATCCCTTGCAAGATTGGCAGAAGAGGTACCATGAGGGGCTGAAGAAATCTGGGAAAGAAGTGCATTTGGTAGAGTATCCAAATGTTTTTCATGGGTTTTATTGCCTGCCTGAATCGCCTGAATTTTCATTGTTGATCGGTGAGGTGAGGAGTTTCGTGCAAAAGCAGTCATCTGCTACATAGGTGGAGGGGACGAAGATATCTATTTTATTATTATATCTTATTTTATTCACATTCAATAATTAAATCGTATTAAATTGTAATGATTTTATTTACTATTGAAGATAGATTATATGATTTGAGTATTGTTATCTGCCCACAATAAATTACATAGTTGGTTTTATCGACAAGAACAAATTTCCTTTAGCAAGAAACGCTAATTTGTTTTCAATGCTGGAAGTACGAGTGGCTGATATCTTTTTTAGATATTTTTTAATGATTTTAATATTATAATATAAAAAATAAAAAAATAATTTTAATATATTTTTAATTAAAAAATAATATCATAAAAAAAATTTTCATTTCACTACCAGTCACCCTAAAATAATATTTTACTAGTGTTTATAAGAGTATTTTTTATTTTAAAATGTATTAAAATAATATATTTTTATTTTTTTAAAATTATTTTCGACTTCAACATATCAAAATAATTTTAAATATTAAAAAAATATTAATTTAAAAACAAGAAAAAAATAAAAAAATTTCTATTTTTTTTAAAATATTATTAAAACATAAAAACAAACTGATATAAGTATTTTATATATATATATATATATATATATAATTGTCGGTCTATAAGTAATATAAGTGAAGTTGTAGGTTTGCCATGTTAAATTCTCTATCTATAATCAACCTTGATTTATTATTAAATAATGCCATTTTGGGTTTTATTTTTAACTAAATGATGTTTGAGAAAAAATAAATTAAATAACATTGTTTTAGACAAAAATTTAAAAATAAATCCTTAGAGTTGACATTATCAGATTTTATAGTGATTTATTCAGGTCAACCAAATCATTAATTAATCTGTCAAGTACTAATTAATCAGTTAAGTCACTCAAAATTTGATCGGATTAATTTTTTACTTGATAGAAAGTAAACTTGATCTAAATCAGATTTTAATCAGCAATTGACCCAGCTAGCTGGTTTTTGCAGACTGTTTTTGTACATGTCGAGGGGAACTGGGAAGGGAAATGTTCAATGAAATGTGCATGACAACAGGGTTGATAATTGATAGTTTGACACAGTACAGTTTTCATTGTATCTGGGAGAGAAGCCATGAAGAAGAGGACAGCATAAAATGCCAAGAAATACATAAAACGATTATTGTGTGTTTGGTCTTATTAGATTACCCGATGCACCTGCCCCCCAACGCAGCATAGCCAGTCGGAAGTGTACTGTTTCATGCGGGGGTTCTTGCAGGGCAGAGAAACGACCCAATCCTTTGGGTCCCAAGCTCGAAGCCAACCCTAGCATGGAATGGATACAGAGAGTTTGAAAAAGTGTCATTTTCGAGGTCAGACCCCGGGCCAGGTCTGACTACTTTAATCTCAAGTGACTGACCCAATTCAAAATCAATGTTTTTGACGTTTCACGTTGGATCAAAGTGGGCCACCCTTTGTTCCTGAATGCTGGAAGTTACTATTTTTTCACAGAGGTGAAAGGTGTAGCAGACAGCAATCACAGACCATGCTAATCTTGTATAAAGTAACAATTAGTAAAAGCAACCGGGCCAAGAAATATCCAACTAGATTGAGCACATCTGGAAGATTTAGTCTCTGTATTATTTCACTTCTCTGAATAATTTTCAGGTTCCTTTTGCTTCTATATAAAAATTGATGTTTCTCATGAGTCATTATCCATTCTATGAAATTCTAGCGTTAGAGAGGTAAAAGTTTACACTTTGTATACCATGAAGTATAACGCTAGAAGTTAAACATCTCCATGCTGGATTTGTTTGATTTAAGAGCAGTGATGGCCCTTGAAAGATTGCTCTATAAAAGAATGACCGGTCATCTTTACGACTTATTTTCACAATCCTTCACCGGCCCGCTGAAGAACTCTTTGAAGCTCATCCGCCATCCCTTGTAAGAGAACAGGTTTTCGGATCATTCCATTCATTCCCATCTGCAGGCATCTCTCCCAAACATTATCCTCAGCACTGGAAGTCACAGCTATAATCAATGGCCAACTACGACTTCGGATCTTCCGGATTCGCATTGCCACTTCAAACCCATCCATTTCTGGCATTTGAATATCTAAAACAACTAGTCTGAAAGAAGTTTCAGCAGAGCTAAGAGCACTAAGGCATTCAAACCCGGATGAAACAGCAGTCACTTCACAACCTAACTTCTCAAGCAACTTCTTGGTAACGGTTCTGTTTAAAGCATCATCATTAGCAAGTATAACTCGAAGGCCTCTGAACTGAGGAATGGAACTTGGTTGTTCTGAGGAAAGTCCCGAGGCAAATGTGGCTCTTCCATAAGATGGTCGGATTTGAAACCGAAGAACCAGAGTCATGCTTTGTGCAAAACCCAGAGGGTTCAAAGATATCCAGATATTCCCTTGCATCATCTGCATATACACTTCTTAATATTGTTTCATATAGTATATAGTTCATGCATCTTAAATCTGCTACAGGAAGATAAATTGGAAAAAGAAAACAAAGCTCTTTATTTAGTATGCTTTCATAAAAGCCACAGCACAAACAAAGCATGGTATGGCACCAAATCATTTATAATAAAATAAAAAGCTTTTGAGTCCTATATGGAGGTGACACCAACTGAAAAACAAATGAGATATGGATGAAGAGTCCATTTGGTATGACTAACAGAGAACCATTTTAGACTTCGAGTCATGATTCTAAAGTTAATTGTCATGAATGACTTCTGACAAAAATAATTTAAGATGGACATATCTTTGGAAGGCATTGGCTGAGAACAATTTCTTTCAAGAACAGAGATGGTACAAGTTAGAATCAATAGGTTACAAGTTAGAAATTTCAACTTTTAACTTGATTGTAGAAATAAGTTTTTGATTCAAGAAAGTTATTTCAAACCGAACATATGGTTTTTCTTTGAGTAAAAAAAGAAAACTTGAATAATTTGCAAAAGTCATGCCAAACGAGATCTAACTTGGGCAATATTTAGTGAGGTTATTTGGAAGCGGAAGTGAGTTATAATTTCCAGAAATGGAACTAGCTAAGAGAGATTGCCCATAGAACAAGGTCATATTGAAACATTCTGCAAGGGGAGAATGCCTCAAATCTCATCAGATGCATTTACAAGAAGTTGTAAACTTAGAAAAGAAAGTTTTCTTTCATAAATTTTACTAGCAATTCTCTCAGTGCAATGCATTTTCATCTCTAGATTTAGGTGCATAAAATGGCATCATTACACCTCAAAGGGTGTCTGCTGCCATTGCCTCTATTGCACAATAATGCAGCAATAATTATCAACTACTGGCATGTGTAGTCCACGTAGATAAAAATAATATTTGATGTCTCACCTGTACAAGCCTTTTGCACATGATGAAGCCCAGACCCTCCTTAGCTTCAGCACTGTTTTGCCTCCTACCAGAAGAATTTGTGGTTGAGCTAGCTCCATCTGATAGAGAACTTCCTTCTCTGATCTCCATGTCAAACTTTATACATACAAACTCATCAGGAGCATTTGATTTCCACATCCCCAACATTCTATCTGTCTTGCCCTCGCTATCACTCTCTGAAAAAACTCGAAATATGACACTGCCCCCTCCATTGTAGATATTTAAAAGATATCCAACCATGTGTAAAATAACTTGAAAGGCCCTTCTTTCATCTCCTATCACTAGATCAGGCAAAGAACTTTGAACATCAAGTTCAAAATCAAAACCTTTATAAACACACAGGCACTTAGCAAGGCAACAAGCTTCTTTGATCATGGAGCGTAGACGAAAGGGCCTCATCCCTAAAGGGAACCTTCCAGTATTATCTTCTGCTGAAATATCCATCGCATCATTAATCAAAGTTGAAAGCACATTGCTGGTTTTCACCAATGTGTCAATAACAATCCTTTGCTCGAAGCCCATATTATCATTTTGGAACATAGAAAGCAATCCCAGGATTGAGTGCATTGGTCTCCTCATCCCATGGCTCATCACTTTTTGAAAGGAATTCCTCACCTGGCTTGCCATCATTGCATTATTCCTTGCCTGTTGCAGTGCACGATTTTGCTCACTCAGTTTCTCTCTCATGACTTTTGATTCTTCAAGAACTGCTGCATGAGACAAAGCCACAGCTACTTGATCAGCAACTACTTCCACTATTTCCATTTCCTCATGGCTCCAGCCTCTACAACTCATGCTTGGAAGAACCAAAACCAGTATAGCATAACAAGTATCCACTAATTCAGGTGTCCCCCCTTTGAAATTAGAAACCTGTAGCATTGGCATCCGGATTGCTGCCACAGCGCCTGACTCCTCCAACTCTCTACCACTTGAAGCACCAAGAGCTGAATCAGGCCTCAAAACCTTGACCCCCTTGCTACCTTGTATTTCTAACACATCTGGATCATTTACCGGGATAGAATGGCGATAAATTTTAGAATTGCCTTTCAACTCATGGGTGAGATGGAACTCCGTTCTATTCTCATTAGGCATCCATACAGCACAATTATGCAAATCTAAAGTCTTAGAAAGCTCAACCAGAGTGGTATACAATATTGTATGCTTATCAAGGGACTTCCTGATTTCTTGCGTTAGCATCCTAACATGCCAACTAGCTTCCTTTTGCTTCTTCATCATCCCCACCTCTTGGTCTAATTCCAACACATTTTGCTTTAAGAAAAGCTCCCTCACCTTCCATTTGAGAAGAAGAGGAATCAGAGTTAAAAGGGTTATGGCAGTTGCACAAGAGACCAAGGCCGTGAGGAATTTGGCAATGGTGAGGGACAGTATCAGCTGGAATGAGTGTGGTCCATAATAAGTCCATGCATTGATCAAATGTGTCAGTCCACAAAGGACTATGAATGCTATAAATTGAAGAAGGACCCATTTGAAAGGAAAGTTGGAGCAGCTAATAAACCAAAGAAGCTCAATTGGTATTGAAAAATACGCAATTGCAATAAAAATATCACTCACTCTCTGAGCTTCCATAATGTTGTGTATGCTCCAAAAACCCTCATCATCGCAATTACAATTCGCAAAGTCATTGTCACTTGCAGCGACCAAGATCGCTAGATATGAAATCAGCAAGAATCTAGAAGCTAATGCTCTTAACATTGCGCACCCAAGTGAACACTTGCCTAATGCATTCTTGTCACACGTTCCTAAATCTTACAAATCCCTAGTGTATCAGAATCCAAAAAACAAAATATGAAAGAGAACTACTTGAACCATGTCTCTAGAACCCCAAGTATGAATATGCATTCCCTGGTCTGAACTCTTCAAACACACAAACACAGACACACACAAGCTCACCAATTATAACAAAGCCATGTCTAACACTCCAAGATCTAAAATACCAACTTGAATTTCACACTAAAAATCAACAACACAACACCATCAACCAAATTTCAAGATCTTCCAGACCCATTAAAAAATAGACCACTGTGATTTTCTTTCCACAACCAGTAATCTTTGACATGTTTCCCCACCACTGCTCATCTTATTATTTTGATAGCCATACAAGAAGAAGAAAAAAACCCAAAATTCTAAATTGAAAACAAGTAGCTATCTATCATGTTGGAAAACAAAATGAGAAATCAGAAATGATGAGAGGACCAAATAAAAGAAGCAAGAAAGAACACACCTTTTGCCTCTCCTGAGTCAAAACCCCCTATCCAAGCCAAAACCAATTACTTTTTGCTATATTTTGAATAAAACCCAGGTCAAGATGCATCAACTTGCTCGCTCTAAAAAAAAGAAAAGAAGGGGGGAAGGGGGTTTTCCTCTCTTGCCCAGTAAAAGTGGAATTGTTGCTCTATGAGCTATCAATCACTCTCACAAAGAAGAAAGATTTATATACCTCTTCAAGAAAAGATCTTTCCGCTTTTCTTTTCCATTTTTTTCTTCCTAGCTTAGCCTAAATCACCTCTCCCCTCTCTAATAAAGTTCAAAGAGAGAAACTAGTGTGGTGAACTTGAGATGTGACGGGAGAAAGAAACAGTAGAAGAAAACACAGAATAGGGTTTAAGAAGTGGGGTCCTCACTTCTCCACACATACTGAATGTGAGGAGAACCTAGACACCCTCCTCTCTCTCTCTGTCCCATCACCCCATCAAGAATATGGTTTTCTATTCTTCCCTTCCATTATTGAACCTTTTTGCTCATCAAGAAAGTTTTGGCATTTGCTCCATTTTCTTATTATTAGCTAGGATTTCATCGAATTGGTTTCATTGTTTTTGTTTATAATATCATAAGTGTGGTAACTTTAGATTTAGAAAAAATATTTTAATTAATTAAATATTTTTTATTTAAATTTTTATTTTATAAAAACTAAAACAATCTACTTTTTATTTATAATTTTATTTATTTTACATTATCTGACAAAATATATATTTTTTTAAACTACAATTAAGAATATCTTTTTAAATTATAATCACAAAAATTATTAGCATAATAAGAATATGTTTGATAGTTTTTGCTTTTACATGTTTTTTAAAAGTAGATTTTTATAAAAAAATTATTAAATTTATTTTTTTAATATTTATTCATTTTTTATAATACTAATATTTAAAAAATATAAAAATTATTTTAATATATTTTTATACCAAAAATATTCTGCACATTTGACATTAATAGATAGAGAGAGACTTTCTTTTAAATGGCTAAATTATACCTAATCCTTCTAAACTAGTTTTCAAGTGTTACTTAACTCTGGGTAAAAATTTCTATATCCATCTGATATTTTAAATTATCATTGACCAATTATTACATGACATGTGTTATAATATGGTACGCGAATTTATTTTTTAAAATAAAACAATATACACACACGTGCCACACAAAAATTAAATTAAGTAACCCTCTATCCTTATTGATCTGATATAATACATTTGGATTAATTTATGATTTAGTTAAAATTTAATTTGACATTTTTTATTAAAAAAATATTAAAATTATATCGTTTTATTTTTTTTAAATACAGAAATAACGTTGATCTGGATTTATCTAAATTAACCTACTCCATCAGGAATATTAATTTGAATTAACAAATAAATTAAATGAAATGAAACAATTTATTGGTAGATCAGTGATGTGGAATTTTCCACGCATGCTCACCGTCGGATGGTGCAATGAACTGGCGAAGACCTCAAGGTTCTGCGCGCGTCCGAAGGCAGCTGCTTACGTGGTGATTTTAACCGTTCTAGTCCACGCCGGTTAGAAAGTGTGGCCCTTTTTTAAGGATAGGGGGAGTGCTACTCTGCTTCGCGAACCAAAATATGTAAGCACCGGTCACGTGCAGCACGTGCTCACTACAGGTAGAGAAAGGGGGCCACTCAGCACTGATTCGATTAAACTAATTAATTAATTTTGTCACTAACGTGACTCTATCGTGTCACGGGATGAGAAAGTTGATCCTTTAATTTTTTTTAAAATAAATAAATTAATTCTTATAAATAAAAATTCAAAAGTGAAGTTTCAAACTTATCAGTGGATTAACTTAAATTTTTAATTAGATAAGCTAGGTTTTTTCCTTCTTCTATTTTTTTAAATCTTTTTTTCTAATTTTTATATGAGTTATTTATTTTAATTTGAATTGTTGTATAACAAAACTATTTTTTTTCTTTTTTTAATAGTTAAATAGATTTATATTTAAAGACTGTAATGAAAACAGAGCACAACCGCCTACATCCCAAAATTAAAAAAGAAGAAGAAGAAGAAGAAGCTTATGTTGCCTCTTTTTAAAAATAATAATTGCACTATATTTTCAAATAAATTTTTTTAATTTAACTTTATTAGGCACCCTTTTTTAATATTTAGAATTATGGTCAGATCCAGTTTAAAAATATCAAATTAATATATTTTTTAATAATTTTAATATACTAATATTAAAAATTAAAAAAATTATTTTAATATATTTTCAAACAAATAAAAAACCTATATCTAAATAATCAATATTCGAGTAAGATCACCTCATTGTAGTAATTTTTTTTAAAATGTTTGTAGTCATTATTCAAAGGGTTTATTTAAATATAGTATTTGTATAAACTCACGGAGACAATCTTAATAACTTGTAAGCAAAGATAACCATGAATTGTGTCCAAAGAAGTGAAGACATGTTCCTATCAAGTATAACATTGTAGCAAGAAAGGAGATGCGGGCTTCAATATACAATTAGGTTTCCCCGGTATTCTTGCCAAAGCCAGCACAAGTCCCTCCAACTGGGACCAGAGACTTCTCATGTATTCACCCTTGACTATGCTAAAATAGTAAATTAACATTTTTTTTATAATTTTAATATTCTAATATTAAAAATAGAAATTTTAATATATTTTCAAATAAAAAACACTGAAGATGGTTTGACTAGGCAAACCATTGCAAGTTGCAGATTGTACCTCCACTTGTTGAAAAGAAACAGATGTCTATCTTACACATGCTTGGAGTTACCAAGGCAATCTACCCACAAAAGATATGAATTATTTGCCAAAAAATGCAGAAGACAGGTAGGTTTTCAGAATAGCACATTCTATTATCCCGGGAGGACACCGGCATAAATCCAGAACGAGTATAATTATCTAAATTGGCGGAACTTTTGTCATTTGATGCCAGGTTCTCGGTTGAATCTTAATTCAATGTCAACAGGAATCAGCCAGTAACTCCAGTATGCGAACAAAAAAAGAAAAGAAAAGAAAAAAAGAGTTGCAACTGAGTGCATGAGCATAAACCTGAGGCTAACACTTCTAATTTTCGACCACGAGCTAGCAAGGAGTATAGAGAGTGTGGCTAAACTGTACAGAATATCATCCGGCACTCCACAAAGGTTGCAAAAGGTTGTGCATGCATTTTCTCTGGTCAATGTACCTGGGATTGAAGATAGACGACAAAACAGTGCTTCAAAAGTCAACCAATCTGTACTCTGGAAGTCAATCATAGTCACCGTTTACCGGAGATTGGGATCCTCCATGACCTGTTCTACCTGAAAAATGAAAAACAACCCATGTCAGTTGGTGAGTTCATGGGCGGGAGAGGACAGTGGGGGGAGTCTTATATATTTACCTGTAAAATCATAACCTGCAGTTGTTCTGACATCTGGACTGCTCCTCCAATCCATGGTTCTTGCAGATAATAAATGCATAGTGGAAGGTTGCATTGTAAATGGATTGCCTCCACCTACGGTAAGAAGGTCGTCATTTCCCCTCGCTGGATTCCTCACAGAAGATTCAACTGGTAAGCGGAAGCCAAAACTTGGTACTGATGCCTTAACTGGTGATGGAAGCTTGCTGCCAGATGCATCACCTTTTCCACTACCATCCTTCTTGTTGTCAAGCACAAAAGTACCGACAATGACCTGTGCACAAACAACTAATAAATCATAAATATTAATGACATAATCACGCAAACATTTTAAATGTGGAACAGGATTTCTACCATCCGGACCCTCTTTTCCATGCATGTGCTTTCAAATGAAAAGGGTGGTCCTCAGCCATAGTTTGCTCCCTACTTCATACATCACATATTTTAGAGAAATTGTATATTTTAAGCAATACCTGCACAGGGCCAGGGCCAGCAGCCTTTAGAGGTCCACCAACTACTCCTCCAATGATCTGGCCATTTGAATCAGAAAGGCATACACTGAGGCCACCTGCTCTTCCCCCCATGTCAGTACGTATATAAGATCCAGACAGAGAAATGATCTCAAATCGGCCCTGATGTTAAAAGAGCACGCAGGAATGAAGAATTAATTTCTGATCACCTCAGAATATCATTTCTACAACTTTAGCTAGCACTTCAACTTGTCAAGCTATTTCTCAGAATATAAAATTTTATCAGATGTAGTATCAATTGTTTAAGCAAATAGCAAGCTAATATTTAACCCTGACACTATCAGAGAATTCTTTGGCAACACATGAAAAGAATACAAATGTTTCCAGTTCTCAGATGCTTGAAAGCAACACAGTATACATTTTATTTTCAAGAAATACATTAAGTGAGATGTGGAATTTTCTCAAAGATACTGTTGTCTGTATCATCCAAAGGGCAGTCAAGATATACTATATCAACTAGTCTGTCCAGGCAACAAGAACAAACCGTGATACCATGGAAATGTACTAAAAATGGTGCTCTCAGTTATCTTTCATATTTCCCTGGCATTCAGATTTGCGTAGTAGTAGAACTAGACCACCTAAGTATAGGTTCCTTTACATGTCTGGCCTTGAATTTTCAAAAAATACTGTCAAACTCCATGCTATTGACACATCCTTTCCAGCCGGCCCAACCACCCAGGAGATGAGTCCTATTTTCATAAGTGCAGCAGTTGAAAGTCTGACACTATAACACCACTAACCAGAAGTCATTTCTCAAAACCAGTGGGGCACTTGGACCGTTATGAGGCTACTTCTTTGCAGTTGTAATGTCATTCTTTCTTATCATATAGCCTTGAAGGGATGCAACTTTTTTGTTCCCTTCTTAGATTTGTTCTTTATGTTGTCTTTCAGAAGTACCCTTCTTCCAGTCAAATGCAGAATCATGATATCGAAAAAGATATCCGGAGGCCATATCAAAGAGGCATAAGTTGGCATGCTTCTCAAAGCATGAAAGTTGGCATGCTTAACAAAAGAGAGCAAGTTTTGAATCTTTTTATCATCATTATTTTCCTCTCGTTTTACAATATGATGTCCATCTGAAGATTCAAGGAAAAGAGAACTGAGTTCTTGAATTCAAAAAAGTTACATGCTCATAAACAATTACCTCATATGAAATGTTGCCTCCTGAAGTTGCTGGTTGGCGAAGAGATACATTCATGACTGAACCAGATGCAGATAGAATACACATTTCACGCGTGCTTTGTTGCAGGAATTGAATGATTTTCTGGCCAACATCCTGTAAGGAATTTATTTTACTGAGGAAGAAACAGAGTTTCATCTATCTACAAAAACCACTATTGGCATCCCAACTACCCTCTTGTTGCAGCAACTAATTCTGAATAGATACAAGAAAAGACTGCAAAACTACATTAATTGTGATCTATCCCGCCCCAATCACATCCCAAATTCTTACACTTGAATGCCCCCATGACTCTTGAGTATGCAACTCAACCACATAATGTTGTTCATCAGAATAAAGATCAAGAATGAAGGGAACTCTTAACTGACAGTTTAGGAACAGAAATATTCACACTATCACCTGTGCATGACATTTAAAGGAGTAGCTTTCCAGCATGTGTGTGCAAATGACATACCACAAAGATCCAATCACCTTGTTAAACATTTAAAATAACAAGTAAATAATCATAGATTTTCTAGACACTTGGAAAAATCACAGAAGGAATTAAGAGAAACCAGTGATCAAAAATAAAAAACACATGCAGTTTCTTACCTTGACTGACTAATATCTGGACATCCAGTGAAGAAATTCATTAGAAAAATTTATCATTTCAAAAGGAACAGGAATGGAATGTAGCCAAAGTTTTTTAAAAAAAGGGTTAAAAAGGAACTAACAGTCAATGACCATGATAAAGAAATATTGCAACACCTGGCAAAAGGAACCTGGGAAATTTTAACAACCCAAAAGGCAAACTTTTAACATTCAATCTGCCATCACAATCACAAGAGTCTACATTATCAGATAAATACTGTGTCTGGAATTCACAGACACCATATATATAGATTCTTCCATTGTCAACTCTATTCTTGGACTTCCAATTATTTTTCCTTTCCTGTATGGAAACCACTAGTATTGTGCATAAGAACTTGGCCAGTGAGGAATTTTAGATTAGTCTTTTTTTATTTTTTTTCATTTTCATATTTAAAACTTCATTATGCATGTCAATGAACACTTTCTCACTTTTTCTTTCCACAACAACAAAAGGTAAACCATAAGCTATAAGACAATAAAAATTTAACCCACTTCTCTTTTATCACATATCTGGTAGTGGCCAGCATAAATATTTGTTTTAGGATGCAATCAGTAACCTTCCACTACATGCATCTCTGATAATAGTCCAGCACACAGTACATCACTCAAAATCTCAAAACTCCCTTAAATATTGACATCATCATCATCCACAGCTAAAGGAACTGAAACATGTTCTAAACAGATCTCCTCAAGTATTTGCAAACATAAACCGACCATACAATTACAAGTTCTTTAACAATTAAAAACACCATGTGTCTAGAACATTGAGCGAAGTCACCAAGAACATTAGCTATCTCCCAGCAAAGAAAACACGAAAAAGTAAACAATTTCCTCATATGCATACCAAAACCGAGCAGCAAGATTACACAAAAGCAAAGGAAAACATCCCTCCATGTCACAGCTAAGTATATATTTCAGTTTTACATCAAAAGTTTAAAATTAGATGTTCAGAAAACCAGGCCAATCACGGATAAATTATGCTTCCCATGAAATTGAAAAATAAAAATAAAAAATTCAGGAAGTAAATGAATCCATGTTTTTAAAAGACATGAGCAGGTTGATGATGGTTTTCCACCCTTTTAGCCAGTCACTAAAAGAGCAACTCCATCAAAGCAACACAGTGCTTGAATGTATTATACACAAAATTAAAAACAAACAAATAGTAGACAGAGCAAAGGAAATTTTCATTAACAAAGATTTTTCTATATGCTTTCTTAGCATGTGAAAGATAA
Source organism: Populus ilicifolia (assembly GCA_015708895.1). Classification (NCBI taxonomy): domain Eukaryota; kingdom Viridiplantae; phylum Streptophyta; class Magnoliopsida; order Malpighiales; family Salicaceae; genus Populus; species Populus ilicifolia. The sequence goes on along the minus strand of SRLM01000066.1, from coordinate 335,739 downwards.
TAACCAGATAAATGCATTTATAGGCTACCAACTCATCACTGATAACAGCACGGTAATCCAAGTCTTGGGAGTTTCCATACCTCACCCGCAGCTACAGTAATAACATGTGGTATAAAACCATGCCCAGCAGTGCCTGCAATGAAGAATAAAAAGCAAGATGGACAAGTGTTTAAGCTGTGTAATAAAATCAAAGAGAACAGTGATAATTAATATAATTTGAGTGAAGAAATAACTCAGAAGGAATGCAAGTTTACCATTTACAAAAAGATGGTGTAATGAAATGACATTCATGGATGGACGATCTCAAAAACAGAACAACAAATATCAGTCTCATAACATACAACGTTCTTAACCAACAAATGACATTATAGGGAATGAGTGTCAATAGCAACTCCAAAACTAATTGAAGAAGGTAATCCCAATTCCAATGAGCAAATTGGGATCATATTTGAGGTTAATAAATTCAATAATCTCTTCTTAATCTCTTCTTATTTGACTAGAAAAGACTCCCAATCAATTATACTGTGAAACAATTTCCTAGTAGCACATACAGCAACCACCTAAAAAATGCACGCATTTCTCATATGCAAGTCAGACAAATTCAATTACATCAAAAAACTCTCTACACATTATCAAATGCAAACTATAGTTTTTTACAGAAAAGATAATGCATTAATAGTGAAAGAGAAGTACAATCACAAAAAGGAGGATAAGTCAGCCTCCACTCTATGGGCAACCCAATGTTGCTGAGTATCAGCTATGTTGAGCTGGTGCTTAAATTGGTGAGTTGGTTTCAGTTAGATTGGTAATTGCGTGTGGACACATTATGTTTAGGAAAAGGACTTTATTGTTGAAGTTCAACTTGAAGAAGTTTTCCTAATGAAGGACCTTGTTGCTTGTATAAATAGCATGTGTAGTGACTACATTGTGTGTGCCTCCAATATCGATGATGTGTGGTGGCAACCAAAAGTAGTGCAGTAGCCAAAACCTTTAGCCAAAAGAATTAGTGTGGTATTTTTCATGAGTGATTTTCTTGGGGATAATTTTGGGTTTGGGGTAGTGAGGTATTTGTGCAGTGTTTATTTAGTGGGTGTAATCTGCAATATTTGATAGTGAAATTTTGTGGAGAAGGCTTTGCCAAAGCATGTTATATTTCGTGTCCCTTTCATTTTTGTGTTACTATTTGGTTTGCTTATGTTTTGCACAACAAGCTACATTACACCCCCTAAAGGCACTTGAAGAATGATTGCATCAGGAGGCAAAGGGAACCTACTTTATGTTATTTTGCAAATGCAAGCTACATTTAACACCCCGAGAGCATATTTATAGCAGGAGTATTGATTTAATAATCTGCATGCAGCATCAGTGACACCGCATAACTAGAAGAGTTATTTAAACTAAATCAAAACCCATGTACAGGTTAGGTTGCCATCACACTCAAACTAAAAGTCAAGTGCTAGCATCACAAAAGGAGCCTTACAAACACCAAGATAGTATCCAAGCCTCCTAATAACTCACAAGCTATGAAAAAAGATTGCTTATTGTTTTTTAGGTATACCAAGATACTCCAACTCAAGGCTATATAGATTGTATAATATCACACAGATAACCTAGCACTAAATTTTGTTCTCCCTCCTACATCAATTTCTTTATCTATACAATGAAAATGTTGTACAGAACAAGAATGGTCATAAGGCCTAATATTCACTGAGAAACAGAACATCCAACAAGCACAAGACTGGCAGAATGATCAAGCTCGAAACTGAGATGGGAGTTAAGAATGATATGGTTTTATAGCATTTAGAACTAGTAAAACAATATAAAGAACAGAACAAGGAATGCTTGGCATAGCAGAAAGACAAGATCATGTAACCATATCAAAGAGGCATGCAGTTAATGGGGCCACCAATGAATTGTTTGGAGGAAAGAGAATGCGACAGAAAAGAACTGGGGTTGATGAAAATGAAGCCTCATTAAAAAACCTTATATTTAAAATATTGCCAAGATTTCTTTTCCATTCTTTGGATCAAATAATCAAAATACTTGATGATGAATCCACAAACCAAAATGAACATACACATTGCAAAGTAAAAATAATTGCAGCCTCCATGACAAATTATATGACCCCAACAGGGTCAACAGACTAGTACTTGAGCTACGAGGATTGCGAGGGCCCATAAAGACAGCTACAACCATTGAACATCTACAATGGCAAGCCCAACAATATTAATAAAGTAGCTGTTTTCTGATTCCTTTCAATTATCTACTAATACAAATTAAGAGATCTTAATATCAGCAATATTGATCAACCAGCACCTCTTGCACTATTCTGCTATACCTAATATGATATGCTTTATTGCTAAAGGATGTTCAGAGAAAACCCCATGTGGTAGGATAAGCACAATTAAATACTGTTAGCTCAATTTTCCCATCAAATGATAACTTATATAAATGTCTAATACTAGAATAAATCAGAAACTAATGTAAATAAAGAATTTCAAGAATCATAACATGAAAATCTAGAACAAAGAATAGTCGACTTGTCTGTTAATACAGAAATCAATGAATATGACCCAACAAAAAAAAAAAAAGAAGCGGAGAATACAGAAACCAATGAAAATAACCCAGTGAAAAAAAGATGGATTATGCAATGTAAGTACTCACAAGAACAAAATGTAAACCCTCATTGATTCAAGAAATACAAATTCAACATATCAAAAGACAAGATGTCACTAAGAGATAATGTGCAATAACCTCCCACTAAGAGAAGAGTTGCTAGAAACCATCATAGATACAAATAGCTCGTTGAACTCATCAGATCAAGCACAAAACAAATTTTTCAAAATTACTAGTTACCAAATACAAACCCTCACAGAAAATGCAAATTTCTAAACACTTGTCGCAATTGCAAACCACAAAAAGAGAGAAGGTTTTCAAGGAATTAAGGGTGTTTGAGAGTGTCGTAGTGGTTGCTTTTCATTTTAAAATGCATTAAAATATTTTTTTATTTCAAAAAAATTATTTTTGATGTCAGCACATTAAAATAATCTGAAAACATAAAAATACATTAATTTGAAGTAAAGAAAAAAAATAACAATAAAACTTAAATTTTTTCAAAAACATTTTTGAAATGCAATGCCGAACACCAACTAAGCAGCAAAAATATTTTTTTTTAAGCAATCGCTCTATAATACTTGAGCTGCTGTTCAAGGAATTACATTGTAGAATTAGTTAACTCGCTACACTCCACATCAAACCATAAGAAATAAGGAATGAAGATATTTGGAGTCACACCCACACATTGTCAATTTTGAAGATTTCGGGGGGGGGNGGGGGGGGCTTAAGACAGACTCATGCAATGCCTCGTACACAAATGAAAATTCCAACTAACTCAAAATTTTCATTTTAAACCATCAAAGATGAAACCTTTTAGGCAATTAAACAGCATCTCAGAAACAAAACTACCCAAAGAACAAAAATGAATTTCACATTCAACCACTGAAAGATTTAGTGTCACATTTTCACAACCAAAGTCCAAAAAACATCTCACAAACAAAGCCACCTGAAAACCAAAAACCATATAAATGGAAAATTGCACATCTTGTCACGGTAAAATGTTAAACAAATACATGCAAGTATCATACAACATGCAAAACTTCAACTAATTGGAAAATTTGACATTTACACCTTCAAAGGCCAAACCTTTCAAGCAAATACACGTCATTTCACAACCACGAGCACCAAAAAAAACAGCTAACAAATTCAAGAATTTACACCACCAAAGACAAAACCCTTCCAGGAGTTAAACCACATTTTATGATTAAACAATTCGCAAACAAACCATAAAAGGGTTAAAAATCCTTTACCAAGAACATGTTGAGATTTCTTGGAAGAAGAGCCTGAAAAAGAGGAGGTAGTGGAAGAAGAACCAGCTTGTTGTTGTTCCTTCCTTTCTCTGGACGCAGCAACAGAAGCAGATGTAGCCGTTTTCTTGGCAGCCAAAGCCAGCTCAGGAGTCCCATACTTTCTGGGCCTCCCTCTCTTTCTCTTTGCTGATGTTGCCTCCACTGGTGCTCCTCCTCCTGTCACTGTAGCCGTGGTTGAGGGTCCCATTGAATGAGGGTAGAGCAAGTGGGACCCGGTAGGGGTGGTTGAGTCTGTGCGGTGATTAGGTGGCAGCAGGCCATTGGGGGGTGATGGGGTGTTGGTGGTGGTGGGAGTGGTGGAGAAGTAAGAGGTGAAGTGGTGTTGCTGCTGCTGGCGTGGTTCGTTGGATTCCATTTTTCTTTTCTTTTCTTTTTTAAGAGAGAGATTTTTTTTACAAAAAAATTGATTTTGAAGGAATTGATTTTTTTTTATTTGGATTCGAGAGTATTTTAGGGTTTTTATTTAAGGAGTGAGAGAAAAACGAATTTTCAGATTTCTTGATTTTTTTTTTT